>JAHLJT010004567.1:87254974-87428672 GCA_031308135.1 Acheta domesticus
TTTGCTTATCCAATTGCTAAATATAGAAAAAAACTGCTCTAACATGTGGTATAACCATAATCCATGTTTTCTGAATCCTTCATATTGAAAATTCGATTGATGGCGAAACGTCTGTCTGTCCGTCCGTCTGTGCACAACGCTAGCGCATAAACTGTTCAGCCGATTTTCTCCAAAACTGATATTCCTCAATCGTTCTGGCTTATATAGCTACCCCTGGAATTTGCAACCGATATTTTCATTTTCGGAGGTACTTTACATGAAGCCTCTCCAACATTTTCAAAACATTAGTTCGAAATTGTTTCATAAATTTGTTGTTGAGTAGTGCAAAAAACGTTTAAGGGAATGGTGCAGGTCACATTTTCGTTTAAATCTCCGATTTTTCAAAAATTGCATAAAAATTTATAACTACAAAATTGAAGATATATATTTTTGCGTCAGACAAAATCTGTTGTGCAAAACTAGCTCTTTCAGAAAGGTCATGTACATGTTTTTTGAAAAAATTGTAGTTTTTGCTTAATTTGCAATTTCCCGCATTTTTTCTCAAAAATCGCTCCAAATTATTTCAGTAAATTTTTGGACGGTAAATATTATGGTGCTGGTTCCATTTTGTATATTGCTCGGTGTTTTCAAAAATTGCAAAAAATATTCAAAACTACAAAATTAAAGATAGAGATATTCACAGACGAGGTCTGTTGTACAAAATTAGCTCTTCAAACAAGTTCATGTACAATTATTTGTAGAAGTTAGTATCTTTTCAATAATTTGTTTGAAATGAAATGAAATGAAATTAGTTCCATTGGTCCGTCTTCATATGGGAACAATGTAGAATGTGGAACTCTGAAGCTCGTGGCGTCACCAATCATTTGTTTGGCACTGTTATTTCTGTGGGTCTCCAAATCTCAACGAAATAAAAATCACAATTCAAGCTCTGTTTACACTTTTTTTTCAATTTCGGAAAACAGCCAATTCTTTTCCGCGAATTAAATAGAGTTGTTCAAAGTATTTCTTACATCCTACATAGTCATCTTCCCTCTTTATCTTTTTATTTATTGAATACATTTTTACGGTTTATTTTCTATTTAAAACTGGTATGATGTTATAAGATTAGTATGAGAATTCAACTAGAATAGTGGTATGTGTCAGTGACATATTTAGAGGCTATTTTTAAGCTTCCTTGCAATTGTTTATACTCTTAACTTTATACTCGTAAATACGAGGGTTGGGGCCACAGTGATGAGCTGCAGTGCCATCTGAGAGAGTAAGTGGTATAGTTACTTTTGCTTCTTTTTTTTTTTTTTTTTTTTAGGAATGGTAAACATTGTTTATGTTTATATTTTATTTTCAATGAATTTAATTTATTTTCAAGAATTTCATTTATTTTCATCATTTATATTCAATGAATGATTTATAAGTTACATTCAATGAATCGACTATTCTTTACTCCTAATTTCTGTATATATTTCTTGTGAGTTTCTACGAGTTTACTTCCAATAAATTAATACATTTGTTTCAGCTGTCAATGGTTCGTGCCCTCAGCGGTATTCGGAGTGTGCCGAAGGAAGCACATGCAACGGCGAGATATGCATGGAAGATTAATGATGTGTGAGAAAAAATAAACAATGTGAGCGAATCAAATGTGAATTTTTTCCAGCGATTATTGACTCTGGCAACAAATCAGTGACTATAATAGGAAAGTGTTTTGTAATAGTTGTACAACTCTATTGACACTCATTTCGAGATATTACGCTCTAAAGTAAAATGATTTTAAAAAGTCGGGGATGGTGTTCGAGAGAACATTGGGTGTTGTTTGTCTTATAAGTAATTTACTTGTTTGTCTGAAGGTGGTATGAATAGGCATACAATATACTTCGCGGTATATTGAGGGTGTAAAGGAGTTACATCACCGTAAAAATGAGGTTGGTGGGCCAAAATTATAGAAGTCGTTCATCGAAAAGTTGGAAATGAAGACAATATCGATTTATTAAAACAGATTAAATATAAATTTAATGATACTCTTGAGGCATCTTCAGTTTTCATCTTCTTGAAATCGTTGGGTTTCTACCTTCAGATCAGTGAAAGAAGGGTGATTAATGCTTGAAGTGAATGGAAACAACTCAAGCATATCCTGTTTCTTCTAACCATCCTTTGCTGTGGTTGTAGAAGCGGGATATTTAAGTTTCTGAAAACCTTAGTTCTTTTTCATCCTCTGGTGTTCTGAAAGTTTATTCTGTAGAAATCAATGTCTTCATTCAGAAACCGTTCGAGGACCGCGTGCTATCTTCTCTCCCTCATCTTCTGTTTTCTTTCCTCTTACATACATACCTACACTTCTATGCATTATAGTACTACACTTGTCCAACCAAATTGGAAAACAAAGCCAGGAATCAATTCTCAGGCTATTGTTTTAAAAAAGGATTTATTTTAGGTCGTATTTTTGCAAAATTAGACAGTTAGACTGTATTATATATTAGTACAGCTATATCTAGTTCCAAGGTCATGCTACAAAAAGAAAGTTGATCTGGCAATGGAGAAAAATAATATTTTACATACTCTGAGCCATTTACTCCATTAAGACATTCTTTTACATACATAGCAAACATTCTCATCCGGAGCTAGAGACCTGTTATTCATATTGTGGAAGGAAGTGGTAGTCGCGGATTACACCTCGTACGTCACACTTGAAGCGGCATATACTACTTTGATGAGGTTAGCGTAACATAAATGTTTTTTTCACTGCTGTCATCGGTTTCTTGAAAGCGGAAAACCACACAATGGATTTCCCTTTGCGTTTTTGTGTCAAACAGCTTGGACAGTAACGAAAAAGTCATTAGTCTGTGCATATTCAAACATGCGTCTAGCGCTCATAACAGTGTGTCTGAGATTCCTATATTTTGCTAGTGGGTCGTTGATGGATTCATGTGAAGCAGCAGTGGGGACTCTGGAAACTCGACATGAACAGCAATTGCCTACATCGCCTCCAGATCTTTTTCCTCCCCTCCCTAAGAAGTTTGGTGTAGTCGGTTCCGACGCCTCGTCTTTAAGCTTTGCATTCTACGAACCGTGCACTTCAGAGAGTTGTCTTCCTATTTGCTGGTACTTCAAAGTATGTATTTCCATTTATTAATGTTTGTGTTTGTGGAATTACAAAGATCATTTCAGAGCTGTTCAAAATCATGTGACAGAACTGAGCAAGTCTTAACAATTGATTCTTGGTGAACATTGTTTCTTTTAAAAATTCATATAAAATACCAACTATTTAAAAAATTAACTAATATAACCATATATAGATACAAACAATGTAAAAAATAATCAGTGGCGTTTTACAAAGACGAGATAAATGTTCGCACACATTTAATGATACAAATAATTATTTCGTTAATAATATTATCATTTTATTTCTTTTATCCACATGATTGGTGCTTTAAATAATAATAATAATAATAACAATAATAATAATAATAATAATAATAATAACAAATTTTGGAACGAAATGTGATACTGAAGTCAGATTTTTGGAAGTTTCAAAGAAATGGGCCAACGAACTTCAATGTGAATGAAACTACGAAAATCAAAAGCCCAAAAAATTAATTTTAAATATTTTAGTTGTTCACTGACATCGCGTGATTGAATTTTGATCGATTAAACTAATCGAATTTTGTTGTACTTGGTCAGTTTTATCCTTTTCGTGGTGTTGAACAATGCTATAAGTTACTTTGTTCGACAAAAATGCATCGGTATTCAATCTCGGAATTTGAAACTATTAAGCACTGTAATGTCTTAATGAAATGTAATTTAATGCAATAAATGCAATGTGTTAATTAAAATAAATTCATTTAAATACCTTCTTTAGTGAGAAAAATCCAAACTAAACTACTTGGGCTAGTGTTGTCGGGTAGCAGATTGGAAACATATATTTTGGCAATTTTCGGCTCATGCTATTTTCTGCCAGGAATTTTGTTTTAATATTAATATTATTTGTAGTTTTGACTGGATTCTTTTTTCTATGAAAAGACCCGCTCTCAGAACACACGTAATATTTTTTTCTTACATTTCATTCTTGGTTTGTAAATACATTTTTTTACTGACTAGCTCATAACCTAGAGTTGCCACGTATTTATCACAGCCATCTGTTATAAATTCTCGTCCACTCAGAAAGAATTACTTGTATTGCAGTTTGTATATTTCTTTTAATTTTACCCATCAACCGCTTTCCATCCTACCCCGAAAGCACCGTCTTTCCATCACTTTTTTACTCACTGCCGCTTACGCCAACCCTTTCAAATTGCACACGAGCTACTTGCTCGCCAGGGAAGCCCGGCACTCCTGAGAGCATGAGTAACTTCTCCTGACTCATTCTCACTTTTCCAAATCCAAAATGTGTTGTAAATACCCAGGCAGCAGCGGCGTCGAATAGCGGCAACATCCAAAAGTGTTACTAGATTTGTTCTATCAAACAATCGAGATTTGAATTATGATTATACAATTAACTATTTATTACAATTTCATGTTGTTTTATTTTCAAATTGTGTTTTCAAAAAACAGTGTCGCTGAGAGGCAGGGGCATGTTTGAATGGTGAATTCTTTACTTTTTTATTTTTGGGTTGTGTTTTATTAAATCGTCCAGTTATTTATTCCACATAGCAACAAGGCTAAATAAATTAACAAGTCTCCATAAATTAACAATTCTTGGTTATGAACTTCAGTTTTCTGCAGATAATAATCATTGTCAGTTAAACCTCCTAACCTGAACGTAGGAAGTTAACGCAATTATTACATTCTTAAGTAAACAGATTAGGAAATCAAGATATTTTTGATTCGTAATATTTAATTTTACTTTTAATAGCTTATTTAAAATCTGACAAATGTATTATGAAGAATTACTAAGAAATGGGAATCAATATATTGTTGAGATTATGAAAGTTCCAAATGATTATAGATAGTCGTAATAATAACATATATTTATTATCTTGGCAACAAAGAGACAGTCGAACTTGGGAATCAATATAGCTAAATTTGGCGCGATTGTTGTCAACGGACGTCTCTAAAAGACTGTCCTGAGCCAGGTATCCAGAGATGAACAGCTTCTCCAGAGCGTTGCACAACTCTTTATACTGCGATTTTTGTAGGAAGAGCTCTCAAGATAACTCAAATCCCATCTTCGCGATGGAATATGTCACGGCATTTCGCGTCTTTTCTTGGTCTTGCCGGTAGAAGTCGATTGATCGCAAGCACTGCTTCATACGGTCGCGATTGTGCGAAATCTAGCGGAACGACTGTGAATGATACGAAATGCCGTGACATATTCCATCGCGAAGATGGGATTTGAGTTATCTTGAGAGCTCTTCCTACAAAAACCGCAGTATACTTATAAATCTAACGCCAGTTGTCCGCAAACTCTAATGAGCTACTTACCTTTCCCGCGAGCTTGGCATGCCTGGATTATGCAGAATAGAGAAAGTATTGTAATTTTCGACAGAAAAATCTCTTATTGTCACACGCAAGTAACGAAAAAGTGTATAAATGTTGTGTCTATATTTTGTAAATTTCTTTCCCTAACACGATGTGTAGTCACAATCCTTTTTTTTTGTTTTTTTGGACCAACAATCTATTTGGTGGCAAAAGGTCTGTATGTCTGTGAACAACCTAGCGGCTAAACCGTAAGCAGGATTTTCACCAATACTGACATTTCCGAATCGATCTGGCAGATTACGTGACCCCTAGAATTTGAAACCGATGTTTTAATTTTGTGGAGTACTTTATATGAGGCTCCTGGAATATTTTCAAAATTTAAAAGAATGGTCCAAATTTTTTTATTTAATATTTTCCTCGAATAGCGTAAACAATACTTAAAAGATTAGTGCAGATCTCATTTTTGTTAAAATTCCTTAATTTTCGAAAATTGCAACATTCAAAATGTTTCTTCCTCCAACTTCAATTATGAAGATATTTTTTTTCTTAACGCAATATGTTAATCAGAAATACATGTTCAAATGAGATCATGTTCAATGTCTTAAAAATGTGAGATTTTTCCGTAATTTTGCATTAAGAACGAAGCAGTTTTTAAATTTTATACAACTATTTTCTCAGAAAATGCTTCAAATTAAGAAAACTAGTGGTGCTAGGAAGCACATACTTTCTCGCATTGTTTGTACATTATCCTAATTTCTATAACACTACTACATTAACCAGCAAGTGTTTCCTACCAGCAAATTCTTTTCCCGTTCCGCGACCCGAACTCAGATTCTCAGAGCCAACATGACCTCATACCACTACGACAAATAAGAGCCGTATGTGTTGAACTCGGGCAGAGGCATAAAAGGATGAATGCCAAATTCAGGTAGAAAACACCATTTGGGACAAGGTATAAATAATTCTATAATAGATTTCTTTTGCTTTCTCATTGAAATCCAAATTCAACAAGTGATGCTTCCAAACCACATTGTATTGTTTCCAAATGCCCTGTAATATTACACTTTTACATAAAACAGCAAAAGTGTTTTCAACCAGCAAATTTTTTCCGTTCCGAGATCCGAAATCAGATCCTCATAGTTAACATGACGGCACTTATACCACTACGCCACACGAGCGGATCAAACAGAGCCATAAAATGAATCAAACAGAGCCATAACATGGTAAATACATGATTGGAAAACAATTGATATGATGGTAGAAACGTTTTACATATCCAAGAAGAAATGTGAAAAATTGATAAAAGGTTAATCGTAACTATCATTATTTGTGATTCAAATGGCTTCACATGGTTTTCAATAAAGTTTCTAGAATTCTCAATTATTTCTTGCGACAACAGAGAATTTTGACAAATAATATTCCTTGACCAGGACTCAAACTAGCGGAGCTTAGAGAAAATCATCCTCTAATTCTAATTGTAAATGGTTTTAATTGTTCTAATTCTAATTTTTATCATGTTTGCCACCGAGCACTAGCTCAAAGCAAACTGTAATAAATCTATCTAAGCTTCCTTCGGAATAAGCTAAGTCCGTGCTCGCCATTTAGCGAACGCGTCCACCCCGGTAATGCATGGCATTTACACTTATATAATAGTTATAAGTGTATGGTAGTTTCATTTCTAACATTAAGAAGCCAAAAAGTCCAAAAAAATGTTTAAAAAATGTTCTTTGGGCGCCCGAAGAGGTTAATTGAGCACAAAATTTATGAAAAATCATTCATAATAGAAAAACTAGTTCAGACTAAAGAAAATAGAAAATAATTTTTACGAGAAGGTCTGTGCCATTTTATTGCACCACTAGTTTATTTATTTATTTGCTGTTCCTTACTACACATGTGGAGAAAAATTTTTAGAAAGTTGGAGCGGTTATTAACAAATTATTTTTCGTAAGTTTCAAGCGCAAATTACGCAAAAATACTCGTTTCTCAGAAAATTGTACCTGACATTTTTAAAGAACTAGTTGGATATTCTGAAGATCATTTAAGAGAATGACGCAGGTCTCATGTGGGTTCAAAACCGATTTTTCAAAAATTGAAAATTTCAAAATTTTGTCGGTGTCTTTCTACTACTACAGTTATGAAGATACAAATTCTTTCTTAATGAAATGTGTTCATAAAAACATCTTCCAATAAGTTCATGTTCAATGTTTCAGAAACATGTTTAATTTTGGCGAAATTTTGTGTCAAACAGGCAATTTTTAATTTTCTTTAAACCATTTTTTCTTAAAAACCGCACATTTTTTATTAAATTGGGACCTTACCATAAAGAGAGCTTAAGAGAATGGTGCAGGTTTCACGTTCGCTAAAATGCCTGATTTTGCAAAAATGTAAAAAAAAAATCAAAACATTTCCGGTCTCTTTCTACAGCTACAATTGTAAAGATAGAATTGTTTTTCTTAATGAAATATGCTCATCAAAAACAGATCTTCAAATAAGGTCATGTTGAATCAGTAAGTGGGCGTCAAAATTAGTCATCCACTCGCCTAAGAGAATTTTAAATCAGTGCAAAAATATTGTTTGGTAACCTATTTTAGGATCCTGAAATGTAGAAAAGAAATAATGAAAATGCATTGTTTTAAATACATAAAATTTCATAAAATGTAAAATAGTAGGCTGTCTTGGCTCAAGTAAGAAGAATGTTATTCTTTGTATTTAGGACGATTATGAAGCAAATAGGGTTCGACGAGATTAATATATCGAAAAATAATAGTATATTATAATATATAATTTTTATTATTATTATACAATTATTTCTTTCAAGCAATTCGAAAAGCTTTATTTGATTTTGCGCAACAATGCGGCAATGGATATTTAAAAAGCACATTGTTAGTGAACCCAGAGATGGTGGCAGTGATAAGACAAACATGTTTTATTTAGTAGAGCTTGTGCTTACAAATTAGACTTTTAGAAATCATTGAAATTAAGAAAATGTCAAAACAATGTATCTTGTGTGGCGATACATGGCAACTGGCAAGAATACGCGGCAAGTCCGCATAGCTAGCCGAGACGAAAGGAAAAAGAAAACTAATACGGGAAAGTCTGTGCTATTATGTAGCACCACTAATGCATGTATGTAGGACATGGTTCACAGATCTTATGAGGAGTCACTCATGCACACCTTATACTGTTAATTGACTAAACGACGTATACTTCCTTAAAAGACATACGTAAAGACGTACGTCCTAAGTAATCTGTCAAGTCATGTGTTCAATTAGTAAGAATAAATATTAAACCAAGGTTAGCAAGGCGAGTTAAAAACGAAACATAGGTTTTTGATTAATTCGATGTTTATTGTTTGTTTTCTTGAGTTTAGTTAAGTTAAAGAAAGAAATTCTACATTATTTGTTGTTAGTTGCCGTAATAACGTGGTATTTCATTCTTTCTACAACTGACCTAAATTCAAGAAAACAAAAACAATATTCATCTTGGAAGGGAAAAACAAGAAATATTGTGAATATTTTACAACATGTTCTACTTAACTTTTTAGTTATTATAATTGTAAAGGTAATGGTGGATACGTTAAGCTTACAATACGCCCAAGAAAATTTACGAGTTCGTTTAAAAATCATTATGCGCATATTCCAGAAGGAAAATGACTCGTCATGGGAGAGTTACCTTCAAACATCAAAACGAAGAAAACAGATGGCAGGGAAGTTGATGACGTTGGTGACGTTACAGGCTTTACAACCAAATACACAATATCAAGTTTACAGTAAAATGATTATAAATGTAGAGGGTGCAGAAAATGCAACAACTTGTCCCCCACCAAGTAATTTCTCTCGTGATTATCCCGTCCATTCAAGAACATGCGAAGGTAAGTTCCGATTTTTATATCCTTTAAGAAATTTTAGTAATCAGAAAAGGATAAAAAATTGTATTCAATTCCATTGTAATCAAAGAGTAATCACTTACAAATAATGAAATATTTATATTTGAATAGTTCACTAAATAAGATATCATTGTTAATTACAGTAAGCTCTTTCATTTGTATTGTGACATAGGCATTTTAAATAAATAAAAGAGGACGTATTGAATTATTGGCCTTTAGAATAGAGATCTGTTTTGTTCTTGTCGAGGTGGGATGCCTAGAGAAAATTGTGCGAAATAATTACTTTAATATATTAACCCGAATTATTCAAGTGGAAGTTAATTTTTTTAAAATATGCTTTCGAATGCTTCTTTTCTTTAGTTTTGCCTGTAAATTTATAACAATTAAATATTTACATGGATGAAGCTTTCCTTGATGCGTACGAATAAAGAAAAAGTCTTTTATTTTAGACCTTCATCGGCTGCAGCATTTTATTTTCATAGTAATAAATGGAGCTTTCATAAATAAAAAATAATGAAATAAGAGTATTGACGAAATCATAGATCGCAGTTAAAAGATTCAAACTGCATTCAGAAATACTAAAAGTAACATTGATATATTTAAAGAACAATCACAATTATCACTTCCAACTTTCTTTGTTTCCATGCACAGAGAACGTGCCAGGAGTGCAGAATCTGATGGTGCACATGGACATGGAGAAGGGAGTGCTTTTGAGTTGGCTACCCCCGAAAAGCAAGTGCACAACCTTGTTTGAGTACCGGGTAATGAAGCTATCCATCAATGAGTCCACAGAATCATCTGGAGGAAAGTTCTGGAGCAACGCCACAGACATGGTCACGTGGCCCACCAAACCCTGCGTCGCGTATCCTGAGCGCCATTGCCACCTTCTGGGGCCCACCTCCGCTCACGTATTCCATGTAGGTGTAAACAGTTACTAAATACAATTCAGGTATCGCCAGTACGACTTCATGATTGCGCAGTAAAATGTTACAATCAAAATGTATATTTAGAAGATGTCAAGGAGATTCAAAAGATCTTTTATGTAGCTGTTTTTCTTCACTCTTCATCTCGGGGATTTACTAGATGTTGACTGCAGATATTTAAAAGATCATAAAGCTTTATAGATACCTCTGAGCAAAACTTTACAAGGAATTCCCACTCAAAATAATTCATTGGTACTTAGTCTTATTTATTTTTATAGAGATGTACGTTTTCTCGCTTTGTGGGGGATGGGCCCGCCTCCTGTGACGTCCGGTTCTATGAAGCAACGAACTCAACTAATTCTCAGCGCGGTGATTGTGCAGATTTCTTCGGAACAGAATTACGGCATAATCCATGTGAATCATGATGTTGAATGCAGTGTCAATTAATCATGAGTGTAAATACATTTCTGACACACTCCTTCCTTCAAAAACATAAAGAAATCAGGGAAATAGTGCTTATATGTAGTATAATAAATGTTTGGGGTCCTGTAAGAAATTAAGTTTTAAGAAGCAGGAATTGTTCAAAAAAGTGCTTTAACTATGATTGGGAATTTCTTCTTCTGCACTTCAAGGGTTAGGTTCAAGAAGCTGTCCCGGTGTTCCCGTCCTTTTGGGCCTTCCTACATTTCTTCTTCTGCATCTGTAGTCCACCACTGCGAGTGCTGGTAGTCTGCTATCGGGCATTCATATAAGATGTTCATACCATATTTTCTGATTTCTTCTCCAGCAGTGGTTCGACCCCCAGTTTATTTCTTATCTCTGTGTTTTTCTTTTTATCTAGGATGTTATAACCTAGAGTGCTTCTCAAAAATTTCATTTCAGCTGCCTGGATTTTAGAGTTATCTTTTTTTGATGTTACTCTTGCTTCATCTCCATACATTAACACTGGCACAGCTGTGTTGAATTGGGATTGGGAATTTCTTAAGGAATTTGTATGCAAAAAAATTACAGCTAGTATAATACAGCTAGTTTGTTCTTGGGATGCGAAATTGATGTCGATGTTTTCAACATCAATGTATTAACAACTATGTTTTTTAAGATACATTTTTATGATTGATGTTGGTTCTTTCCCGATGTTTTGTCTCTGAATGAAAAATTCCCATGATCGCAATAATGTAAAAGTTAAAATATGAAATATTCCTGATGGTAACATTGTTAGTTCATGTGATGGAAACAAAGAAACACTGCTTGAACTACCTTCACCGACCAAACTCTCTCGCCCGAGGTGAACTCCATGCTCTTGTATTTCCTTTTTCTTCGTAATTGTTCATTTCAAACATTGAGAAGTGGTCACCAAATCAGCTGTGGGAGTGCGGTCCGCCCCTTCTTAACGTGCTCTTATTTAGTGATTTGATAAACGCAAACAAATTTAATTTTGTTACCCACAAATGTAATGTTAGAGGTTACTAACCGGGTTGAAAACATCGATGGTTTTTAGACAGTGTATCATTAACATCGATGTTTTGTTATCTATGTTGCATCACTAGTTGATTATAGAAGTGAGACTTTGGCCTTGAGAAACATTTCATCACACGAGCACGCTCATTATCTTAAATACTAGACAATAGTGTAATACAGTGCCCTAAAAAATGTTCATATCAAATTACTAAAATACTAAAGATAATTATACATTAATATGCATGGAAAACAGACTTTTCTTGTCATTTACGTGAACATATAAGTAGATACCATATGTCTTCAATAATATATACCATTGATTAAAACTTTTTCTTTGAAAACCGAGAACCAAAAATACATTTCATAAAATATTTGTCAATTTTTGAAAATAGAAGAATATGTAGGACGTGAATCAAGGAATATTTGACGCTTTGCTAAATGTGAAAAAGTGATAAACAAAACTGTTAAACTAACGAAAACTATTAAACGAAACTGTTATACTAAACGTGAAAACATGTTATGATTTGAATTTATTGGTTTTTATAAAATTTGTTTCATTACTAAACATTTTAGCTTTACCTTTCTAATCAGTCATTAGTTTTTCTAGCAACATTTCGTATTGTAGTTTAACCCAGATTATGATCAGTTGCCTTTCAGTTTCAAGTGAGTAATGAGATAGTACTTTGTTTTCGAACATTGCATGCAGCTTTGTTTTTCCAGAAAAGTAATGAATCGTTTGCCGGTGTAAGAGACCTATAATTGTTTGAAGGTGTAATAATAAAAACATTAAAATATATTCATAAATATTGTAGTTATTAATCGATTTTTATAGAAAATATTTGTAATATTCTTGCCAATTGCATTCTTCTTGACTTGTATTCTTATTACTCACTAGAATATGTGCTAAAACATTAAACTAGTGAGATTAATTCCCGAGTAATTCGTTTTGGCGTTTTTTGTTCCCAAAGACGCACATTGAAACTAATTAGGGATATTTTGATTAATTTTCATATTATTAAATATTAAGGAGATATAGTACGTTGATATTTGTTTCAAGTCACTTAACCTTACTATATCCCTGGCGCTATAATTCTAATCATATTTACTTTTATCAATTCAGACTAACTTTTTAAACGTTTTTAGACTGATAACATATGCTTTCATTTATTTATTATACCAGCAAAGCGTTTTTGTTATGCTGTTCATTCATCATTTTTACTTTGACTTATATGAGGAAAATACGCAAATAATAAGAGATTATATTTTTTTAGGTGCAGGTTAAAAGAAAGCAAGATGGCGCGCTGAGTAATCCGGTAGAATGTCGAAGAAATTCTACATTAGGTGAGAATATTTGAGAGATCATTACACGTTACACTTGCAAAGTGTAGACTTAGAATCTATTGTACGTATAACTTAAAGTTATTGACATACATATTCAATCTTGCCGGTAGTTTTTAATAAAAATAAGAACAAGGAAATATATTGGAAGGGTTTACTGAGAGATAATCATAATAGTTAATAAACTCATGCAATTATGAGATGTAATTCGTTTATTGTTTGGTGAAAACATGCAAATTAATTCTCAAAACAAGCACCCAGCGGGCGAAAAAACAATTTTCGCCCTCCCTAATACACACCCACACCCAACACACACACACACACACACACACACACACACACACACACACATATATATATATATATATTGTAACCGTACGTTTATTGCCGGTTGTGGAGGATTCTCATAGGATTGGGGCTCTTCTGAAGATTTCAAAAAACAAAAATCAAAATTGTGACCACAGAACAATATATAATTGGACACTTGTTGAGAGCAAAATAAAAAAATTACAGCATGTCAATCACATTGACACTAGAGAAAATAGACAGACAAAATATTTAACAATATTTAAAAAATCAAAAGGGAAATTACACTGCAAGATTATCATAAATTAATTTTGGAATTGGCGCAAATTAGAATCAAAGCGATATCTTCTGTGACAAAATAATTAACTGTATTTGGAAATAATAAACGCTGCATTGTTATGATTTAAATCTCTGATATGACAAAATTGATTGAAACAATGGCGTCTTTGCTTGGCCGAAAAGGGCATGTATAGCTTGAGCATTGATCCAATGTAGTTTTGTACACTGCCTTCAATTGTGAATGTGTAGTTCTCTGAAAAGTCGGCTACTACAACCGCACAAAACTAACAAATGTTACAAACAATAACTCTAAAGCTCATTACTTGCCCCATGATTCCGCATTGATGAGCGAAAACTGCTTTTCGAAATTACTGTGAACCGTTAAGAAGATATGTGGGTGGCTCACAATTGGTGGGTCACCCGGCATAAATAGAAGTTTCTGCCTTTGAAAATATGCTTCAGATACATTTAAAATGTGTGAGAATTAATCACTAAATAAGGAAGGCAAGATTTAAAAATGATAAGCTTTTATATATGTATAGTTCTCGTAAGTGCATAAAACGCAAAAATGAAAATGTAACTTTAACTGCTAATAACTTTGGTAAATTCCCATTTACCATCAAGATTCTTAAACTATTATAAACTTCAATGTCTCCGCTTCAATTCGACGACAAAAAAAGAAAATCCGAAATGGAGTATTTGAGAAAATTAATTTGGAAAAAAATTCATAATTATTTACTTTGTCTTTAATATGGCCTTATTATGCCCTTATAATTAGGTTATCATAACAAACCTTTAGGGTGGGATGTACTCATTAGAAATAGAAAGCAAGATGCAAAGTAAAATCAAATTTGAAGATGCTTTACTAGTTTTTTAGATAATACCCTCTGAAACTCATGTAGAAAATCACATTTCAAAATTTTCGAAAGCAAGTAAAATTGAATGCCAAAAAGACAATATTCAGTGTTGTTTTGTAATTCTAAAACGATTTAAAAAGTTTCAGTCGAATCGGAAGATGGTCGGGAAATTTTGGCCGATTTGACATGAATGACCCAAATATTTCATTATTTTTCAATATTTCATTATTTTTTAGATTTTTTCGAGTTCTTGGGCATTTAACGAAATCACAAATATTTTTCGTATGGTTAGAAGCTGCATAAATGTCTTTCAACTTATAGCCGCTTTGCAGATTAGCCACATTTCTTAGCGCGTCTAATCTTATCGCCTTGATGTGTGGTGTGCCTGTGTGTCTGTTTGTGGTGTATGTGCGAGTGTTAGTGTTTGTGGCATGTGTGTGTTTTGGTCTTTATGGTGTATGTATATGTGTGTGTATGTGTGGTGTATGTGTGTGTATTGGTGTTTTTGGTGCATGTATTGCTCATGGTGAATGTGTATGTATGTGGGTGTTTGTGGTGTATGTGTGTGTCAATGTTACTGGTGTATGTGTTGGTGTTGTATATGTGTATGTGATAGTGTTTGCGGTGTATGTATGTGTTGGTGTTTGTGTGTGTGGCTGTATGCTTGTGTGAATATGTGCGACTCCTAGAAAAGACAACGCACAACACAGTATGTGTACATGCGTTATCTCTTGGAGGATATCGCTTGTCGAGGTAGTGACTCGACTGGTCCCGAGCGCGGGCGTGGGCGTGCTGTAGCGAAGTATTACGTGTGGCAGGGCCGCCGGGGCGGCCGCGTGGGCTGGAGATGGTGCGGGCGGGGGCGCAGTCCCTGGAGCTGCGCTGGCGCCTGCCGCTCCTGCCGGGACCCCTGCCAGTGCACGCGCTCATCAGCGTGGGCGCGGCTGCGGCCGTCAGGAACCACACGGTGTGCGTGCGGGGCCAGACGTTCATGGCGTTCAAGGTGAATCGCCGCAGACGCTGTCACATCGGCGCGCTCTGCCACGCCCCCGTACATCAGGACTCGCAACCATTCTCCTCGCTTCTGCCCCTGCTTCGTTTCCGTTCTCGATGTAGTGTACGCTCGCATTTCTGTTCTCTTACGCGCCTCATCTCATATCCCTTCTCACTCTAGACGAGTGGTGTCAAGGTCTTCTACTAGTGGCAGCGGCATGCGTAGTGGAACTGTAGTATGCCACAAGCTTCTCTGCGTAAGTAGCGTCAGGAAAGGGAACTATTACGAGTAGTAGTAACAACCCCGCCGTTTCACAATAGGGATGGCGTGGTCTCTGGTGTCGGGGTAATAAACTGCGTGGAGAGACGATTTCGTAGTGGCACTCCCGCTCCCGCTCGACAGACTTCCGCTCGTGGTATCGACCTTGACAACATTGCTCTAGACCTTCGCTTCTGCTTCTATTTGAATGACCACCAACTTCTGGTTGATGGTCATGTTGTGCCAGGAAACATCAATTTAACATTAATAATTTATGCATATTTTAAAGGTAACTGGACTGCGACCAGGGACTCTCTTCAATGTGTCAGTGCGGTTCTTGACGAATGGTATCGCGGGAGAGTCAGCTTCTGTACAAGGAAGAACTACAACTGAAGGACGAGAAGCTCCATCGAGCAAACTCGTTACCTCGTCGATGATAGACAAACTTCCACGAGCTAACGCGTCACGTTACGTGAATACCTCACAAACCCCATTTAGTGCTCCACGTCCTATAGGACAGCTACGCCCCAGAAGCAATGTAACCGGATCAAGGGGTGTTTCGGGAGAAGGTGACGGTGCAAGAGCGATAACAGATCCCACCCCATTAAGCACATCTCACACAACAGTTCGGCATGAGAAGACGTTAAATCTTACAGAGGCAAATAATCAACCGAATGAGCAGAAATTACCTGGCAAAGTCAATACGACAGCAGAGCCTAACGCATCATGCATTACCGATCAAAAGCCTAAGACAAATGAGCCATTCAATTCTTCGTGGAAGTTTATAACTATTCTCGGCATGGTATTATTCGTTCTAGCAACTGTATGTTTCCTCGCGGGATACTGGTAAGTTCTAATGGATTCAGGAATGTGTTATGAGTAATACAATTCTGGAAATAAATTTGTTAATTGTCGAGACATTTATTTTCTAAATGAAATTAAAAAATGCATGTATTTGACAGTTGGGGACGACAAGCTACGCCCTCGAGAGGTTTGAGATCAAGGAGAAGCGTTTATTGGGGATGTTGTGGTAAGTACACGTAGTGAGTAATAGGTGGGTCTGTCTAGATTCTATAGTACTATTCTTGCTTGTGTTTAATACATGGAATATAGTTCTCAGGATACTTATTTCATTCTTCCTTCTTACATTTTTTCCCGCGAATAGGTCGCCTTGGACCGAGCGTGCTTGTACCTTGCATTTACCGGGGCTCAATTTCATTTTCTTGGTAGCAGGTGCATGTAATTTTTATTAAGAGGTCAGCATTTAGCTGGATCCTATTTTTTCCCCAGAGTTGATAGTCCTGGGAGTAGGGTAGATAGAATTATGACGATCGCGAAGGTTGAATGGACGACACACACATACATATATACACAAATACACACATGACCAAGGTGGGAGTCGAATCCGCGGTTCTTCCGTCCGAGATCGCCACGACACTACTGTCATAGCTTTTTTGGCTATCGAGATTAAGTGATGTTGACAAGTGGCTCATGGCGATAAACTGAAAATTATCTATCTATGTTGTGAGATTCAGAATGAATGACCATCCGGGGCGTCGAGAAAGCGACTCGCCACATTCAATTGTATAATCGACGTGGGACAAGGAGGCAAGGCACATTAATTTTTATGGTAAACGTGGCGGAATTACTTAGGTTTCTGTGTCACTAATTGTTAGACTATTACTCTCTTACAATCCGCCTTGCTCTCTGGCTGCGTACTGTTTTCGACAGCTAAAAGAAATGCCGTTGCATGTGCAAAAGTGTTGAGCATGAGGGTTCAAGTCCGAACGCTAGTGGCGGAGACTAGCTACATAGGTGGGTCTCGAGCAGAAATCGAGCCATTAGCCGCTACAATCAGTAGATTTCCGTTCTTTCTGTAATCCATACAGCTAATGCAGAAGTTGTACCCTTACAAAATGGTCACGCACCCCGCGCTTCACATCTTCCTTTCCATACCATTGTATTCTCTCCGTTTACACACATTCATAGTATCATGCACTACACTGCCAAACACATCGTTAGACCAGTTGGGAGCTTTCACTGATTTCCGGGTGCATCAACGGCTAAGGCCCTTAGTCCCTTAAGCGTAGTGCATGTTTATTATCTTGGAAGGTAACGGTGATGTCCCGCTGGATGACTAGATCTAGAGCCGGCTTACACGTCCCTTGAGGAGTTTTCACCTACAAGTAGAGCATCGCCCCCAGCCGGGACAAGCTCTAAACTCTTGACATGTGTGGCAGATGGTGTATGTCAGTGTGTTATAGAAGATATACTTGTCGAAAATCCTGCCACCTTGGGGACTATCCCTACGATCTTCCGGTCAGAGCTACTACAGTGACATTAATTGATGCTCTGAACCATCTCTACCGATATGCACGGATCGTAGTGCTTGTCTGTACTAGGGCGACACTTCGCTGGGAGAGATACTGGAGGGTAGGAATTCGCAAGCTGAAATGTAGGTCAACACTGATCACGGGAGAAGAACCGTTATCAGTATCAATCAGGGCCGTTATTAAACTTGCACCATCTGTTTGAAAAAATATAAGGATTATTTTAGAATTTTTTCAATTTTTTTGAAGATGATCATTTTGAAAAAACTCAAAATCAAAATTTTAAATTCAAATTTGAAAAACGTTTTGAACGCTACCTCTATTGAGTTGTATATCATATAAAAGGCCGCAAAGAAAGCTGCAAACTGACACCTGTTTCAGCTCTCTATCGTAATTTGGTGAGGTTCTACATCAATTAAAAACTTTTCGGGAACCCAATTTTGCAAAATTTTACATGGCTGTATTTCATAAACGGGTGGAAATATTTTACTCAAAATTTGTAGTTTTCTCATTCTTCATTCATACTACCTATGTGTCAAATTTCATCTGAATTTCAAATGGTGAGGTAAAATTTTAATTAAAACTGTGTTGATTTCATGTGGAATGACACCGAAGTCACTCGTGGCACAGGCGGGAAGAAGGGGTGAGAAAAATTCGTACGAATGCTACGAGTTGGGCCATACACCGGTTGGTATATCATAAAGAGACATTTATTAATTTGTACCAACGTTTAATGGAAATTGACATGTAAACAGAATTTGTAGTTATACAAGCATTGTTCATTATAGCAAGAAAACATTAACGCACATTTCTACTTAGTGTTAGAGAATGCAATAAGTGAGAACTATTAACACTAATTATAAATAACTCAAATGAATATTTTTAAGAAAATATATATAAGTCAAAATACATACTAAATCAATATAAGTATTATATAACATAATTTCAAAGAACACTATTATTGAAAGTAAACATTTAAAGAAATACGATGAGCATATCTTTCGTGTGAAAATACACGTAATAAAAGCACTTAAAAAATTATAGAGTAATGATGAACATTTATTAAACAAAGTGCATTACCTCTGCACTCACTGCACACGAAATCAAGAACCCACTCGGACTGAAACTTGTTATATGTCTTCTTGCGTCTTCTTTGCGCCATGACCGCGTACTGTGCATCCCTGAGAAATCGGAGCGCGGACTTCTTTTGGTCGCGGGCACTGTGTGCTCTAGCTGAGCGGAGGTGTGCTCCGAGCACGCACGTGCTCCGTTTGACAGCCCTGCCCTACAACTTACGGACTAATAAGTAACTGACCTGCTCCAGTTGCGTAATAACATGAGGGCGGCCCCGCCCACAAAACTTTTATCCGGGCCCCCTAGATAAAAGGGTATAGCAAACACAAGTAGTGTTTTACCTTAAATAATAAAATAATCTTTCACAAACTCGATTCCATCTGTTTATAGTTAATGTCGACAAGTGGAAAAACACGCCTTTATCATTTAATTTTATAAGATTATGACTTTTAAAACTGAAATGAAATGCTTACTTTTGTTGATTTAGGAACAGGGTTACATAAGCTACCGAAGCGGAAAAAATCGTTCTTCTGGAAGGTGCTGTTTTTAATATTTTATTGTATCAGCTATCTCAAAATATCACAGAAAGTATCAAGTAATTAATGTTTCTTTCAATCACAATCCCTTCCGCCCAAAAGTAGGTCGTCCTTCACCTGGGCCCGCTCGCATTGCGGGCCCGAACGTTATGCCCACAACGAACCCTGACTGAGCGGTGCGTGTGGGGTGCGCGCAGGTGCGGACAGCGACGCGTACGACGCCGTGGCGCGGGCGTCGGGCACGGGCCGCTGGGCGCGCTCGCGCCTGCTGCTGCCCACCTCCTTCCAGGAGTACGAGGAGCTGAACCCGTCGCGGCGCGCGTGGGGCCGCGGCCGCGGCCTGAGAGACCACGCCACCTTGGACAGCCATTCGTCCCGCAGCACCGGCTGCTCCGAGTACTTCTTCCGCGGCCACCTGCACCGCCTGCCCTCCGCCGGCCTGCCCCTGCTGCGCACCTCCTGCCACTTCAACCGGGCGGTAAGTCCATGGCTCTGATTGAGGCCTTCTCCGTTAGATGACACGAGAGGTTAAGGCAGTGAGAGATTCGAGTAGAAACAAGGTGTCGTCTGCCTGCTTTCCGCCGGCCTGCCCCTGCTGCGCACCTCCTGCCACTTCACCCGGCCGTAAGTCCATGGCTCTGATTGAGGCAATCTCGGTTATATGACACGAGAGGTTAAGGCAGACAGAGATTCGAGTAGAAACAAGATGTGTCGTCTTCACCAACGTTTTGTTGAAGGTTTTAGCTCCTTTCAGTGTCTTGGGCTGAGAGTCCAAAGACTTCATTATGTGTCTGCGAGCCAGAATTTTTGTAATCGTAGATATGATGGTGAATAAACTACGGAAAGGTTCTAATTCCATCAGTGATAAATTGGCTTAAGATGACACTTTCGGTATTCCAATGATAAGAAATTGTTATGAGTTGATAAATGCAATTAACCATTAATAATTCCTACTGACAAGTCGTCACTTGTAAAGAATTAACTTGAATTCTACCGTCAAACGTCGAGAAGGACGCCTGAGTGAAAGCAAGGCAAAACTAGTTCCATGAGTATGTCGGTAAATTCTTAGTTTTTGGGAGTGGAAATAGGCCTTCCTTTCCAAAGCAGTGGCAGTCTGTTGATGTCAATTCTTAGTGACACATTGTAGCTCATTTGAAGGATGACGTCATGGAAATGAATAATTGTAAACTGACAGAATGTGAGAATAATCTAGTTCGAAATGTTTATTTCTTGGATCACAAAACTATTCGTGCTTCAGCTCTCTGAAGCGTGAATGCATGCACTAAACACACCGATGACATTCGAGCAACACTATTTCCGTATTCAGATTTAATAACTCTTTAAGATTTCCGACCATACTTCGTAAGAAGAGAAAATATCCCAATTTCGCACAGGAAAACGGCGAATTTTGGAGAGAAAATCTCTTGTTGCCGGACTCCGGTAACGAAAACGTAGATAAATCTCATTCCTATTCCTATTCAATAATAAATTACTTTTTTAACACGTTGTGTAATCAAAATCCATGTTTTGTGGGTTCTTGATACCGAAAAATCGATTGACGACAAAACGTCCGTCTACCCATCCGTCTGTGGTCAACGCTAGTGCCTAAACGGTTCAATTGATTTTTTTTCAATATTGATATTCCTCGAACGATTTGAATAATCTTAAGAATTTGAGAGTTTGAAACAGATATTTTGATTTTTATTTGAACAAATATACACATTTACAAATAAATAAATAAATTTGCATTTCTACAAAAAGGTTTTTATTCAGGAAAACCTGCTTTTAAATCAAACCTGGAAAACAGACACTCCATTATGTAATAAATTAAAGTACATTCATTTATGAAACTTAAAAGAAAAAGAAAAAAAGTAGAATACAAAGTAAGCATAAAAGCAGAATACAATAAATGCAAATACAACAAAAGCAGAATACAGAAAAAGAAGAATACAATAAAAGCAGAATACAGTAAAAGCTGAATACAGTAAAAGCGAAATACTATAAAAGCTGAATACAATAAAAGTAGAACACAAATCATGCACGTTACATTTAATATTACATTTAATATTACTATTTTAATACCATACATTAAGTGTGCTACATTAAGAAATACTATACATTAAGTATCTATTACAGTTTTAAAATTTTCTAAAAAATTACTTCAAATTATCTATTTAAACTTTGTCCTCAGATAGGAAAAAAGGAGACTCACGAGAAGACTTCTCACGAACTCTCTTTATCGATAAAAATGTCTACAGGAAGTGGTTTAGAATTGAAATCCGTGTCGCTTCAGCTTGTTGCAGCGTCGTCCGGATGTTTCAAAGATCAAATGTAATATATTTGAGAGAAGAAAATTACTAAGTTATATTTTCTTCGGAAAATGAATTAAGCGATTCGCTCATGGAGTATATTTTTGACAAGTAAAAGAACATTAAGCACGAAACATTCTCCTAAGAAAAAAATTGATTAAACTTTCTTGCCTATAGGCTATAATACAAAAATTTGTGATTAGATGGCTGAACTTCTCCCTATCAATTAGTGTATGGTACATTAAAAGAAGCCTAATTGAAATAATAATTGCTAACAAGGGAATTTTCGAGTCAGTAAATCAGAAGATTATGATGACGTTTTAAAGCTAGAAATATCAAACTCAAGAAGTCATTGGCCATACCACGGACAGGGTAAACGTTTGTTACGCTCCAGTTATTTTTATTTTTTTCCGAAATAAATGAACATTAAACGCTTACATTATCAAAACAAGAACTAGGATCTTATGTACTAGTTCTAAACATAACAAAATGATTTTATTTCGTGTTATTAGTAAATGCAGTTTACATCCTGATTCTTGCATCTCGTGGATGTTAAAACTATCATTTTAACTTTTTTAAGACAACAATTTTTTAAGAAAGAACCTTTTTGTTTCAGTTCGACCCCCGTGAATACGAGGATGTCAATCAACCACCTCCCTACGAAGTTTTGAAAACTGAAAATAGATTTGCTCAGCGAGGAATGCAGCCACTGAACCCCACAGAACTTCTACAGAGTCAGGTGGCATCAGATCAAGGATCTTCCAACTCCACTGCCTCGCACATGGCGAGAGAACGAACGTTCTGACTACTCTGACAGGAAAAAAGCGGCACCACACTAATTATCATAGTTACTCATCAAATTGTGAAAAATTTCAAACGTCATTTAAAAATCGAATACGGAAGTTAAAACAATTTAAAAAATTGAAGGAATAAAAACATGAATATGAAAATTAATGTACAGCTATAATGTAATTAAATTATGTAAATAAATGTTACTGTGCTAATGATAAGAATTTCAAACGTAATAACATTATACATAAGAAGAAGCATACACAATAATGAAAATAACAAAAATAAATAATGTAATTTGAAATGTGAATCATAATAACAAAAGAAGTTGAAAAAGAAGATATTGATTGATTTTATAAATTACATAGATGTAAAAGCCACAAAATATTACTTTTTAATGCCCTTTGTACAATTAAGTATTGCAGGAACCACCTGCTTAGAGGTACAGGAGATTAGAATTAGATTAGATTACTAAATTGGCTAAAATCTATATTATGTTAAAAAAAACTTTCTTTAGTTCTGGACATTTTTTCGTTAAGTGTATTCGTCAAAACGACTTTTGAAATTAAGAACGTTATTTCAACATTTTCTGGAACTCGACATTACCGCATTTCATTAAAAGCTCTTTAAAAATATAACTTGCCTATCAATCATACCTTTTACTTCTGCTGTATTTCATGACCATCTGTAGTGGAATCCAAGGCGTAGTTCAAAGGTAAAGGTCTAATAAATGAAGTTTATATAATCTATCCGACGTTTCGAAGTTTTATTTCTCCATCCTCAGGACTGAGTACATTTACAACACAGTTAGATGTATAAACACTAATTACAATATGTCACACTGATTACACAATAAAAATGTATAAACACAACTACATAATGTGTAAACACTAATTATAATCAAGTATGCTGAAAACACACGTTACCAATCACAAATTGTTTGTTATATGTATATAAATACAATTCCAAAATTAAACATTTCAAAAAATGAAATTAAAATGCAATCAAAACATGTCTTGCCCGCATATTCAGCTCAATAAACTTATGTTTATTGATTGGCATTGATTAAAAATACATTGTGAGACTCGTGCGGCAAAGTATAATTTTTGTAGGATGCATTAATTTCTAGAAATGAAATGTTATTACTATATCAAGTAATCTGAATAAGAGCAGATGCTACGAATATTTGTGGCTTCCCGGAAATGCCACTGGACGGGAAAGGAGCTTCCGTTTCCTTCTGTTCATATCTATAAGTCACGTAAGTACTTATCAGGAAAAGGATGTTTATGTAGGCGTGCGTTCCTTGCTTTGCTTGTGGCATTTCCTTCATGACTATAACAACCAATATTGTGCGGGTGTTTTCGTACCTGTAAGTGCGAATTCCCATTCTCTAACCGACACATTGCATAGGGCAAAATCCGACAACATACTGCGTAGGACACCGACAAAATGGAAAATTATTTCTCCTAAATGTAGTAAATAGAGACCGCCAAATCATCCTTCAGACTCTCTCGTTTCTCGTTGGCTCACGAGTTTTCAATTACATATTAGGTTTTATTTCCCCTCTTAAGAATGGTAAAATATTTATTTATTAATGTTCAATTTCAATTTTTAATAAACTTTAGTTATCATATTACTAGTAGTGGTACAGAATGGCCCAGACACTCTCGTACTAATTAATTTCTAATTTCTTTGGTCTAGGCTAGCATTTTGTTTTTTTCTCACCCTCCTCCCAGCTGCCATCTATCGCTGCCCAAATTACATTTTTTCACAAGTTTTTTCAATTCTTCGGTCCTATAATGGTAGAACTGAAAGATGAGTTTAAGAATTGTAGGAGAGGAGCGAAACCTCGTTTCTTATGGAAATTTTCTTTGAAAAATTTGGAACAATTTTGAGCAAATGTAGGTTGAGCGTTTCTGAAAATGCTCATTTTTAGTCTAATTTTCCCGAAAATTTCTCAGTTTTCAAAAACTCTCATTGGAAATCATTTGAAGCACGTATGCTAACAAGTACAGTATTATATACAAATTGTTGGTAATATAAATCGTACGGTTTGAGAGATATTTAAAAAAATTCAATCGTCTAATTTTAAAAAATGAATAAATGGAAGTGGCATTGATGCCATCCATGTTGTTTAGTACTATCCGTTCCAAAATTTAAAGAAAAAATTGGAACCATTTTCGAGTTCATGGCGTTTTAGTGTTTCTGAAATTGCACATCTCTGTGCCAGTTTTTACAGAAACATTTTGAGTTTTGTGAGCTAATTTTTACAGACAAAGTTTGAGAAAGTTTCTAAGACATCATTTGAAGCATATTGACGTATAAATGTAATGATTTATACAAATTCCCGGTAATGTGAATATTAATGACGTGAGAGAGAATTGTGTAATTAAAAAGAAAACAACAGAATTGAGCAAAATGACAAGCGATAGATGGCAGCTGGTTTATGTCGTATTATAGGCTATATTTAGTACTATCCCTGACAAATGTTTAAAGAAAACTAGTAGTGCTACAGAATTGCACCGGACTTTCCCGTATTAGTTTCCTATTTCCTTGAGTTTCGGCTAGCCATTCATACTTGCCACATAGTTTTGCGAGCTGTCATCTATCGCCACCAAAAAACATTTTTTTGTCTTTTTCTTAATTTTTCGCTTTTCTAGTGGAACGGAAATATTAATTTTGGAATGTTAAAAAACACTAAAATCTCGTACTAAATGGCAATTTTCTTGAAAAATTTGGAGTCTTTTTAAGAAAATGGCTTTTAAGCGCTACTGTTGTTGCGAAATTTGAAGCTCTTTTTCACAGAAAATTTTTGAGTTTCCGAAAAACTTAATTTAAAGTAATTTGAAGAACATTAACTCACAAATACAATAGTGTTTACCAATGGCTGGAAATGTGCATATTAAAGGTGTGAGAGATTTTGAAAAAAATTGCATTTGTGTAATTTTTGTAAAAAAATACTCTAAAATGAACATAACGTCATATTAAAGAGTGTGATTAGCACCGTTCCTTCGAAAAGTTTAAAGAAAAAAAATGGAGACATTTTTGAGACAATGGCGTTTGACCGTTTCTGAGAATGAAGAAATTCGAGCCAGTTTTCATACAAAACAAGAAACTTTATCTGACATTATTTAAAGCACAAGTACTTATAAACATAATAATGTGAACACATTGCCGCGAATGTAAATATTAAAGTGAGATACAAGTAAAAAAATATTTTATAATTTTGGGGAAAAATTGAGCCGCATGACGTTTACGTCATCTAATTGAATACATTTAGCACTATCCCTACCAAAATTTAAAGAAAATATTTGGAGCCGTTTTTAAACAATTCTTGTTTTTATATATATTTTAATGCACATATTGGACGCAATATTACGCGAAAACTAATACACGTTTCAAAAGATAAAAAAAATGACCTTAAGGAAAGAACTCACTTTGGAGAAGAAATTTTATTTGAAGGGAAAAATCTCTATCTTCAATTTTGTGGTTGGAGGACGATGCCGATGAAAATTCAACTTTTGGAATTTTCAAAAATTCAGAGTTAACCGGTGAATGTCAAACCTATGCCACCTAAATAAGTGTATCTTACTCTATTCTTAGAATAAATTTAAGGAAAAAATTTGGAGCCGTTTTCAAGAAAATTTTGAAAATGTCCGGGGAGCTTCCTGTAAAGTACACCCAAATTTTGAAAAAGTTTTTTAAAATCTTAAAGCTTCGACTAGAGTCAGATGGACAGGAGTTTCAGTTTGGAAAAAAACCTACGAGTGGTTTAGACGCTAGTAGTGTTCACAGACGGACAGACGGACTGACAGACCAACGTTTGCTTTCAATTGGTTTCTCGGTATCAAGGACCCACAAAACGGGGATTCTGGATACACCACGTGTTAGGGGATAGTTTTGTCTCAATTATCAACTTGTTTTATCCACTTTTACTTTTTCTGTATACGTACGTATATACGGAGTAATATACGTAGAATCGAGAAAGTTATGTAATGGCTGCAGAAAATCGATTTCGAGATTTAACGGAAATACTCATTTGGGGTCCCCTAATACCGAAAAAGTGTTTTTTTCAAAACATCCGTCTGTCCGTCCGTCCGTCCGTCCGACTCTCCATCCCTTTATGAACAACAGTAGCGCCTAAACCATACATGCGATTTCTTCCAAAATAAATATTCCTGGACCAATCTGCGCCACCCGAGGTGCCGCGATTTGAAAAAACGTGATTCAAGATTTGGGGTACTTCACATGGAGCCCCCCAAACATTTTCAAAATTTTCTCAAAAACCAATTTTTTCTTTAAATTTCTTGTAAGAATAGAGTGAAACACACAAGGTGTCATAGGTCTGATTTTCACGATTAACTCGAAATTTTTGAAAAATCCTTAATTCTTCAATTTTGTAGTAATAAGAGAGAACGCCAAATAATTTCACACTTCTGTAATTTCTAAAATTTCAGAGGTAACAGCAAGTCAGATATATCCCACATTTTAAACATATCTCAGTCCATTCGTAAACGAGATGGAAAGAAAAGATTTGGAGCAATTTTTGAGAAAATTTTTAAAATATCATGAGCTTTACTTAAGGGAATTTTTAAAAAAAATTCAAAATCACGGAGCTTCGAGTCAAGCTACGTCGACGGAGAATATCCATTTTGGAAATAAATTTAATGAATAATTTTGGTTCTAGTATTGTTCACAGACAGATGGACCGACAGACGTTTTGAACAAACAAACCATGTCAGATAACCCAAAACGTCTTTTCCATAGAAATCTAGAAATTGATTATCTGAAGCATTTCAGAACTATAAACTTAGTATATTACATATTACTCTGTTACAAGAAAGTAAAAGGTGTGACAGGTACATTTTTTTACATCAATTTTTTCGGGTGTGACAAAAGTGACAAAATATATCAGAACACTACGTTTACTTAGCAATATATTACGTTCCCGTATACATACGTATAAATGGAGTACACATATAAGTAGTATAGGGAAAGTTATATAATGCTGCGCGAGAAAACGGCGGATTTTCGGCAGAAAAAATGCATTGCCTTATCCTGATAACGAAAAAGTGGATAAATCCAGTTGCTAAATTAAGAAAAAAATCCTCTACCACGTGGCGTAGCTAGAGTCTCTGTTTGTGGAAAACTGTCAATTCATCCGTCCGGTATATGTGAACATCGTAGCTACAGTCTCTGTTTTGTGGAAAACTGTCAATTCGTCCGTCCGGTATATGTGAACATCACTAGTGCTTAAATCGTGCCTAGGGTTTTGTCCCAATTGAAGAAAGCCCAGTCGATATGGCGTGAGTCGAAGCTCTGAGATTTGTGAAAAACATTCTTTAAAATTTGGGGATACATGAAGACACCTGAATATTTTCAATTTTTTTTCAAAAAGGTCTACAAATTTTTCTTTAAACTTCTTTTAAGAATAGGGTAAAATACATTTACAAAGGTGGCATACGCCCGATTTTCACGATTTACTCTGAATTTCCGAAATTTGCAAAAGTTTGAATTTTATTCAGCGTCTTTCTTCAACTACAAAATTAGAGATAGAGATTTTCCCTTCAAATGAAATTTGTTCTTCATAGTGGGTTTTTTCATGAAGGTCTTCTACATTTTTGCGAAAGTTTTAGGAGTTTTCGCGCAATATGTCGTGCAATATGTGCTATTTACAAAATTACAAAATCAAGATTTTCTCATAAATAGTTCCAATTTTTTTTCTTTAAACTTGTTGTAGGGATAGTGCTAAATGTACTCTACGAGATGGCATAACGCATATTGCTCAATTCTTTTGTTTTTTCATAATTACAAAAATGTAATTTTTTGACTTGTCTCTCACGTTGTTAATATTTACATTAGCGGTGATTTGTTGGCATTAGAATATTAATGAATACATGTCCTTTAAATAATATCAAGTAAAGTTTCTCAAGAATTCAACCGTTTTCTCTGAAAACTAGCTCAAAATTCCTCATTTTCAGAAGCGCTTAAATGCTATTTTCTCATAAATGGCTGCAAATTATTTATTTAAACTTTTCGAACGGATAATGTTAATTGGACTTTTAAATATGTCGTAAGGTTCATTTTGGTGTATTACATGTTCTTACAGAAATGTAATTTTTTGAATGATCCCTTCCACCGTTAATATGCACATTTCCATCCATTTGTAAACACTATTGTATTTGTGAGTTAAAGTGCTTCAAATAATTTCTAATGAAGTTTTTAGAAAACGCAAAAAGATTCTGTGAAAACGAACTTCAAGCTTTGCATTTTCAGTAGTGCTTAAACGCGATTTTTTTTAAACGTCTCAAAATTTGTGAAAGAAAATTGTTATTTTGGACTAGGTTTTACTGTTCTTTAATATTCTTAAAATAATATTTCGGTTCTACCATTAGGAAATCGAAAAATTAATAAGATGTCAAGAATATTTACTTTAGACGGGCGATAGATGGCAGCTAGCGAGAGTATGTCGCAAGTCCGAATAGCTAGCCGAGATCAATGCAAATAGAAAACTAATATGAGAAAGTCTGTGCAATTCTGTAGCACTACTAGTTCCTTTTATCATGGAATATTGTTGTAAATGATATCAGGGAGGAGTGTAATATCATATCACAACACTAGGCTAAGTAAGTAAACTTTCTGCATCGGCAACACTTTCGCAATTCTTATGAGCTGTATAAGCAGTTTTGGCTCAGTATTTCTGCAGAGAACTTCCGACGACTTGTTAACTCGACGAGTCCATGCCAACGTCGTGTTAACTGCTGCACTTCCGCCGGACAAAAGTAAGTCCCATACGATATTAGAAGATATCTATTGTATTTTGTCACCTCCGTGTATCGTAATGTTTACAAAGGCCGTGATTGCAAACCTTAATATTACAATAGGAAATGGATATCTTTTCAGGACCAGGTCTCAAAAGTTATAAATAACAGGTTTGTGAGTCTATACAAAGTTTTGCTACATAATTTTCGCTTGCAATGTTTAAACGATCTCGATATCGCTTACAGGTTTATTTGCACCAAAATGCATTTTACTGAAGACTGCTTGTGAGTCATTGCTTGAAGAAAATGAAAATGCACAGGAACTCAATGCTTTGTTTAATTTAAACAAGTGTATTGAAACCAAAGTATTTCACTTATCTTGACATACCGGTTATGGAACAAAATCACTAGGAATTGACAAGGAAAATCATTAAATTCTTGGCTTTTAAAAAATCACTTCTCGGGGATTTTAGAACAATCTAAAGCAGTGGATCTCTTTCCAGTTACCATGAAATTTGGCGAGGTTTACATTAGTTAATAAATGTGCCTTAAAATGCGGATGATCGGTGTATCTCATAGCAACAGCTCAGGGCATTAATATCATGATTCATGAGACTGGTTGCAGAGGATAGGTTTTTTTCTGTATTATGAAGATACAAAAGATAAAATATCGATGTATACACAAAGCAACTTTGTTTTTCGGAAAAGATAACACAAAATTACAAATATGCATAAAAGAACAATGCTATTACTTTCTCACACTAGGAATCTCATTCGTTCGGATTTCAAGTTTCTAATTGCACCATCATGATGATATAGCACGCAACGCCCTGTGCCAGAGAACACACCAGTGCAAGGTCCAAGAGAAGAAACACAAGCACTGAACTTCAATCTGTGGGCATCTTTCTCGACCTGCTTTACGATATGGCGCATGTCACGACAAAAGAAATAATCGGTACCGTAGTCTCTTCTGCTGCTATCTGCAGGCGCTGCAGGATACGTTCTGAGCGATTGCTTCCTTCCTCAATGCGCTGCAGGACATCAGCATCGTTCCTAACTGCAGTGCGCAAACACAGGCATTATGAAAAAATGGTGATTTAGATTGCAAAAATGAATATATTACATAAGAATAAGACACGTTAAAGAGTGTATAGAGAGCGTACAGAGTGTAAGGAACTGTTACAGAGAGGTACACTCTGTAGAGACTACAGTAAGAGTTCCTTTATGAAAATGAAAAAAAAAGTTGCAATACGTTCGAATGTTTAATGTTGATTATATTCCTGCGGAAGTTACAGAAAAATCTAATATTGGTTAAGAGTTATTAGTTGTACCAACTTTTTTCTTTGTGCTTGACAGTTGCGCCTCGGCAGAGAGCAGCGTTGCCGAGCATTCCTTCCCTTGTCACGTGCGTGCTGCATGATCATTCTCGGGTAATCTAAAAAGAATACTACTAAAGTGAATTCGGTCTTAAATTTTTAATATTTTTCAGTTATAAATCTATAATATTTGGATAATTTTATTGACGTAAAATTTTGGTGTTGGGCGCCATAAACGCGAGGCAGTTGGGGAGAATCTAAGGCGCAAGAGAAGGTTTTCCAACGTGGCAGAACCATAGAGTAAAGATGTATATAGAGGGCTCACCCAGGCGTGTTTTTAGTTACATCCTTTGAATAGTTCCCCGTCCAACCGCTAGGATGCGCCAACGTCGGGAAGTGTGAAGGGCTGTCTGGCTTTCTGTTGGTGGTGGGGGGTTTCTAGGAAATATCACGCGGGGAGGGGAACATGGTGGAGGGAGTTGTTTCCATGGCGACGGCAGGCACTGGGCTCGAGCTGCCGTCGCCCAAGCTGGCCTGCCTGGCCACTTGTTTCTCGGGAGAGCAAAATGTGGAGCCACGAACGTACACGAAGATACCCGAGCGGAGTCGAGCGATCCATTCGCGAGCCGAACGGACTTCCATGGCGCAAATCTTCAATTCGAAATCTGTCAGAAATTAAATGTTTCTAATGTTAAGTGGTCGTTTACGCCATTAACAAGATTTGTTGCGAACTTTCGTTTTAAATGAATAATTCCAAACTATTAGTCACATTAGTTTCTTTATTTTAACTTTTCTAAAACTTAGTTATTTGGGAGTATAATTATTTTAATAAGTATTTAATATTCTCAATTTATGTTCCGTCGGGTAGTTCAGGTTGGAATTATTTCGGTGCAAAGGAGTACAGTGGTAATAAAAATGCAGCTTTTTGTAAAGAAGAAACGGCAGGAGATTGCAGTCATAAATGCCAGTGCTGAGGAAGTAGAAACGTTTTTAGTATCAGATGTCAATCATTGTTCATTTTCAGCCAAAATATCACCGGTCAAGCCATCAGCCAGTGTGAACATTCTTTCCAAGTTCACTGATGTTTTTCCTGCTGAACAGTGAAATATCCGAAGAAGAGAATTGCACTTGCATGTTACTTCACAAGTGTGTTTGGGAACATTTACTGAAGGATTCGTGTGAGTGCTGTCTGTGGATCCTCAAATGTATACATTGAAAGTAAAACAATCAATGTAATTTGCTCTTGTTAAATAAAATTTCAAATAGCCATCGTCTACCCTAACATCATCTTGTAGTAGGCCACCACATGAAGTGAATAGAAAAATTGTGGATGCTTCTTTGCAAATAGGTAGGGGACATTCAGCAATAGAGGCTGTTTCAATGGTAATTGGTTTACCATGAACGAATGTTTCAACTTACAATTCTCATGTTCTCTCTGTTATTAAAAATAATGCAAAAATAAGAGGAAATTTTGAGGCTTTCATATGTAGCCATACATAAAGCTTACATAGATGTTCTAGATTCAGTCAGTGATGAAGTTATAAATTTTTTAGTATTGTAAGATGGAACATGGCATAAACGAGGCACTACATGTCGTTATGTAATGGGAATTGTTATCGATATCTTGACTGGTCATATGGCTGATTTTCATGTTTTGTCAAAATTCTGTGGCACTTGTGAAAAGAACAAGAGCAAATTATGAGAAAAAAGCTGTGAATATAAAAAAATGGAAAGAAATTCATGATTTAAGTGGAGAGTGTGTTAGTAATTTTAATGGATCTTCAAATGCAATGGATGTAGCTCATCATTTTAGATATACAACAATACTGTCAGATGGTGATGCAAGGACTTTCAATCACCATCTGAAACTGAACATCTATGGAGACAACTTTATTATTAGAAAAGAAGAATGTATAAAACATGTGATGTAAGGATTTAAAACAGGCTTACAAAAATAATCCAAGAATAGAAAGTGAAGGGTGTTACACTGGTAAAAAGTAAGTCAATTTAAAGGATGACATAATTATTTGTCTTAGCAAATTATCACACATGCCATTCAGAAGAATATTCCAGATGTGCAGAAGATGAAGTCTGCAATACTTGCCACCTTATACATGCAATGCCAACAGACTTGAAGACATAGCATTTTAAATGCCCTAAAGAAGAAAATTCATGGTGCTTCTACAATCGAGCTCAAGGGAATGAAATTTCAAAACATGGCAAAAACAACAAGAAAACTGTTGTCTCCCAGTGTTATGTTGTAAAATAATTCCTATGTATCAGAGGCTTGCAAAAAATGAAATTACTGGAATGTGTATATGGGAAAACATAGAATGCAAATGAATGTTTGCATAGTTTTGTTTGGAGTCAAGTGCCCAAAAGAAACATTTCTTTCCAGAAAAAAGATTGAAATTGCTGACATCAGCAGTGTCCCAGTTCAATATGGGATGTGAGGTCAGTGAAAGCAGGGCCATCTTTAGGCACAGGCAGACGAGGCTCGTGTTTCAGGGCCCCCACAGATAATAAAAAATATACAACAAAACTGAACTAGTGGTGCTAGAACAGCACGTAATTTCCCGAATTATAAAAAACAGCTACGCATTATTAAGATATTGCATTTTCTGCCCTACTGACATCTTAGCTATTGAGTTTTTCATTCATATCGCACAAATAATTATATCCATCAAATTTCAGTATTGCTGAATGGCTGGTTAATATCAAAGGCAATATTTTCCTGGAGTGAAGTTTTTTATTTGCTCCAGAAGACACAGCAATGTACGAACTCGTGGTGGCTAATCGCACGTTGTCGCCAAGTTGCGCGTCTCTAGCTGTTATCGCAACTCGTAACAATGACATGTACTTAATTCCCAGGAATTCGCGAGCGCTAAGCGGAATTCCATTGTAGCCTCCGCATTGTCGATAAGTTAAAGTGTGAGGAAGCAAAATTGAATTAATATTGGCATTTCCAATAACAAATTATATTTAAATCAATTATTTTATTTTCCTTATACTTACGTATATACATAGTATATTTTACTTTTCCGTATATGCACGTATATACGGAGTACTATAAGAAGTGGCCGACATTTTTGTTTTAATTTTTGCAAAACCAGGCATTTTAACGAACATGAGACATGCACCATTCTCTTAAGCTACCTTTATGCTATCTAAGGTCCCAATTTAATTCGAAATTTGTTGTGAGGTGTCTAAGAAAATGGTTTAAAGGAAATAAAAATTGCACATGTTTGACACAGAATATCGCAAAAAATACTCATGTTTTTCGAAAATTTGAACATGACGTTATTTAAAGATCTGTTTTTTATGAACATATTTCGTTAAGAAAAAATTGTATCTTCACAATTGTAGCTGTAGGAAGACATCCGAAAAAATTTTGATTTTTTTCAATTTTCGAAAAAACCAGATTTTTCAACCAACATGAGACCTGTGCCATTCTCTTAAACTACCTTTAGATTATCTGACAAAAAAAATTAGTCAAATCGTCTGGAGCCGTTTTTTTGAAAGTGTTGAAAATGTCCCCGGGGGCTTCATGTAAAGATAATTATGCCCTCCTTAGATACCCTTGATATATCATACAATTAAAATTGGAGATCCTTTTCATCAAAACTTACTGCTCTATAAACCAAAAATATAATTATATGAATATTTATCATTCCAACTCAATAACAATTGAGAAAGATTCGCATTAAAGGAACTTCCCACATTCCTATGCCCGTCTCCTAGTTAATTATGTACTCGTATGCAAAACACAACGGTAAAAAATAATACCTTCTCTCTACTGGTCAATTATTTTGAGTTTTTCTAAAACTTTTCGTGGCAAGGTACATCTGTCACTGACCATTTACAGTGATTTTGTATTAAGACCCTGAAAAGAAGATCTAAAACAAATTTTCGTGAAGGACACAACCTTCTACAATACTTCTTTTCCTGTGAACTTCAGGAAACATTAACTCCTTCAAAAGATTTTTTAATGTTCCTTCTGTGCCAGATTTTAGGAAAAAAAGACTTAAATACGTTTATAGCATTTCTAAACCATTTCCAAAAGTTCACCAGTTGGTGATTTTAATCTACATAAATCCTGTGAAGAAATTGAAGGAAACATCTTTTGAAAAAATCAAGGACTGCATTGGATCAGTAATAGAAATTGTTTTGTTTACAAATCGAATTTCACAAATATCACACTGGAACTTATCAGTGCGATTCCCTTTCTTCCGAAATGAATCACAAATTCGCCAGTCTAATGACTCCTGTACATTCTCCAGCAATCGTGGGTTTATACGTCTTAGGCATTTTCTTTTTAAAATCGTGATCAGAAAGTTTAAATGGATTGAAAAATCTATCTCGTACGCTGATCGCCACTCCTGTTGCATAGTGTACACACGATTCACAGAACAAATACTAGCACTCTTGTCTTCATAAGTATTACGTATTGCGACTAATGTTGAGAAAATTTTACCATGTCCCGTGACTCGCAGTAAAATTCGTTTCGCTGACACGAGGAAAAGCATTCGTTTTGCTGTCACCCATCCTTCTGGGGAAAGAGTAAACATAGATTAACTAATGTTTCTTGAAACCCAAATCAGGCAGAGGGCCATTCTTTTATTGTTCGTCGGCATTAGTATCCAAGACTGAACACAATTCGTTAGTGCAGGGGCAGGAACCACGCGCCCGTATACCATAATTACAATTGATTTTTTTATCTATACGTGTTGAGTGCCCAAAAGTGGGCATAATTCTTGTTATGTTTTGTAGAAAAATTGAACAAGAAATATGCCTATTTTTTCAAATTTTAATCTGAGTGAGTTCAGAAAGAAGTTTCGTTTTAAAAAATAATTACAATTTTTTAATGAAATATTTATTTTTTGAGAAAGTAATTTACAGATGAATAGAATACACATATCAAAAAAGTAAACGAAACAAACCAGTAATTTTTATGTTAAGTACATTCAGAGAGTCAATTAATCATATTTTGCAAAGTACGCGTAAATTTAAAATCTAATATAGGCAAAAACTACACAAATAAACAATTTTCAGGTAAATAAAGAAACACGTGCCTCTTTTTTTGATGTCCAGAATGAATGCCATATATTCGTGTCATTTATTTTTTTTAAATAATCGTGTCAATTCGAGTGAGATTTGACGTGGAATGGCTCATTATAGAAGCATAGAAACACTCCAGAAACAGAAGTTGTTTATTAGTTACAAAAAAATGAATATATTTGTTTCAGAAAGAAGAATTCAAAAAGAAGTTTCAGAAAGAAGAATTAAGCAAGAAATAAAAAAGCACCCAATTTACACAATTCGACTGCTCTCTTATTTCTCACTTAATTTTTCTTGTCTGAGCAAATATATTCATTTCTTTTGTAAATAATAAACAATCTACTAGATTCATTGGGTACTCGACAATTTGAGCATAAGTAGTCTTTTGAATATTTTTTTCTCGGTAAATAGTTGTTCACTCCGGGAGTGCTTGTCGCCCTACTTCGATTTTTTTGTGGTTGTTATTACTTTAATTGAATGGGGATTTTTGTGGTTTAAAAGTGAAGTTTTTTGTAAGAATTGAATTATTTGGAATCTAGTTTCTGTTTATAGTTGTAATTTTAAAGAGGGATGTTTGGACTTGTGCGGACCTGCAAAGGTGCACGTAAATTTGCATTGAGCCTCCATTGGTCGCGGTGTTGTACGGAGAACACTCAATGAGATTGTTGCTCTTGGCCAACCTTTCGAGAAGATATCTTTCGTGAGATCATTCTATTCTTGTCTTATCTCTTCCACTGAAATCTGGAAGCCTGGCCGCTTCCTTGTTGCCAACAATGTACGTTTTTGCCAGATGATAAGTAAATGTTATAAGGAGTACAAAGCTTTTGTGCCAAGTATAAAGCTCGAGAAGTTGTATTATATATCGTGCCGCGACATCAGGAGTGTTTTTGGAGATTACGTATTGTGTTCGAATTTATTTGATTTTTACTAATTTTCATGATGTAATCATGTAATCATGAAAAATAGTAAAAATCAAATAAATTATATGTATGTATATATAATTATATTATATATAATTATATTATATATAATTATATTATATATATGATTATATTATATATAATAAATGATTGAATAGATAAGATATAATATGATAACGAATAAAATTACTATGGGTTATTATTATAAACTTTTCTACAAGCACTTTGTTATACGTGTCATATTCATTATTCCACAATATTGCTGCATGCAAAGGCAAAATGTATAACTTAACGCGCATCTTTGCATATATGCAAAGAAGCAAAAAATTTCAATTTTACGACACAAATATAAATTAGAATTTTTTATCTATTTTTCCCAATATCTCCACAATCCAAATTATTCCCCAAAAAGTTTGACCTTAAAAGAAAAAATCGTGCAACGAAGGGTTAATATATTTTTCAATTATTGATGTCCCTGTTGGTGAGAAGTAAAACGGAAATTATGTTAATTTAATATAGATTACGATAATTTATATTCAGTCCCTATTTAATAAATTAATTTAACATAGATTACGATAATTTATATTCAGTCCCTGATTAATAAATGCTTGAGCAACGCAGGACACTTCACCACTATATGATAAATAATATTGTTTTTAAAAAGCGTTGCAATGAATGGATAAGAGAAGTGCTCCCATGATTATAATAATTATGGTCACAGGATCACGTCATTGTTGGGGTGCAGTTAATTGGTAGAGTGTAGGCGGAAGGTCCTGCGTGCTCACGCTTAGGGCAACAGCCCACCATGTGCTCCCTAAATGTAAATGCCGTAGAAAGATCTTGTGGCAGTAATAGTTTCAATAATTTGAAAATACCGCCAGTGAATGGTGGAGGGGTGAAATCGGTAGTGGGGGCAGAGTCGCGACCTGTGCGCACTCTACTCGGTTACCACATTTTACGGAACTAAGATGCGACGGTGGTGCCATCTCTGAATGAGTCACCTTAAAAGCATAACCCTTTGCTGCTGGCAGTGAGCTGTCTATACATCCTTAGTCTATGGCAGAACCGTTCAAATGGTTTGTCGCTTTATCCTCTTCATTTATTCATTCAGAGTTGGTGGCAACAAAGAAAGATGAGGTCAATGGAAAGACCGTCGCTGTTCCTTGTCTTCAGTAAATTACTGTCGGCTTTATCATGTGTCTCTCGAACGTCAAGCATAAAGAAGTTACGTCCATCGTATATAAATTTGTTTTTATGTATTTTCTATGCATTATCTGTATTTAAAGTACTTATTAGAAAATCGTCAATACTCACAATTCCAATCCAAAAGCAAACCACCCCGCGCGGTGAAAGCCTTGCATGACGTAGGCATCGTTTTTGGTCAAAATGAGAAGCAGATTGTAGATATCACAAGTGAATGAGAAGAAAATTTTCAAGATGATACTTAATATCTGTATTTCATATGCACTGTTTAGATGATCAGTAGCATCACATAAATCAAGAAATGCTTTTTGTATTTGGCGAAGAGCATATGGTAATCCTATAAACCTGTTCTTGGATTGAGAAATCTTCTCCAATTTATTATTTATCCACTTAAATCGGAATTTCGTCAAGATAACCAAAATCGTGAACTCAGTTATTACTGTAGGTACTAATAGAGAGAATGAAAAATTAACAAAAAAATAGTGTATGTTAAGTTGTTTGAAAATATGAAGTGTAAAGAAACTTACAAAAATGAAAAATGACACGAAGACGACGGCAAAAATTAGAAGAACAAATGTAATAAATTTATAATACGCTTTCGGGTCCATTAATACAAATTTATCAGTATTATTCATAATTCTGTAATATTCTTTCATATTATTTCTGAATTTGGGTGTCAGTGTTAATAACTGACACAGGGTATTGCACATTACACCGTATACGCAAAGAATAGTGCCAGATATATTGGCAGCTGTTCCGAGATTTGTAAAGAAATGAACCCGAATTTGAAATAATACAAAAATCGAAACAAAAAGCAGTAAAAGAGTCATAAACAAAGAATAGAAATATTGCGGCAAAGACAGATTATTTTCACGTTTTGACGTCTGACAAAATGCAATTCCACCGGTGTTTGCAAGGCCTTGTACAGCCCCCACGTAGAGGAAAGATCTCAGACCTTCAAAGTATGACTCCGGGGAACATAATGTTGTTAGTATCATCTTCCCAAAATTATACTGCTAGTAAACCTTCGATCCTCTTAGTTATGGATGTTCTTGGAACCTGGAAATATGAATTTCATTTTTACTTATCTACCACTTCCAAAAAACAACAAAAACAATGCAACATGTGGTGCTCTATCAAATCAGGAACCCATATTTGCGATATGTTCATAAAGTTTAGATATCACTTTTCTGTACTACAATTTATGACAACGATATGACAATCATCTCTTGCAAAAATCTCATCACATTACGATATGGTGATTACTAAATAGTAAAATATTATTTTTACTTTATAATATTCAAAGGCACGTTTGAAATTGCATAAACATGTCGGTTTAAGAATCGCAACATGTTTGGCGACCTGACGATTGATATGAGTGGGAATTGTCTTCTGCATTCTTGCTGAGATGGAATTCATGAGGTGGAATTCTACGACTTCAACACTCGTGTATTGTACCTAGTGACTTTCCTTAATGTTTCCTTAGTTTTGGCATTCTCCAAATTGTCTGAAAGCCTTAATATCGAGAGTGGTTGCCTAGTTTGGACCATTTATTCTATTTCCATTTTCACATTCTCAACAAAGAATGAGAAAAAAAATCCAAAAATGTACAACGTAAACAAACTTATATTACGAACAATATTTTAATTATATATGTCTAATAATCAACTAAAAACAATTTGTACAATTCATTTAAATTGGAATCTCAATATCAAATAATTGAGAGAGTGATAATAATTTGGAAAAACAAAAGTGTAATTTGAAAATAATAGAATAGAATATATTCAGGCGATGAAGAAACAATTGTATAGTAGAATTCATTAAAATAAATGGCGGGAAAATAGGACTTTCCTCTTATTAAAACTAAAACATACCAGAACCAATATTTTAATCAAGGACTTTAATATGATCATTTACAACTTAATTGTTGTTAGATAATGCCAACTGGCATTAAATTTGTAATATCGTACAATACTTATAAATTAAATATTCACATCTCTGTTTTTATTGTTAGTATTCATTTGTTCCACCTTGGTTAGGACGTCCACTGTTTCTCTTTTGAAAAAAAGCGGACTTGAAAATGTGAAACCCCGTATTTACTAATATGCTCCAACTACAGTGAGAGAAGATAAAGCGTCACTACCCTAAACTAATTGTGCACTTAAAAAAATTAAAGTAGATATATGTTACCGAAGCTGTCAGCACTAGTCCCAAATTATAGATTTTGCGCTTTAATAGCACAAAGCGTAAGAATGTTGTTCCAGTGCGGCGTTTTAGAGTTGCTTCGTTGATCCACTTACGTTAATGGACGACATGTATAGGCAGAGGTGTCAGTGATGCATACTGATAACATTTTAACGATCAATGTATATAATTCATTAACTTAAAAAGAAAATTGAATACTTCCAATAGAATGATATTTGAATACACATTCTGTATAATATAATAATTGTATGAAAGATAATGATAAGTACGATAAGTAAAATAAATATCCAAAGCCAATATTGAGTCAGTGACATTTCATTAGTGATTATTTGTCAGGTTGGAATATCAATACTAAAATAATCTATAACACTGCATTAGACTTATGAAGTCAAACTAGCAAGTCTTCAGTTGCTCGATAATAACAAGAAAAATATATCTCTTGAATCACTCTACTGCTCCTCCTCTTTTGGGTAAAAAGAATCAATCAATTAGCCTGTCTGAATAGCCTGTGTGTGCTTGTGTTGTCTTTACGTAACGTGTTCCCTTTACAGTTACCCAAATGTAAAACAATCAAAGTGGTCTACATGACCTAGTAGATAAATAGCCACAAAAAATCAATCAATTAGATTTTACCATTTAGTAATTACAATACAGTAACGTGGTGAGAGTTTTGCAAGAAATGACTGCCCTCGTCATGCTGGCTCTCTCGTGTGAATAGAACTAAAACACTGGTGCTTTGATATTTCGAAATAAAACGTTAACTAGTGTTCATCTCTGAATATGTTGAACAACGTTTAAATTCTCGAGTTTTGCAAAAACAAATGTATGACTTAAAATTGGCAAATTTACGGCAACAAAATACTCTTAAGAGTAAAAGTCACAAATAAACTTCTCGATTGCAAGCACGATTTGAATACTGGAGTTGCAGCTCAAGAGTCACTAAGAGGTTTCACCCTGAATTCTCACACTACGAACTGTAAAGAATAGAAAAAACGGGGACTTTAAAGTTCGCGATATCCACGAGACTTCACCGAAATCTTCGATTAATCCCTATGGACATGCACCAAACGTTAACCTATCATTAAATCAAAGGTTTTACGTCGAAAATTACTTTCTAGTCATTGATAAGTTCATTACATTGTTGTATTAATAGATTTCAGCATATAAATTAGTCTCTACACGTTATGGATTTTTGGCTCTCCACACGTTATACATTCTAAGAAGCATGTATAAAGAACTGTTAAACCGACTTCGACAAAAAAGTTTGGGAATGAGCTTGTTGAATACGCGGAATTTTACAAATGATTTGCAAAAGAAAATGGAATCAGCCGAGAACATTATATATACACTTCAATAATACAAAATAAAGTTCAGAATGCTTTCCTAATGTGGAAATCATTTTTAAATTTTAACTTATTTTAATGATAACTAATTTACCTGACGAAAGACCGTTTTCAAAATGCAAAATAGTTAATAACAGATTGCGACGACATTGACTTAAATCTCAACAATCTTTCCATTTTAAGCAGTTATAAAAAAACGGGATTTCAGCTTGCTTTGGTCCCGAATTTTTCAATATGGCGGCTATTCGGCCCTGCCAACTTTGAAAATGTACATGAAGCTAGACATCGGCGCTACATTCAAACATTTGCAATTCGAGAAATCTGCAATCAGAAACTTCTCTCATTATAATGTTAATTTTAATCAACTGAATGTTTTGAAACATTGAAATAATTATCATTTGGATCGATTATTTTGATAGTTTTCTTCTGAAACTCATAATGTTGAAATATGAGAAGTTTAATGTTTTACTTCTTTTTAAAATGCAAATATAATTAGAAAGCTTTAGAGGAATAAATTACATTCTGAAAAGATTGTTAATGATTGATATAATATAGAATTAATGGAAGGAAATTTTAAAAAGTTGAAATCAGAGTATTTCTTAAATTTTATTTGTCTTCATTTCATTATTACAATAATACATTTTATCTCAACATTCAACAGTGAAAACTAAGGAAGAAGAGTTAAAACACAATTTATTTTTTTAGCAAGTAAATTTATTTCACAATAGTTGCAAACAAGTGTTTTTACAGTTAAGTTTTTTGTGAAATCTTCATCTACACTGCCCCTGATCAGATGTACAATTTGTTTTCACAATATACCCCATCCCTCACTCTATACACAACCATAATTTTCTCTGCATTTTTCCAATACTCCACTGCATTTTTCCAATTTGTCCAAAGTTGACACCTTAAAAAATTAAATAATGTATTCACAGCACTATTAAATTTAAGATATTGAATCTCATTTTCCTTGTGTTAAATGTGTCAATGAATTTAGATAATTAAGATACCTGTTTAAAAGCCTACTTCCAAAGGTTTCTGGCCTTTTCCATTCTGTAGCAAGATTTTCTAAGGACATTCTTATTGAAGAATCACTTTGACTGATAATGACAATATTTTCAGTTGAAACTGCATTAGGGAGTAAGCCTTGAATCAGTCTGCCCTTCAGTTCGCTGCAATTTATCAACTATACCCTGTTGTTAATTACTTTTAACACTTGAAAAAAATATTTATATGATAACTGCTTAAATCATTTTAATAAAATATATGAAGGTGAAAATGAAAAGATGAAAATTAAAATGCAAGAATAATAATATACAGCATTTACCATGTATCCTGACAATAAATATTTTAAAATGTTCACATTTTGCACAGAACGTTAGCAGTATTGGTCTTATTTTACTTATGATATCTACATTACAGATCTGCTCATGGGCTTTCTGGCCTGGCTTCATAAATCTTTGGTCTCATTGTGTACTACATACACTCCTTTCTTTGGGTCAGCCATGACTGTAAAATATCAAAATATTTTAATAAATGTAATAGTTATATAATTACATTAATACTATAGAAAAGTATTGCATAGTGTAATGTATAATATAATATAGGTTTACATAGTAAATACTGCCCCACATTTAAAATACTAAATATATATCCATGGGAGTGTGAAAGTATCAAAGTATGTAATCAGTAATTGTATGTTCAAAGCAATGTAAATATGCATATGATTTATTGAATATGAATTGCTAGAGAAAAGTACCTTGTCATACATTGTTTGAAGCAATTCTCTTTGACAGATATCATTGTTATTATTTTTACTATTGATAATATTATTACTACTAATAAGGCTGACAAAAATAATTCTCCTGGATAATTTACATCATCTTTACCTCTATAAACAATATACTTACTTTGATTTTCCAAACAAAATTCTTTTAAGAATTCTGAACAAAGAATTTTAAGGTCCTTGGAAAAAGAATGTATCATAATTGCCTCTGATATTCTCCCAACTTTCTTTTTCTGAAAGAACTCTCCCTGTAAAGAGTGTTTCCTATTATTTCTTCTTTGCAAACTATACACAATACAAAGAATAAAAATATACACTGATATGTTGAATGTTACCATCATGAGTTTTTTTATAGATGAATCTTGCAATTGCTTTCTTCACAACCATCTAAGTGATCTGATTGAGTACTGACTTCACCATACTGAAAGAATATTGTGAAGTCGATATGAACTGCATTTTAGAGATACACATACATTTGTAATGTTAATTTTTTCACATATGGCTTTATTATTAGACCAAACACCATGAATTAAAATATGTTCAATCACCGTGTGTGCTACAATTCCCAATTTATAGATATAACCAAAGATATACAAAATACCTGCATGTGGTAATGCACAAATAATCTATTCCATAGTACAAAAATTTAAAATTTGTTGGTTGTTATGTTTCATAAACATCTTACCTGAAATAAATATGCCACTTCACATGTACGTTCGGAATTCGTTTTCATAATCCATTCTCGTTCTAATTCGCTTTGAAATTCTCATATAGAGCAATAACATTGTATCTTGCTGCACTATTTAATATTCATTGTTTAACTTTAACACGATTTGTATGCGTCATTTTAACTCACTTACGTGCATTATTTCCACTGTCTCGTTTAAAAATTCAAAAACAAATAATGCGATGAGAATATCAAATCAAAACGACAAATTCAATTAAAAAATTGTAAATATGCTTCTACGCCAGTTTCTAAGCGTGCACGAGTGCAGTCAAATACTATAGAGACAATACAGGACACTTCGCGATATATCGAGAAACATCCATCTGGTGGCAGAACCTGGTAATAACTAATACACCCTAACCTCAATGCTCTGTTGGTGTTTGTTATCTGCTTGATTTCTTTTCATTTCATTGTCTTTCTGGTCGATTTATGGAAAACATATTTTACAATACTGTTCTTTAGATCATTCTACGTATGGCAGGAAACAATTCTGTAGTTTTTGGCTTTATTATAAAATACAGCAGAACTCGCGTTCGTTCTTCACATTTCCTCGTGATAAACACAGGTAAAAATTGAAAGAATCTTGAACATGAATGAAGCTAGTTTAATACAATTTGACTTCTCTTTGTAATAAAATGCATTAAAAACTATAACATTACTTAATCGGGAGACTACTTGCACATTGCCATTCCCAATGCTATGCGTAACGAACATTGCAGAAATGGATAACACTGAAGGTATTCCTACAAGTTTCGTACAGGAAAATGCTGAGTCCTATGTATGTGGCTGGTTGTGTAGTACCGTGCCATACGATGGTTGTAGAAATGCCTAACTGAATTTGGATGAAAAGTATAAATTAAGAAACTCGCATATTGTGATTAAACAGTACCCAAATGAATTCGCCATTAGTTTTCTAAGACTGAATATGTTTTCAATAAACACTTTTTAAATTGTTTACGTCAAAGTAAACTTGACGTACAAAAACAATTAATGCCAATCATTAATATTCACTTGCAGAATATTTTATGTAGGGGGTGTAATAATCTGTATGAAAGCAGAGGTATCAATGTATTGATACAGTGCTTTTTAAAGGAAGCAAATGTAAAAAAGCCAAATGTATCAGTGGAAGTGTTTAGGCAAGAAAAATCTTGCATTTGTAACAACTTTATTCGTGAAAATAATTTTCATTATATGTTCACTAAATGTTCAATGTTCTCATGTCCATTATAACACATTGTACATTATAATTTTCCATAATTTGAGTCCTTCAATATAATTAAATCACAGCGATAGTAGGTAAAAATAAGTCTTATTTCGTTAGGTAGATTAAAAAATATTTGTTTCTTCAGTAAGGATCATATTGACATTTCTATTTGGCGCTACATTACCAGGTTCTGACACTAGGATCGCTAGTGGGAACTTGTTTCCATCGGTTGCGTGGAAGAACGGGGAAGTGTCCTGTATTGTCTCTATAGTATTTGGTGCAGTTTTGAACATGTTGGTAGAAAATAAAACAAATGAAAAGATGCCAACCCCAGCTAAATAAAGTCTCTTTCGGCGCGTATGTGCCAACACATGGGGAGTTTCGTTGACGGTTGACTCCTCTGAAATGAACCTGTACTAAATTTAAAGTGAAACGAAAAGTCCCTAAGACAATGCCGTTAGTATAACGGGTGATATTCATGAAGTTGGTATGATCCACTTTCTCTGGGACCATTTGAGCCTGAAAACGGCTATATTAGATGACATAAACGCTCTATTCATTTGTTTTTTTAAACATTGCGAAAAAAAAATTTTTAATTTCTCTCACGTGGTTACATTAGTGGCAATTTGTTGACATTATTATACCCGTTTTTGCCCGGTGTTCCCATTTGGGAACATTTTTTCCGCAAAATATTTTCGTTTCTGGAAGAGGTCAACAATGTCGTGAAGTATTCTTATTTTGATTGAAAGTCTCCACGTGCATGGAAAAAGTAGACTAACAGTCATTTGTTGTATTTACTTCTACCTGAGTCGAGCCACGACACAAAGAAATACGTGTCCTTAATTTCACTCACTATGATTTCAAAAAAGTAATTTTTCTCACTTCTGATAATATGATATCATTAATTTTAGTATTGTAAAATATAGTTTAGATATATATGGTGGTAAATCATTATCAATTTATAAAATAATGTAGATTGTGTTTCAGTTCTTGCGCAAGAAATTACAATGTTCCCAAATGGGAACTCCGGGCATGAATGGGTGCATGTTGATGTAGAGAGCTAAGGAGTGTAAGGAGTGGTTTGGCTAATAAATTGAAGGGCCGAGGACTCGGGTACACTGGAACGATAATGGCCAACAGAATTGGAAAGTGTTCTCTGATTGATTCTCTGATTGATACGTACAATTATCGCACTGACACTAACACTGGAGTACTAGTTATTGAGTGGAACGACAACCGGACTGTCCATATCATCACTACATGTGATCCGGTTGAGCCAGTAGTAGTGTCATGCGGTGGTCAGAAAACAGTACAAAAAAATTTCATGTAATTAAGCCACACACAGTATCACGCTACAATAAGAATAGGGAAGGTGTAAATGACCGAGTATCCTTCAGGTCACAGGAGTGATAGTGACCAGTCTGCATTGTGTATTGAGATTGCAGTTTTCGTGGCAGTGGTACAGGAAAGGAAATGTCGAAAACTATATGGATCAATTGGCTTTCAGGCGAAACATTGTCGAGATACCTGCAAAACTATGCCCCTACAGTTTATTCTGGAGGGAGTCAGCAGTCACCAAAACAACTACAGAACAGAACCATTCCATTTGGTTCGACTGCCTGAATCATTGGATGATCAATGACGCGAAGCAAAACCATTGTGATTTGTGCAAAAAAAACTCAAGAAAATATTGCGAGAAATGCCGGATTGTACTACATGAAAACTGCTTTCAAGCTTTTCATAAGCCTCAGAAAAAAACCTGCAATTTACTATAGATACATTTTACACGGTACTAAGTTCCCGTATTTCATTTACATAATAAACTAGTGGTGCTTCCAACGCACATACTTTATCGCTCTGCTTCTATATGGTCCTTATTGCTATTCCACTACTTCATAAACAAGCAAAAGTGTATTAAACCAGCAAACATTTTCGGTACCGAGACCCGACAACCGAAACTCAAATTCAACGAACCGGCACTTATACCACTACGCAACACCAACACCGCCTCTGTCGATAAGAGCCATGAAAGAATAGAACCGAACTATAAAATGGTAAATGCATGATTAAGAAACAATTGATACGTTGGTAATACGCTTTACAAATACAAGAGAAGTAAAAAATTGTTAAAAGTTATTAAAAAAATTATTTGAACAAATATATAAAGACATTTCCAGGACATTTATCGCAATTATTTATATTTTAGTCAAAACGTAATTCTATCGCTTTTATCATTAGGAGCCGGTAAGTTTCAAAATGCGAAAAACGTGTCTTTCAAACATGACCAAGAAAGGCAGCGATAAACCGCATTACGAAGTATTCGTAAGGCTAGAAAGTAATAATAATTTCGGAACCGTTAGGGATTGTAAGTTTATCGCATGCCTTCTGGTTCTATTGTATTACAATTTAACGTTAAAATGCTCATAATTTTACGTAAATTGGTTCATACAGATATATACCAGACAACGGTTGATTTGACATGTCATACGCTTCAGAAATCGTATAACAGAGTTGAAAAATTGTTTAAAAGACGCAGTTAGGGAAAACACAGACAAGTCCTGTCTATTTGTCTGCATTGATTCTATTCGTGAGTAGAAGTACTTCAAATGATGTTCAATAAAGTATCAACACTCTTCAATGTTTTTTCCTGCAACATCACATTCATCAAATTAAAATCCCCCTCGGGGGATCGAACTCGGCACTTTCCTTATTGAAGATCTCAACCCGAAGGTGCGTTAACAAACCGCGCTACGGGACGGAGATGCGGACTAACTGCTTATATTTTAGTCAAAACGTACTTGTATCAGTTCTATCGTTAGGAAGCCGGTAATTGTCAACATGCGAAAAAAAAATGTCTTTCAAAAAACATGACCAAGAAAGGCAGCGGTGAACGGCTTACTCCACATAATTTATCCGATGATTGGCATTTGGAAAAGAACTACTGCGAGAAAGTATGTGCCATTATATAGCACCACAAGTTTATTTATATATTTACCATCCCTTGTTACACATTCGTGCAGAAAATTTATAGAAAAAATTTGGAGCGGTTTTTGAGAATTTTTTTTGTAAATTTGAATCGCAATTTACGCAAAAACTACTCGTTTTTCCAAAAGATGGCACATGACCTTATTTGAAGTGCTAATTTTGTACAACCGACTTTGTCTGAGGCGAAAATCTTTATCTTCAATTTTGCAGTTTGTTAACAGTTTTTTTTTTTGCAATTTTCGACAAATTGGGCCTATCAACGAAAATGATGTCTACGTCATTCCCTTCAACGTTCTTCGCACTATTCATCAACAAAATATAATCAAAAAATTTGGAGCCATTTTCTTTTAATTTAGAAAATCTGAAAATGGGCTTCATGTAAAGTTTCCTCAAATACTAAGATATCGGTTTCAAATTCAAGAGGCCTTGAGACGAGTAAAAACCATCGGACAATATCAATTTTGAAGAAAATCGGCCGAACGGTTTAGGCGCTAGCGTTGACCACAGACGGACAGACGGACGTTTTGCCGATCGATTTTGAAGTATGAAGAAGCAACAAATCATGGATTTTGACTACACCACGAGATAGGGGATTTTTTTCTAAATTTAGCAACAGGTTTTATTCACTTTTCTGTCACCAGACCCCTGCTATAAGAGATTTTCTGGCGAAAATTTCCTGTTTTCCGCCGCACGATTACATAACTTTCTCTTCTTACGAAGTATTCGTAAGGCGAGAAAGTAAAAAGGTTATGCTTTGTAAATCTTTTTTCTTTTCCAGTAATAATAGTGCTCAAAATGCATGATGGGTTTTGTTTTATCAAACGTACCATATTGTACAAGAACTTATTATAATAGATGATGGGGTAGAGTACTGAATTACGTGTTTTTACGTGAAACCGTCGTGTACCCATTCGAGCCCGGTGTTCCCATTCGGGAACAGGCGTTATTTTAGGAACAGCTATTGGGACACGGAGAAAATCATTTTTCCCCATTCACTGGTAATTACTTACATGGGATAATACAAGAAATACACGAAAATTCAAGAAATTATAAACTTGGGCAAAAACAGGTTAATGAGTACATGTTTTTTAAATAATGTCAAGTAAAGTTTGTCGAAACTCAACCGTTTTCTATGAAAACTAGCTCAAACTTCCGCATTTTCAGAAACGGTGAAACGGCATTTTTCTCATAAATGGCTCTAAATGTTTTCCTTCTAACTTTTCGAATGGATAGTGCTAATTGCTCTCTTTAATATGACGTAAAGCGTAGCCATGTAATATGATGGAAAGAAATCTCAAGATCGTCGTCGCTGGATCTCCGCAATAAGGCGTTTGTGGTTTAATGTATTGCTGAAGATGATAATGTTTATGATGAAGATGACGAAAGTAATGTGTAAGGCTCAGGACTTCAAGTTTAAAACAATCGATGTTATGTTTCCTGAGTACACGAAAAAGGTTTTCAGGTGTTAATTAAAATAGTTATTTAACGACAGGTTAATATAATAATTTTGTAGGTCACCATCCAATTCAAATTGAAATATTGCTTACAAGTTAAAATTGTGTTTAGGAAGGTTCTAACAAACGCAGATAAAACAAGAGGTGCTACAACAACTGGCATGTTCTTGTTGTATCTGTGTTGTACTTGTTGTATCGTTGTTTGTATCGTCGTTGGTTTTACGTTTCTTCTTGGGTCTCGCTACGCCCGGCACAGTATCGCGGAAACGCCTCTCTTCTGTTCTTCGCCGCTTTTCGTTTGCGTCACGCCACCGACGCGTACTACAATGTTCTTACGCGTGTCTTGAACATCGGCGTATATCTGACGGCTTTCTGACTACGCACTTTCACTTATGCGCCTATCTCCACAGTTCTCTTTTGTTCACGTTATCATTCTCGAGATCGCAATATTAAATTGCCACTTTCAGTTCTCCCTTTTTATTGCAATCACGTTTAATTCAGACAAATTATTCCTGATTTCCACTGCATTAATTCAAAGCACAACCCCTCTCAAATTCAACTTTTGCCAAGATGGCGCCTATCCTCTCGCACTCCGTCGAGCACTACTTTCCACAACTCTCTCTGACGTCTTTGTCAAGAAAAAGGATTCCGTTCACTTCCGCCTCTCATGGAGGGGTGGCAGCGTGTTGTCGCCTCTCCCGTTCGACCCCTCGCGCTTGCCATAGACCGCAAGTCAGCGGCATAGTTACGTTCTACTAATACTAGGCCGCGCTGCTTCGTATCAGTTTTGGCGGTGCGCCTGCCTTCCGGGACTTATCTCCCTATTGCTCTGGCTGCGTGGGTGACTGTAGGGTTTAGCATTCTTCCAAACGCTACTAATATATATATATATATATATATATATATATATATATATATATAATTCTATTCAGAAAGTGCTTTTAGCGTCAAGTTTTCAAACATTTCTTAATTGAAGTGCTACTTGTTTTCAGATAAATTTTTAAAATGTAACAATTTCTGGGATCAAATTTAAACAAAATTTAATTTATTTTTCCAATTAATTTATAGTGAATTTAATTGAAAATTTGAATTTTGAAATTGTCTATATTTGTTGTTTGGAATCTTCTATACACACGAATTTATGCCATTCTGCAAAATTTTATAAAATCTTGACTACATACCCAACGATTTAAAACCAGAGGTACGGGTACAAAAAAGGTAAGCATAATACAAAGAATTGTTGTTTCAATTTTTTGGTATAAAAACATTTTGTGGTTCAGGACACTACTGGACACAGCAGACACAGCGATAGTTCAGGGCTCGATGGAGGTCCATAAACGGCGCCTACGGTGCCTGAACCACAAAAATAGCTGAGCCAAGTGTTACTGTAGATTTTGGTTGGAAGAACCGTATTTTAATGTGCAGCGAGCATTAATTTTTTTCAGTGTAGTATTAATATTTTGGACACTTATCCATGGTCACCAACTTGACTGCGCACGTCCGTGTGCATTTTCAAGAGATTTGGTTGCCATAGGCGCACTGTCGGAGTGGCTACCGAACTAAAGTTTCGGTGGTCTCCCCGGCGTGCATGCGGCAATCACGTGATTTCCGGTGACATCGCTTCAGGAAGCAAGCTACGACTGTGGATCACCCTGCTCCCCCTCATTCCTTGCAGGGTTGCAAGATGATTCGTACAAACATCCGCCATTAGATGGCTTTAAATCCACCCAATTGGAAAAATTAAACTTTCCAAGCGGGAAATATGTTTTTCCATTAAAATATTATTTGAAGGTTTCTGAGGTAGTGACCTTATGAAATATTTGATTATTATTTTTTCTTCGTGAGCTCTGCAATTAATACTTTATGTACAAACTTTTTGAAATAATAAGTTCTATCCTAAATTAATTTAATTTAATGTATTTAAAATGAAGCTTACAAATGCATACTTATCTCCTACGGCTCAATGGAAAATGCTGGCAATGAAACCGTACTTTTCTAATTTTTAATCGCTTGCTCTAAAATTAATTGCAATTAACTAAGATCGAACCTTGTGACACCTCATGCTCAATTGTCAAATAATTGGAAAGGTAAGTAAATAATATCCTTTCGTGCCAGTACGTATTTATACTGTTTGAGATCGATGTTTAAGGTACGAGGTTATCCAAACTACGGCAATACCACGAATTCCATATGAAGAAAATTTTGAGAGCAAAATGTTATGATCAATAACGTCAAAACTTTCGACAGAGAAAGTAAAACACTAAAACATTAAACACTGCCAACGTCCTTGTGTTTTTTTTAAATTTCGTCATAATTTGATAACCCGCTCAAAACTGCACATGTTTTCATACATTTCCATCCATTAGGTAATATTTCGCGAAGTCAATTTTTGTCATGTGGGAGTGAGCTATTTTACTGCCCAAAAAGCGGAATTCCGCCCAACCTGGCAACTCTGATTCCTTGTACGGCTGTGGGGGAGGCGCGTTTGTGACGCGCTTTGGCGAGGGGCAGTGTGTGCCACGAATTGCAGTAGCCATGTGTGACGTCATGGGTACTCACAGCGAACACATACACAGAGCGTGCATATATACAGTTATATTTACAAACAAATATGTACAGTTAAATGGTTACATTTTATACAATCGCTCTGATAGACCTTCTACTATCCCCTGATTGCGAGAGCGATCCCAAATCCGATTGAGAATCGGTTTAACTAATGGCACTCCCCACTCGATAATTCGAAGCGCGCACAATTCCCAGCCCAGCTTCCGTGACCGGATGTCACACTCGGACACAAAGTTCTTACGGGCGTATTAATCCGTGATGTGCCTTGATCGCAGGAGCAATCTTAACTTATTGATGTGTGAGTGGTGGATCGCAACCACACCTCACTCGGAGCTCGCACACAGCATCACTCCTACGTGACCGCAGTAACATCTGGGACACAAAGTCCCCGCAGGCGCGTCAACACGTGACTTGCCTCGCGAGCCCTCCTCGCCGCCGCACCGCTCTGGCGCAAATTTGTGCATGAGCACGAGGTCCTCACTACTTCTTTAGAACCCATCCATTCCCTTCGTCCGCTCTCTTATATACTCACGTGACTTCGTACGTCACGCCGCCTCCCCCGCCCTGCCTCTAGAATGACCTGCCCTTTTTTCAGTCTTTGAGTGCTTTCTCTAGGGCACCTTTCTCTTCCTGCTTGGCGAGGCGATTTCCTGTTGGTAATCCCTTTCCGCCCATACCCTAATAGCTACCGCGAGGTTCGCTTGCCAATACATTACACAGGCATGGATGAAGACTTGCACTGATTTTATGACGCAATGGTCTGATGGAACGATCGGGAGCATTAATGGGCACGTAGTTTCAGTTTCCCGAGCATGGCGAAACGAGAACACGTGGGTGGCCCTTGCAACGATTGTACCTGTTGGTAGAATATGCCGTTGAAGGCACAAATTATTTTATTTCTTATATATGTTTTTTGTGTGGTAATTTTATCAAACAACATGCTTCTTTGTGTGTGTAGTTTTCAAGAGCCAAGCATTTCATTGCAGTACGGAGCCTTATGGAGTATTGTTCTCTCTTTCAATCCAATACAGTTGTACATAAGACACTCTTTCTATCGCAAGCTGTGTTGCCAGTTCACAAGACTGTGTTACTCGGCTCGCCCATCCTTTCTCACGCGCAAGTATTTAACGTGTTTTCTGAACGATAGCTTCAATTGTGTTGATCATAGACAACTGAGTTTTTTACCAGTTATTCCAGAGCTCTTATGAATGTGATGATTATTTCGTAATTGAGTTTAATGGTTTATTTTCAAAGAAATTAATTATAAATTATAGCCAAGTGTTTAGTTATTCGATTTGACGTCCTTAAGTTTTCACCATGCGTGAAATTTTATTATTGAAGAAAAGCCCAAACTTCCAGCGGACGAAATGACAAGAGAAATCCAAATTGTGATATGAGGCCAATAACGTTTCTGTATGAATCATGGTTTTTGAGTTAGAAGGTGATAATGGCGTTTTTTAGTACTCTCGGAATGAAATCTCATGTCGTTCGGAGATCTTAATATGTCTGCGATTCTAAACAGGCGATGGAGAAAAGAAAAATAGAGTATTTATTTTTGAACTGCACTTTTTAGAAAGTGAAGTACAAATAAACCTAATCTAAACTAGTGGTGCTACAGAATGGCACAGACTTCTTTTTACAAGATTACGTAATAGAGTAAAATGAGACGTGATAGTATGGGCTGTTGAAGGAGCACTAGTGTAGTAGATGCAATACGGTGTAAGGTTCCGATCAATTGTTGCTAAAATGCTAAATATTTACTGGTCTATTGACAGTAATTCTGGACAGAAAGCCTCCGCTCAGTAATATTCTTTCGTAAGGGCGCTGGCAAAATCTCTTCTTCGGCAAGGAAATATGACGATATTTCCGCATCATACGAAAGCGAACTGGGTGCCCTCTCCCTGAGACAGCGTCGCTTGGGACTTGGCATCAATCACACACAGCTTCGGTGTACCTGCTAGCGATTGGTCAACGTGTCCCTCCCCCTGGCCGCGGGTCGTCCAGGTCGGCGCCGTTGAGAAGACAGAATTTCACCGGCGAGGTTTTCTGAGGGGTAGGGTACATACTACAGTCGTGCTCTTGCTTTGTAGACTGTTGAATAAAACAGTTGGATATTGCCAATTTAGGACCAAAACAGATGGGTATCAAGCAGTTAAAGAGTAACGCATTTGTCATATATATATTTTATTTTTTTATCAGCCTAATTTTACAAGTCAAAATAAATCCAGTAAGATTATGCAATAAGGAAAAACAAATATATATAAATATATTATGTAAACAGTATATCTGATAATAAATTATCGTTCACTGATTTAATCCTAAGAAGCTTCCAGAATAATCAACTTTGTGTCACTAATTCTGGATCACATTTCGGATCTATAGTATTTGTTATAAAACAGTGCCACATTTAGTATATCTAAGGGTTTTCCGAATTTCCTTTTGAAAATTATAGTGCATGACTCTTTCAATTTTTATAATTTGCAAATTATTTTAATTATTACTTAAATGAAATCAATATTTCCTCTTGCCTGTGTGTGTTTAACACTGTATTCTTTCAGGGTGGCTACGGCTTGGATTATGATACCTGCGCTCTTCGTTCTCATTGATCACACTTTGAGTCACAGATGTCGCCTGTAGCTGCTGGTGTTTTACGACGCAGATTCCGAAGTGGACGCACAGAAACTCCTCGGCTGAGAAATTTTGTATCAATATATTACTTTTTACACAAACAGAATCTATAAATAACACATTATTGATAGAAATTAATGCTCTATTTTGTTACAAATTGTTAATTTATTCTTATTTATTAACTTGCTTTTGTAGTTCAAAGTGAAATGGTACACAGTTGTAAAATTGGAAAGATGTAAAGAAACATGAATGAAAAGTTGCACTGAACCTTTTAAATAAACAATTATTTTTGCGTAATATTCTATTAATACTAATATTTTTGACTATTCGTTATAAGGTGCCAGGTATGTTTAAATCTGCGATGTTAGACTATCCCATGCATGAATTCGTTCGTTATTACCCCTTCTCCGCATCATATCGTTGTGCGGTTTGTCCTATGAAAAACAATGAATAACCTGTTTCATAAAAAATTGTATTTCCTACAAGTTTGATACGAATCCGATTTGACGTACAACATAAAAAATTACGATATTTTGAAAATTTGTGTGTGAAAAAACATATTTTTGTATATCTGCAACATGAAATAGACCCACCTCCAACGCCGTTTGTAAAGAACAGAATTTAAAATTAAAGTTGTGGGAAATTTTATTCCCTTCAAATCTTGGATTTCAAGATTATTCAACATAAAATTCACAAGAACCGAGATATTTGCAAGAAACCGTTTTTCGTGGCATTTGATCCCTAATATTTTCAAATTCACATGTGATATTGCTCCGATTTTTTCACCCCTTTTCTAAACGTCAAGACAAAGTTTCAGCTATGGGGGTTATTTCTTTCAGTTTTTCTATTTTAAAACTAATTTTACTGGGCTCTAAGAGCAGAAACCGAGAGCACGTAACGCAGAGTGGTGCTTCAACACAGCAAGCACCGGTGGCGTATACAGGTGTTGAATAAACGGCACTGTCGAAACAACTCTTGTTTATTCGTGAGATAATGTATTTGAAGTGGAAAACTAAAGTCTAAGCAATGGAAGTGAACGAATGAAGAGTAGTCAGGGATACCAGAGAATGGGGAATATATAAGAATTAGTAAAATGTATTTCTTCCCACTTAAAAAAATCCATTTTACTTTCACGTATACATACGTATATACGGAGTAATATATGTATTATAGGGTAAGTTATTGAATGTTGCTGAAAATCGATTTCGAGATTACAACAGCAGTACACGTTTTGGGGTCCCGTGATACCGAAAAAGTGTTTTTTTTGTTGTTTTTTTTTTCAAAACAACCGTCCGGCGTCCGTCTGTCTGTCTGTCCGGTGTATGTGAACTAGCGCTTAAACCATAAGGAGGATTTTTTACAAATTGAAGGGATCCCTGTCCTCTGACCAGAGTCGAAGCTCTGTGATTTTAAAAAACATTTATTAATTTTTTGGTTGTACTTTACATGAAGCCCCCCAGACATTTTCAAACCTTTCTCATATCCGGTTTGGAATTTTTTCTTTGAATTTCTTGTAAGTATAGAGTAAAATGCATCTATAAAGGTGACATAGGTCCGATTTTCACGGTTAACTCTGAAGTTTGGAAAATTTTAATAATTTGAATTATTTTCGGCGTGTTCCTACAACTACTAAATTGAAGAGATTTTTCTTACAAATAAAATGTTTTCTCCTTTGTGAGTTCTATCATTAAAATCCTGTACATTTTTTGAAAATTTAAGTACTTTTCTGGCTATATTGCGCGAAATATTTGTAATTTTAAAAAAAATTACAAGAACAAAATTTTTTCTCATATGGCTCCAAATTTTTATTTAAACTTGAGGTAGAGTTAGTGTTAAATGCATGGTTAATTTCCCAAATAACATAAGTAAGTTTTTGTGTCATTTTGAATTTTTAGCACAGTCATATTTTCTATTTGTATACGTATCCTTTCGGACAGATATAAAATAGAGATATAACGTATAGATAGTACGTAGATAGTACGTATAGATATAACGTATAGGTAGAACGTAGAGATATAACGTATAATTTTAGAGGTAGTTTTTGAAGAGCACGTAAATGAGAATTATTGCAGATACAACTAAGTCAGTGACTTGTATTCTCTCTGCGTTGAAGCATGAGAAGCGGCTTCTCTTTAAAGTTCAAACAGATGATCGATTTTAAGTTTACAGGACGGTTGTAACTGCAGTGTGCATTGACGCAAAATATGAACTTTTCTACAATACCAGGCCAAAACTTGCGCCAACAGTAAATACTGTCCATTAACTGAAGTATGACTGCCACATTATTATGTCATGAAGGAATGGGGCCTAAATAGCCTGGTGGCACTTTAAATGAGGTCATGTGCTAGTTTTTGAAAAAACGAGTAGTTATTGCGAAAATTGCGATTCAAATTTACAAAAAAATATTTCTCAAAAACCGCTCCAAATTTTTTCTTTAAATTTTCTTCACTTATGTAATGGAGGACAATAACAAATATGGCCTTAGTCCTACTTCTGGGAAATACTTGGTTTTTTGAAAATTGCAAAAAAATATTTTTAAACTACAAAATTGTAGACAGAAATTTTTACTAACGAAACAAAGTCTCTTGAACAAAATTAGATCTTTAAAAATGTATATATAATTTTCTGAAAAAACGAGTCGTTTTTGCGTAATCTTCGCTTCAAAATTACAAAAAGAAATTTCTCAAAAACCACTCCAAATTTTTTCTTTAAATTTTCTCCACGTGTGTAATAATGGACGGTAAATAAATACATAAACTAGTGGTGCTATAGAATGGCAAAGACGTTCTTGCAGAACTTAGTTTTCTAATCTCTATAGTTTGAACTAGTTTTTCCGTTATGAATGATAATCTTCCGAGATACCTTCTTTGGGCGCCCAAAGGTCATTTTGTTTCACATTCTCTGGTCTTTTCAGCTTCGTAATGCTAGAAATGAAACCACCATACGCTATTACTATTATACACGTTAAAACGTCATGCAAAGCCATTTTGGTTGCATACGTTAATCAGCGTGAATTGGCACAGCTTTTAGGAGGGAAGTTACGCCATATCGATTTCTGATCGGGGCATATTTTTTGTCAAAATTCTCTATTGTCACAGGAAATAATTGGGAATACTAAAAACTTTACTGAAGCCATTTGAATCACAAATATTGATAATTACGTTCAATGAACTGCAAGTGTCTGTATATATTTTTTCGCGTTTTTAATATTCAACAATGTTTCACGTCTCTTCTTGCATTTGTAAATCGTATTTTATCATCGTATCAATTGTTTTTATCATGCACTTACCATTTTATAGCTCGGTTCGATTCTTTTTATGGCTCTGTTCGAACTATACGGTGCTAGTTTGGTGTAGTGCCGGTTCGTTAAGTTTGAGGATCGGATTTCGGGTCTCGGAACGGAAAACGTTTTCTGGTAGAAAACACTTTTGCTGGTTTATGAAGTAGTGGAAAAGCATTTAGGACCGTATAGAAGCAGTGCGAGAAAGTATGTGCGTTGGAAGCACCACTTGTTTCTAACAAATTGTTTTGTCAGAAATGATGACTTGTGGGTCCTCGATCCAGAATAGTCGATTGAAGCATAACGTGTCTGTCTGTCCGTCTGCTGGTCTGTAGTTTAGCGGCGAAACCGTTCAAAATTGACCAAAATTCTTCAACATTGATATTCAGCAATCAATGTGGCTGTTTTCACGACCTCTTGAATTTGAAATCCATATTTTAATTTGGAGGGGGGTACTTTAAATGAATCTCCTGGAACATTTTATGAGTAAAGAAACTTTTGCAATTTTGCAAAACGAAGATGACGTAATGCAAAACGAAAATGACGTACGCACTATTGTCTTACAACTATAATATTGAAAATAGAGATTTTTTCTTAAATGAAATCTGCTTTCTGAAGACAGATCTTGAAATATGGTGCCGTACAATTTTTCGAAAATATGAGTAGTTTTCACGTAATTTTGCTTGAAATATGGGAATATTTTAAATTTATTGAGACAATTATTCTAAAAAACGGCCTCAAATTATTTTTTTAAGTTTTTTCCATGAATGTATGAGATGGTAAAATAGTGGTACTATTCCCATTTTCCCCAGTATCTTTGTGTTTTCAAAACTCAGTATATTTTCTTTAAACAAATATTTTCGAAATTTCTTGAAGTAACAATCCAATCTTTGCAAATATTTTTAGGTACGTGCCAATCAGTAAATATTCAAAATCACACCAATTTTATGTCCACAGCAAATGGATTTTGAATAATTCAATTTTAAAATTCATGGTCTTTAAAATCACTATATTTATTACATTGCTTTCGGATTCTATTCGCGCCGACTTGCCTGTTGCGCATAGTCCCAAATGGTAGCCGGAAAGCCAAAGATAATTCTGGTAGCTCCTGTGCCTGCCACTCCGATGCCAATGGCTGTATGCGTATAATAGTTCCGCAGACCCTTCCCAAAGCAAATTGCCTTACCGCTTACTGAGGTCCATACCCTCCACGACAGAACAAAGCTCGTGGGTGAATGTACGGGCACATGAAAAATGAATGAGTTCGTGGCTGCTCCGCGAGCCACTGAGTTGAGCAGGTGTCTAGCAAACAATTTTTAAAATATCAACTTTTCCAGTGGTATAATCAAGATCATTTCCCTGGAGTACGGACACGTTCTGGAGTAAATCCTAATGATATTTTCAACTTCGTATTTCTTTTCTACATGTCTGTGATGGGAATTACGCTTTTAAAATCTATTCACTTTTCTGACTTTAGGAGAAAAAGTGAAAAAAAATTATGATTAAATTTTCCTGATTACTGTACTTAATTAATATGATAGTTAACTTGTTAGTTCTACCCAAAAAATTGAGAGTAGAAACTGTCACCTCTCTCAATATTCCCTCTGACAAAAGTTCAAATCGATGTTCTTTATTCTCATTCTATTTTTAAAATAGTTTGTGATAATCATCAAGTAAAGTATAGTAAGGTAAAATTGTAATAAAAGAACTAATTTACGAAATTCATATATGACATTCTTACAATTTCTTACCTCGACATAAATATGTGTAAGTCTTTTGGTTGTCGGCAACATCGATGAATGCGCTTTGTTTGAATCCTCTGGATTTGAGGGTTGCTGACTGTTTAAAATCATCAGCATTGTGGTAGAATTATTATTAGGCAATATCCTTGAACTATTTGGTAATGGACCAACATCGTCATAGATATAATTTGTAAAGATTTCAGAATAAATACTTGATCCTGATAGCACTTGATAGCCGTCACTGCCAACGGTTCCGACATCTGGAATGCAGATTAAATAAAATTATTAATAGAATATATATATATGGAGCATTATAAATTGACTTACATTGAAGAGGCACAAGAATAACCTGCAGGTGCCAAACAGCGTATACTTTCTCACATTATTTCTAAATTTGCAATTTTTGAAAATCCAAAGAGTTCAGCGAAAGTGAGACCCTCGCCATTCTCTTGAGGGTCCCTTTTACCATCCATGAAAAAAAGATTGAAGAAAAAATTGGAGCAGATATTAAGAAAGTGTTTTTTTTATAAATTTCAATAATTTCGAGCTCAAATTATGCTAAAGGCACATGTTTCAAAAGATTTAAAAAATGTCTCAATTTTGTAGTTTTAAAATGTTGCAGTTTCCAAAATACAGAGTGCGCCGAAAATGGAACTAATACCATATTTTTTACCGTTCTTTGATACATACGAGGAGAAAATGTAAAGAACAAATTTCATACCGTTTCGAGAACAAATTGTTTAAAAAAATTAAAAATCTCATACATTTCCCGCAACATTACCGGAAGAATACTCATATTTTCGAAAAAATCGAACGTGACCTGTTTTTAAATATAGATTTCTTTAATGAAAAAACTTATCTTGATTATTCTAGTTGCAGCAAGACGCTGCAAAAAATTGCACGTTTGCACCGTGTTGGAGAAAGCAATTTACTATACATAGTATAATTTAGCCACATTTTCCTTAGCATTCGAGTTTTTCTGCCAAAAATTCGCCGTTTTCCGTCGCACAATTACAAAACTTTCTCCTCTTACGAACTGTGAGAAAGTAAGAAAGCGCACTTTAAACTCAGGGTCATCAAAACGCTTGGTCTATTCTCGCTCCTCAATTTCTGTGGAAAACTGCTCCAATTTTTTCTTCAAATTTTCTTCTTATATGTACCAACGGACAGTAAAAAATATGGTGCTAATCTCGTTTTGGACGAAATCCCTGTTTTTCCGAAAATTGCACAAAGTTAACATTTCAAAACTACAAAATTGAAGGTACATATTTTTGCGAGAGATAAAATCTAATAAATAACAAACTCGTGAAAGAAGATAATATAGAATTGAAAACGAGTAGTTTTCGCGTAATTTGTGTCTGAAATTTATGCAATTTCTAAAAAAAGTAATTTTCTCACAATTCGTTCCAAATTTTTTGTTTCAATTTTCTCCTCATCAGTATCAAAGAACGGTAAATTTTTTTGCTAATTTGCGGCGAACTTTCAGTTCCTTCAACAATTGCAAAAGGTTAACATTTTAAAATCACAAAATATAAGATAGTGCTTAAACAAAGTCTGTTATAATAAATCAACTCCAAAGTTCTGCAACGGTTTTAAAAATAAGAAGAGATTTCATGTAATTTGTGTTTGAAATTTTTTCTATTTAAAAAATGTTTTCTAAAAGAACGCTCAGAATTTTTCAGTAAATTTTCTCTTTGTATGCAAGAACGGACTGCAAACAATATGGTGTTATTGTTCTCGTCACCTTAAAGTAGACCTGCACAGCATTTTGCACTTTCACTGACATCAGGAGCTGCGCGCGAGCAGCTCGAGGGCAAATGCAAAAATCGTGAAGGGTGGGGATGAGACTCATTCTAAGAGTGGGGAGCACTAATTAGAAGGCGCAATTCGAACCATGGCGAGTAAATTGAAAGAGCAAATGGCGAGAACATGACTGTTACATACAGTTCAAGTAATATTGCCTTTTGAATTATATTGTAAATGTTTGTTGTCGATATATGAGAGTGTGAAATATGATACTACAATTAATTATTCATATTTGATTTGGGCACCAAGTATTATAATTGCATGTGGGGCTGATAAGGTAATTCCCTTTGCTACGATTAACTCAAAAATTTAGTGTTTTGCTAAAGAAAATTATGATACTGAATTGTTTTTGTTTGATGATTACAAAAATAAACTATTTTTCATTAACTATGTTTATTTGAATAAGATGGTTCTATCAAAGCTAAAACATATTGTTTACTTTCCCGTATACATAGGCATATAAGGAGTAATATCGTCTCCTGTATTATTTCAGTAGTATACCTTTGGGTTCCGGCTCTCACACGCAACCAATCTTTATAAATGAGGGCTCTAAAGAAAGAGAATTTCACGGAGACTTGACGAATTCCACTTTGACATTAAAAATGTGGATGATTTCTTTAAAAAACGCATCGAAATATTCATGTAAAATGCAACCCGCATCACATGTCAACATACATCGACAAATAACTCATAAACAAAGCGTTTTAGAGCCTTAAAAAGTACAATTTTGAGGCCAAAGCCTCAAAGAAGCGTTTTTCACACCATAATCTACAAGATGAGACATTATCCGATCCATTCAATTAACTTTTCGTTTCCACGCTTCAATACTATCAAGGCCACCTCAATATTTCAGCCCTTCCTACTGGTAGCAATTTTTGTGGCGACACGCTTAGAAGGGTTAGATTCGACAATATTTATTTACGCTTTCTGTTAACATCGGAGTTTGTGCAGTCTGTCAACATTTATTAGCATAATCAAGATTTGCTCTCCAGCAACAACTAGAAGTTCTGTTATAGTTGCTTGATATGAAGATTGTTTTTTGCGTGTAGTGGAACCAATAATTAACGTTTTAGCGGTGTCTGTAAGTGCTGTGTACCTGAGGAGTGATGTGGGTTCACAGAGAAGAGTGAAGACTGTGTTTTACCTGCACCAGTATTTTCGTTATCATTCGATGAAATTTTAAAGTCAGCGGGTTCAGACACGTAGCTTTCTCAAAAGTAAATAGCTTTTCTAATATTTTTGTGACTCACGAGAAGTTGAAAGCTAGATGTCAAAGAATATTGAATAATTACTACAAATGTCTTTAAGGAAGTGCTGTGAATTGTTCCAAGAAAACTCTCCATGATACTGAATAAATATTTATTGAAAATTTCTTTTACACATTAATTGCATTGTTTTTTATTTTATTTTTAATTATGTTAGTACATTGCAAGTTACCTTTATATACTTTTAAACAAATAAACACGTTTCGTTAACTACTTTCCCTCTTAAAATGGAAATATAAGGACAGGGATCTAACATAGGATCTAACATGTGAGAGTTCTCGCACGGGTACGCGGAGGTAATAGGGAAAAACTTGTGTATGGTACAACACAAAGAACAAACGTTTTCAATTAGCCAAAGTAAAATAGCTCGAAATAAATGGAAAACAAAAATCAAATCGGGCTGGCCTACAATACTACGTGAATTAATTAAAAAAAGGAAGTAAATTTAAAATTATAGAAAGAATAGGAGAAGTCACTCGACAACTGCCAACATTCGCAGTCCAAAGACACAATTGAAATGTTGGTGGTGTCTGGAAATATGTACATCAATGCCCAGCTGCTAACTCATATTGCAAATAATACACCGTTTGATATTAAACTCAAGGTATCGGTTCTTTAAGATATTCAATATGCAAACATCGTTTGAGTCACATTCCCATGTACCGAAGTGAAGTCTAAGCCTACTAAATTGTTTCCAAGGGTAACAAATTGTATTTAGTACTCAAAGGTGAAAATATTAGTTTATTTTTTGGCTCGGAATTGCTTTTCTTGAAGTACATAAGAACGCTGAAAATAATCGAATACTTTTTAATACACAAATAATTTTTCAATTTTCGCACCCCAGCAAGCTGGCACCCTGAACTCTCCAAAACCCCCTCTATTCCTCATAACAAATCAGAGAAATTCAAGTAATATTGCAAAGAGTAGGGTTGAACTTGCTCCATCGGTATTTACGCACTACTATACTTTGCTTTGCTTTCTGAAAAGTAAAAACCTTTTCTGTTATGTTTGTGACTATCAAGGAAAGCGAAAAGTTAACTCTCAAGGAGGAGTGAATAATTTGTTCAAAGTTGTTTTGAAAGAAGTATGAATTGTTCCGAGAACATCTCTCTATAATGCTGAATAAACTTTTATTGAAAATTTGTTTCCAACATCAATTGTATTGTTATTTTTGTTTGATATTCTGCAAGTACATTAGAAGTTACATTTATACATTAAATAAATAAACATGTTTCATAAACTATCCTTCTTAATTGAAAGGATAGACAAATGGATAAGGAAAGGGTGAGTTTTAACATGCGAGAGTTCTCGCACGAGTACGCTAGTATGTAGTATAGGGAAAGTTATGTAATGCTGCGCCAGAAAACGGCGAATGTTTGGCAAAAATATTCATTACCAGGGCCCAGAAAACGAAAAAGTGGATAATACCAGTTGCTTAATGAAGAAAAAATCCGCTAACACGTGGTGTAGTCAGAATTCCTTTTTTGTGGCTCCTTGATACCGAAAAACCGACTGAAAGCAAAACGCCTGTCTGTCCGTCCGTCCGTCCTTCTGTGAACACCACTAGCGCATAAATCATACATAGGATTTTTCTTCATATTGAAGAAACCCCTGTCGATCTGGCTCCAGTCGAAGCATTAAGATTTTGAAAAAGATTCTATAAAATTTGGGGGTACTTTACATGAAGCCCCCGGACACTTTCAACATTTTCTCAAAAATAACTCCAAATTTTTACTTTAAATTTCTTGTAAGGATAGAGAATATTCTAAACAAAGAATGTAAAAAATATACTTTGGGCGGGGATGACAGCTGGCAAGAATATGTGGCAAGTCTGAATAGCTAGCTGAGACCAAAAGAAATATAGGAAAGTCTGTGCTATTCTGTAGCACCCCTAGTTCATTCTTGAAAAAAAATGATTATTTTCTTCCCTAATTTCTGACATGCATTATATATAGCTAAAGGCAAATCAACGAACACTATTTATTCATAGTTTACGACATCATATAAAAATATTAATGCCTTTTCATTGTCTTAAACAAGAGCCCACGATAATCACATGATTGTAACATATCGTCACTGAGGTTTGTTCGTTTACCTCTTTTATTCGGTCTCATAATAGGGAAAATGGTCACAAATAAATGTGCTGTTAAACATTACCCTACATAGAGTTGCCACATATTTTACTTTCATGTCAATATTGATGCGAGAGATTGTTTTCATAATTTTATTCATTTTATTATTTTCATATCCTAAAATTCCTAACGAACAATCAATTTTTAAATTGTAATGTTTTGCAAGTTATAAATAACTAATAAAGTTTTTAAAAATGTTACTGCTTTACAATATTACTTAAGAGTCACAAGCATGTTAAATTTTTAAATTAAACTAGTGGTGCTACAGAATGGCACAGACTTTCCCGCTTTAGTTTTCTATTTCCTTCGGTCTTCGCTAATATTTGGAATTGCCACATACTCTTTTTGCCAGCTGTCAAATATCATCGCCAAAAGTACATTCATTTTCTTAATGTTTCCGTTTCCTTTTGGTAGAACGGAAATACTTATTTTAGAATATTAAAGAACACAAAAAACTAGTCTTAAATGGAAATTTTCTTTTAAACATTATGTGCCGTTTTAAAGAAAATTGCGTTTTAGCGCTACTAAAAATTCGAAATTTGAAGCTTATTTTCACAGATAAGTTTTGAGTTTTCAAAATACTTTATTTGAAGTTGTTTGAAGCACTTGCACTCACAAATATAATCATGTTTACAAATTGCTGGTAATGTGCATATTTAAGATGTGAGAGATATTTCAAAAAAATTACATTTATGTATTTAAAAAAAACAAAAAACTTTACGTCATATTAACGAGTGTAATAATCACTATTCGTTACAAAAGTTTCAAAAACAAATTGCAGCCATATATGAGAAAATGGCGTTTGAGCGTTTCTGAAAATACGAAATTTTGAGCTACTTTTCGTAGAAAACGTTTGTGTTTTCGAGAAACTTTACTTGAAATTATTTAAAGCACTTATTTAATGTACTACTTAATATAATAATGTCAACAAATTAAAGCTAATATAAATATGAACGACGTGAGAGACACGTCAAAAAAATTACATTTTTCCAATTTTTGGATAAACAAAAGAATTGAGCAATATGGCGATTTTGACATCTCATAAAATACATTAGGCACCATACCCACCAAAAGTTTAAAGAAAAATTTTTGAGCCGTTTTTGAGAAAATCTTGTTTTTGTAAATTTTTAAAATTGCACATATTGCACGCAATATTGCGCGAAAACTATTGAAAATTTCAAAAATATGTACATGATGTTGAAGAAAAAACTCGTTGTGAAGAGCAAATTGTATTTGAAAGAAAAATCTCTATCGGCAATTTTGCAGTTGGAAGAAGACGCCGAATAAAATTCAAACTTTTACCATTTTCGAAAATTCAGAGTTGTTCGTGAAAATCAGACCTATGCCACCTTTATAAGTGTATTTTACTCTATACTTACAAGAAATTTAAAGAAAAAAATTGAGCCGTTTTGAGAAAATTTTGAAAGTGTTGGGGGGGGGCTTCATGTAATGTACCCCCAAATTTTACAGAATCTTTTTCAAAATCTCCGGAATCAGATCGACCGGCGAATATCGGTTTTGGAAGAAATAGTACGTGTGGTTTAGGCGCAAGCAGTGGACAGACGGATGGAGAGACAGATGGACGGACGGACAGACGGACGTTTTCCTTTCAATTGGTTTTTCGGTACCAAGGACCCACAAAAGAGAGGTTCTGGCTACACCACGTGTTAGGTTTTTTTTCTTAATTTAGCAACTGGATTTAACCAATTTTTTCGTTATCACGGCCCAGCAACGATGTTTTTTTTGGCAAAAATTGGCCATTTTTTCGCGCAGCTTTACATAACTTTCCCTATACTACGTATATCACTCCGTGTATACGTACGTATACGGGAAAGTAAAAAGGAAAATGCATACAGTGATGGATACAAAGGTGGATGCGCGGCAGTCCACAGAACGTAAAAAGTGAATTATGGTCCTTGTAACTTGAAATACTAGACATTGTCCATTTAAACAAGTGGGAATATAAGTTTGTAACATGCATCATTGTATTTAGACTCCCAGGCATTCAATTTACGCGCTGTGTCGTGCCGCGTCATACTTCTCCCCTCCCCACAAAGCTTCCTATTCCCCTCTACTTGCACTTTCGGCGCTATCGCAGGCACACTAGTGTAGGGTGCCTGCGGGAGCAGGCTTTGTGCAGGCCTGCCTTAAATTAAGGACTAAAATTCAACTTCTGAAAAATGTTACGGTCGCGTGGACATGTATACTGCAAAGCGTCATAGGATATTTTCATTTCTTTTTGTGTTGGTAATTATTGTTGCCAACATTACCAGAATTACCCGTGTGTCATCGTCAGTGACGGTTTTGATTTACGTTTGCAACACCCAAAAATGACGACTTTCAGAGATACCGCCAACATTTCAACCGTGCATCTACATTGTGATCGTTTGTCAATATTTCGAGTGATTTGGGCTACTGTTTCCATACTTTTACATTTGTTTTATTTTAGTTATTTCACGTCATGAAGTGCTTTCAATGCGTTTGGTCTGTGAATCAGTTATTTAAATTTTGGTATTTCAGTTTAAGGTTCGATCACTTCATTTTTACTTTCCCGTATACGTACGTATAAACGGAGTAATGTACGTAGTATAAGGAAAGTTATGTAATGCTACGCAAAAAAATGGGAAATTTTTGGCAGAAAAAATGTGTTGTCGGTCAGTGATAATGAAAAGTGGATAAATTCAGTTGCTAAATTAAGAAAAAAAATCCTCTAACACGTGGCGTAGCCTGACTCCGTTTTGTGGGTCTTTGATACCAAAAAACCAATTGAAAGCAAAACGTCCTTTCGTCTGTCCGTCCGTTCGTCTGTGAACACTACTAGTGCCTAAACCTCTCGTATTAATTTTTTCAAATTAAAGTAACCCCCGTCGATTTGGCTCTAGTCAAAGCTTTGAAATTTTGAAAAACTTTTTAAAATTTGGAGGTACTTTACATAAAGTCCACCGGACATTTTCAAAATTTTATCAAAAACGGCTCCAATTTTTTCTTTAAATTTCTTGTAATAATAGATTTCATGTATAAAATACACCGATGAATGTGGCATACGTCCGATTCTCACGGTTAACTTTGAATTTTCGAAAATTGCAGAGAAAACAATTTCGAAAATAAAAGAAGATTAAGACATAAAAAATAAAGACACAGCCTGTAACCATTCTATGCCAATACAAACTTTAGAGCCATTTCCCTGAAAATTGACTTTTTGGCTGTCTTTAACCTGAAATATCATATTCCCGGTTCTAAGTATGATAACCCTCTGATTCTTTTTTTCGTTATAATTGAGTAATACGTAGGTAGTGAATGTACCAAAAGTAAACATTTGAACCAATTATTTCATAGAGAAAATTTAATTTTAAAACAATTGATTTTTTAAATTCCTGATACAAGAAATGTTTTAAATATGTAAATACTAATAGTACAAATATTATTTTGGTTCAGACTCTAGTTCAAATCATCTGTTATCACATAAAGAAAGAATTAAAGTAATAGAGATAGTAGTTCTAAAGTTATGATGTTGCTGCTCAAGGCCTATTGCTGTACAAAAAATTCCGATCCCCCCCCAAAAAAAATTTTAAAAATTATTATCGTAATGTTTTTGTTTTCATTGTAGACATATTTATACAGTAAATATCCGAAAAAATATTAAGTGATACTTAAAATGTTTGAATGTTTGTGGTATAATATACCTTACGATGACGTGAACAATAGTTCCATTGTCGGTGAAGTATCCAGATTTTCGAAAACTGCAAAAATTGCGGCTTGGAAAAATTTGGGGTTGAGACAATTACAGTTTTAAGCGTCAGTCCGAGGTCTAATTATACGACCCTTCTGTGGCATAGTTATGAGGGTAACGAGTAACTCTGACGACCTGAGTTCGAGTCTCGGTAAGGGATTTTTTTGCTGGTTGAAAGCACTTTTGTATGTTTATGGCTAGTAGTATAACATAGCAGAGCAGTTACAAATTATGCAAGAAAGTATGCGCGTTTGGGCACTACTAGTTTGAATATTCAGCTGCAAGAATATTCTTAATACAAGAAAGAATAAAATACTTATACATTTTATTTTTCTTCTAATATGAAAGAAAGATTGTTCTGCTTAACCAACGATACTGAAGCGCAATAGAAAGGTCACATGACAATTAGTACTTTTCCCTTGGGTATAGTGCGCATATAATGCCGATGTTACTTTCCTACAATTGCGCGTCTCAAGTTAATTATGGAATTAATTTGGCGTCACTGTCCCTTATGATGACAGTGATGCCCAATATGGCGCTTTTTTGTTGTAGTGAATAATCAAAAAGTTACGCGCTGAATCGTGTCGATGAATAATGGGACGGAGGAATGAATGGGACGGAGCGCTAGTTTAGAAGTAAATTATGTTGCCTCAAATTGTATAAAAGCGTATTTTTTCCCTTCCTTCAAATATAAAACAAGTATTTTTTTGCAAAAGTTAAAAGACTGGATTTCTTGAAATTGGGGAGATCAGTGTCACTGTTTACTACCACAAGAATCATTTTTAGTGTAGCCGAAACATTCTTCATATAAAATGAATGTTGTTTCCTGGAGATTGCACCCTGACATTGCATGATTTATCTTTGGCTTGAATAAAATTATAAGTCTCAAAATCAGAACAATGAAATTCAAATGGAACGTGTACATTCTAAACAACAGGATGCGGCCACCAGAATAAGTAGCACCGTGGCTGTGACTGATCCAACAGCGAAATATATATCCCTTCCCACAAACATCAACAATTTCTTAAGATAATCACCACAACTTATTGTAAATATATGACGTATTCGAGGTGTAATTGTACTAATGTAATAATAACAAATTATTGTAATGAGGACATGTTACTGTTTACTCAAATAAACTAAGGTCTCAAACTAAACCTCGAACACACCCTAGAAAAGTAATCTCATGTCGTAAACTTATAATTCGATAATAATTTTTACCTTTCTTATTCTTTCTTCGTCTTGCACATCTGTAACAAAAAATTAGGTTAAATTTACAAGAAATAAAAAAATTAAAACACAACGTTTAGCTGTTGTAAAACACTTATCCAGTAATAATAATTAATAAAGATTTTCATATTGTAAAATAGATTTTGATCGCTTATGACCAAACAGTTTTAGAGCGATCTCAAATACATTAAATAAATAAATAAATAAATATATAAAAAAGATTTTCAAATTTTCCGTATTTTCTATTTATACTTTGTCATTTTAGCGTATACGGAACTTTGTAAATTAGAGTTTCAGAGGAAATACGCAGTAATTATTGTGCTTCATGGTCAATACCTTCAGAATTTTTGAAGTCCATTTCACATTGATATTGTAATCTATGTTTTGTTATCGAATAGTATTTTGCGAGTTGTCAGAAATGCTTTTAATATGTTCTTGTGAACGCGTTTCTAAAGGACGCTTAGTTTGGCAATGAACATCCAAGGACAGTCACGATATGCCACTTGATACATAACGTTTAATTGTTCCACGGCGTCAACTTGATCTGTACAGTTTTTTATGAAGATTTTATTTATTGAGACATTGGAAGCAAAAGTGGTGTAAGTCAAATTTTGGAAGATCTGAGTTAAATGCACTAGTAGATAGTTTTAAGATTGTTCCATCATAGGCTCAAATGGTGTGAGTCAAACTTCAATATTTCTTCGCTAGAGGCCAACACAATGTAGAAGAGCCAACAAGCTGCTCATACCGCTGCATGCATTTGTGGTATAAGTCACAGGTGGGACGAAACAATAACTTCCTGGAGCTCCGAAGAAATAGCGTCTTGTTTATTTGTGCCCATCACAGAAGAAGCTTCTCAAAAAAAGCAACATTTAGTCGCCTTTAGTGATACGTGCACAGGTTAAAATCATAACTTCAAATTTGATCTCACTTGAATGAAAATCGTGACAAAGCCAGTAATTTAAAAACTATTGACCACAAATTTGTATCAGAGCACTTATTAATGAAAAAAGATTCCGATTTTGGCAACGTAGAACACGGTGGCAAAAATAAAATTCATCTGACTAGCATGATACCATCCGTTCAGCTCAAAGGAAGAACAGTACGTGAAATTGTCAATTGTTTCAAAAATTACACAAATGTATTTCTTTTGAACATCTCTCACACCGTTTACAAGCACATTTCCAGCAACTTGTAAATATGTGCAATATTTTTTAATTAAAGTGCTCCTAGTGGCCTATAATAGTTTTCGAAATCACAAAAAATACCCGTGAAAAAGAGCTTCAATTTTCGCATTTACAGTACAGTTTAAACGTAATTTCCTGAAAAACGGCTCCACATTTTTCAAAGAAAATGTTCATTTAGGACAAAGTTTTATTGTTCTTTAATATTCCTAAAATAATATTTTCGTTCTACTATTAAAAAATCGAAAATTACAAAAATGTCAACAAAATGTATTTTAGGCGGCGATAGATGAAAGCTAGCATAAGCATGTGTGAAGTCCGAATAGCTAGCCGAGACCAAAGAAAATAGAAAACTAACAAGGAAAACTCTGTGCTATTCTGTAGCAGCACTAGTTATTCTTTGGTGCCGGTGTTCGTTTAAGATGGTTGTTATATTTATTTATTAACAAAATTGATTAGGTAATTATTAAGAAGAAACTAGCATCTCACCTAATGGAGAGAGTTTGGTTTCGAACGATTAACCCCATGATAGGCCGGGAGCCAGCAAGAAAGAACACATGATACGCTCAAAGCTAAAACGTTTTGAGAAGTTAACCAGTGTTAGGAAGAAGAGGGAAATGCAAGTATGACGGCCTCTAGAGGTCGGCATTGAGCTGAACAATTTTATGAATGTGTATAAATAACTACGTCATTGGGGCATGAGTACACAGCTAATTCTTGTTGTGTATTTTTTGTTAGCGAAAGTGTGAAGGAGTGGTATGCCATACATGATAGCGGTCTAGCATGTATGCAATTTTAAGATTTTTATCTTGTCCCCCAACAGAGATATTACAGTTGAAAATTTGGAAAATATCCAAAATTCCAATTTTCAATAGGATGTAATTTTCAAGTGGTATGTTATATACAAATGATATTTTACAAAAAGTAACTATGCTGTTATATGTAAAAGCACACGAAAGGTTAACGCTCTGATTCTATTCCTGTTAATGCTGTGATTCTGTTGTTAATTTCCGTTCCATAGATTTTGTTGCAAATATTTCCCACATAAAAACATAAAAGATAGGTGAATAATATTTCAATTTGTAGGCCAGAGTGTACTGAATCTATTGCTTTTTATTCTAGAATGCTAGAGCGACCTAGAACTGAGTCATTTATAAAAGAGTAAATGTGTGCAAACGCGAAAAATGGCGCATAGCACGAGACAAAAATGGCCGCCATTTGTAAATCCGATTCAATAAAAAAATATAGAGATATTTTTGAACATCCAAAACATAAGGAAATTTATGTACAAAATATGGATTTTTTTTCGGGATGGTCGAGCGACCAATTTATTAAACTCTGGACCATTTAAAATGGATTGACCAAAAGGCTAAACAGGTTTCGGATGGAAACAATTGGATCATCCACCTTACAGTCCAGAACTTGCACCTACTGAATATCACATATTTAGATTTTTAAAGGATTTTCTTGGTTGTCAACGGTTCAGAGACAACAAAGAAATGAGAAGGGCATTCAGTGATTGGATTTCTTCAAAGGGGGAAGATGTCATTGACGTCTGAGTTCAAAAAGTAGTTGCACGGTATAACAAATTGTTGAACAAAATGGAAATAAGTAGAAATGAAGAAGAAAGTATGTAGATTATTGAAAAAAATATATTTTTACAATATGTGCAATATTTTCATTCTAATTAACAAACGGTCTATTTAAAAAATAACCCTCGTAAATATTAACGACGTGAGAGACATTTTAGAAATTTGTGAAAAAACAAAAGAATAGAGAAACATGACGTTAATGTCATCTAATATAGTACATTTAGCGTTATCGCTATCAAAAGTTTAAAGTAAAACTTTGGAGACTTTTTGGGAAAACCTTGTTTTTGTTTTTTTTAATATTGCATATATTGCACGCAGTATTACCTGGCTATTGGGCGCTAGCATTGACAGCCTTGTGAAATCTTTCACTCTGTTCTTCAGGATTTTTTAGGGAAATAGTCAATATGGAAGAGTAAGAAATGGACTTTTAAACTCATCCTTCATCCTTATCTTTATACGCTGCCAGCATGCGTTGTACAATGGTTTTGTAGTCAAGGTCCTTAGTATTCGCCAAAAACTTATGCACTACATTCTTGAAAGAGTCCCACGCTTATTTTTCCTCATCTCCCAGTGTTTCCGTAAAAAGGAGATCCATTAGAAGTTTTCTTATGTCGGGGCCAGTACAAAGTCTCCCTTAACTTGACTTCAGACTGTTTCGTGAACTTGGAACTCAGATATTGGAAACAATACCCATCACTTGGCAGTGATTTGAGAAACTGCTTTATAAGCCCCAATTTAATATGACGAGGTAGTAAAAAGGTAGGTAGTTCTGAGGGAACCTAGGTCGTACTGAAGGCATTTTTCTCGCCGGTGGTTAAACTGTCTGGAGGAGGCCAATCAGTTTTTGTCCAGTGTAACTACTATCCCATAAACAAAGAAAGCAAGGATAGTTTGTATAACTTCCCTACTGACCCAAAAACATGGTTAGTATTTTTAAATCTTCATTGATCATCCATTGATGCTCTTGATATATGATTTCCCCAAGAATTGAGGCCAAGTCTTCATAGTTTTCTTTCATATGAACTAAGTGTCCCATAAGAAGGAATTCATATTCATTTGAATTTTGGGACAAGACTACTTTGAGGCTAGTTTAGATGAATCAACGAATCAGCACCATTCTGATGAATTAGATTATATTTCAAAGCAGTTCATGATCCCGTGAACATCATTACAATAAATCAGACTTCCCTCTTTGGAGAAAAAATGAGTAAATTGACTCTCTCTCGATGCCCGTACCACGAAAATGAGGTCTCAGATGTTAGCAGCGTTTTGTTTTTTTGCCTGGATCTTAGTAATTCTGCTCCATTTTTTCAAAGATATTAGTATCTTACTAGGTCGGTGAGCTCTGTCTGAGAAGTTGAGGTCCCTCGTCAACATAAAAATCTGAACTAGATTCGTTCTGAGAAGCTAATGCGTCTGAGCCCTCTGACTCACTCAGGATGTGGTTAAAATTATAAGGTGACCATGGAATTGGTATTTCAGAACCATGGGACACTGGGCGAATAGCTGAGTCAAAGTTAGGGTAAGATATTTTATACGTAAAATACACTTTCTTCACAAACTCACTTATGCTTCTTCGTTGACTTTTTACAATGAATTCACCACAAATAACACAAGCTGGCAGGAGAAATTTCACAACCTCTGCAAGCCATTCTTTCAGAAATAAAATAACATTCACAGTATCGTTTGAATGCCGAATATAAACCGAGTGTGGTATAAGATTGAATTTTATTTGTTTGTTGAATCATGATCAAATCCAGCAATTTTTTGTTTGATTTTTTATATTTATTCCTAGAACCGCAGGTAAATCTAAACATGTTCGTGTTACTCACTACCAACTTTTAACCCGTTTTGACACGAACATGCGACCTTTCTTTCAACGCTAAAACTATTTTATTCGCCACTCCCTACCACTACTTTCTTCCACTATGAACATTTTCTGTCGTTTACTGCGAAGTCGAGCTATAACTGATATCATTAATGTGAGAAGTCTTATTTTTAAGGCATTTTTAAACAAAACATAATATCATATTTTAAGTTATTTAGGAATTTTACGATATACAAACAAAAACTCGAGTGTAGCAAAAAAATGACGTGATAGAAAATGTTTGGATTTTTTTGTTTTTAGCGAGTTTAAATCTGTATGAAAATGTATAAAAATTCTCTACAGGTTTTTACTTGCAGACCTGTGTTATCAATCCCTGTATCAATATTGGTTTGGTTAGGTTCCTGTAAAAGGATGTTTTCGCTCTCGGGATGTATGTGGCTAATAATAATAATAATAATAATAATAATAATAATAATAATAATAATAATAATAATAATAGTTTGCTTGCTAAGTGTTTGCTAATAATGAAGCGTTTCTGACCCAAATGATGTATGTCGTGAATGAGTTTAGCAATGACATCTGCATGAAGTTTGGTCTTCAGAAGTATGTGTGTGTAGGTGTGTACAATATAGTACCCTTCGCACTTGTACTTTATCAGGAAATAAAAACTCTGGGGTGGGCACCTGGGTTCTAGCCGCCCTCGCGGCATCCCCATACAATTCCTGGGTCTAGGGCCGCCCTGCCACCTCAGAGCTACTAGCTATCCGGGCTAGTACCGGAGTCAACATCGCCTGTATGACAACGCGCCACTCACTTGCACCGGGACACCGTGCCCCTCCTCTATGCCCATAGGATTGGGCCACCGCCACGACGAAGCCGAGAGTCCAGCTTGGGGCCACCCGAACTATAGTTCGGGCGACTCGGAGCCCCATCCCGTGTCCCCACTGCCAACAACTTTAGGCTAGCGACGCGACGTGGGTATCGCCGGAACCAAGTCAACGAGAAGGTAGGTATCAATTCCACGCCAGACATCTAAATGTGTATTCCAGAGCACCCCGAGGGTGCCCCTTCACCCAATCCTGCCTAAAGGTCGACGCGACAGGGGCCCAACTGGTGGATTGTCGGGTTGTGTTGACACGTGTGCGCAAATCAATTTAAAGAGAAGCAAAGTGAGAACGTCAGGGAGCATTGAAGTTGATATGCACAGTGATTCAGGATGTTGAGCCAGGTAAAATTTACAAATATCTGGACATTGAAGAATGTGAGACCGTTTCGAACGACATAATGAAAGAGAGAATTTGCAGGGAGTATTACCGAAGAGTGAGACTTGTAATGCAGTCCGCTCTGAAATCCAGGAATAAAATATCTGCAATTGGTATTTTAGCGGTGCTTGCAAGCGAGTACAATTTTGGACTACTGGACTGAACTGGACTGGACTGAGCAAGAAATTCGAATCATAGATCGAAAATGAGGTTATCACGAGCATAAATCAGTGCTATCAGTAAAATAAAAACATAGTAATATCAGTACGAACAATCGCAAAAATGGTCGGGAAATGATAAACAAAGCGCGAGTCGTAATTTAAAATATTATCAGAAAATGTCAACACAAGTGATAGCGGAGGGAAAAAGAAAGAATATGTTAATGATTAAATTCAGGAAAAGACATGAGAGCAAATCCATGGGTGAAGGAATAATTTACAATATGCTACGAACAAGGATCCAAGGAATAAACAAACCTAGTGTAAAAAGACGAGGGACTAATCAGTGAAAGGATAGTGTTCGAGATATAGAGCGACCACATAACACAAATAGCCCAAAATTTGTACCAAAACCTTCACACTTCCCCATGCTCCTTAATCTTCAGCCTAGGTCGTAATGCTGCATCCCCACCTATTACATCCAGGTATCCCAAAGACCGATTCAAACCACCGTAATCCTCCATTACTGTCAATTGATCTAACTGAAACCTAGCTTCATTTAATTTAGCACTATGATTACATTCTTCCGAGTTATTTAAACCACTGCTTATGGATGGCCGTTCCCAAAAAGTTAATAACTATGTACTGCATAATTTAATCTTCTCGAAAGACAAGTATGTCGAACGAGAAGAAATAAATTTAAAAAAAGAGAGAGATATAGAGTGGCCTGCGCACTAGGAGGAAAGAAGGAAAAGGAAAGATCTTGCGCAAGCAAGACAACAGCTGAATAGTGCGCAAGATAAACAATAACAAATGGGTTCTGACGCAAAAGAAGTCAGTAGTAGATAATGTTCTGAGACGGGATTCTAGTGTGTTGGAAGCCGGATCGAAAAGTTGAGACTTCAATGTTAGGACTGAGTTCCTGTCTTTAGATTAATAACGCAATAATGTTTGGACGAGGACGACGGTGTTAAAAAGTTCGTAATGTTTTGTTTTTTTGATAATGAATAATTACTCGTAGTTGGCAAAAATCCGTGCCTAGAAATAGAAATAAATCGCGTGTGTGGAATAAATAGACACCATGAGTATGGACCAAAAATCAACAAAATTGAAATGAAACGGACACTGACGGCGTTCAAGAGGACAGAGGTTACATAACACGAAAGTAAATAAACGGGGACATTTTTGCTTTCGAAATCCATCATTGTAAGGATATCTAGTAATGTATTATTTATTTTATGAATTTTAAAATTAGTATTTAAAGAGGAAATGGCCATGCATGCAAAAGGGGGGGGGAGTTACAAAAGAATAATATATTACGGTAATAAGGGATTGCTTGATAAAAGATTGTTTATTTTGTTTTAAAAATTGATGTTGTTTCCGACTGAAGCATTTGTATAAATGTAAGTATTACAGCATAATATAGAAGCACTTGAGTCTTGTTGTTTTTTACTTTCTCGCCTTACTAATACTTCGTAAGAAGAGAAAGTTATGTAATCGTGCGGCCGAAAACGGGGAATTTTCGCCAGAAAATCTCTTATAGCTGGGGTCGGGTGACAGAAAAGTGGATAAAACACGTTGCTAAATTTAGAAAAAAAATCCTCTATCTCGTGGTGTAGTCAAAATCCATGATTTGTTGCTTCTTCATACTTCAAAATCGATTGACGGCATTCCGTCCGTCTGTCCGTCTGTGGTCAACGCTAGCGCCTAAACCGTTCGGTCGATTTTCTTCAAAATTGATATTCCCCCATGGTTTTGACTCGTCTCAAGGCCTCTTGAATTTGAAACCGATATCTTAGTATTTGAGGATACTTTACATAAAGCCCATTTTGAGATTTTGTAAATTAAAAAAAAAATTGCACCAAATGTTTTGATTATATTTTGTTGTTGAATAGTGCCAAGAACGTTAAAGGCAATGACGTAGACATCATTTTCGTTTATAGGCCCTATTTTTCGAAAATTGCAAAAAACTGTTTAAAAACTCCAAAATTGAAGATAGAGATTTTCGCTTCAGACAAAGTCAGTTGTAGAAAATTAGCACTTCAAATAAGGTCATGTACTATTTTTGGGAAAAACGAATAGTTTTTGCGTAAATTGCGATTCAAATTGACAAAAAAAAACTTCTCAAAAACCGCTCCAAATTTTTTCTTTAAATTTTCTGCACGTGTGTAAGAAGGGAAAGTAAATATATAAATAAACTAGTGGTGCTATAGAATGGCACATACTTTCTCGCAGTAGTTATTTTCCAAATGCCGATCATCCGATAAATTATGTGGAGTTAACTGTTCACCGCTGACTTTCTTGGTCATGTTTTTTGAAAGACATGTTTTTCGCATGTTGACAATTACCTTCTTCCTAATGATAGAACTGATTCAAGATCGTTTTGACTGAAATATTAGGAGTTGTTCCGCAAGTCGATCCCGTAGCGCGGTTGGTTAATGCACCTTGGGGTTGAGATCTTCGATAAGGAGGGTACCGAGTTCGATCCCCCTTGGGGAATTTTAATTTGATGAAAGTGATGTTGCAGGAAAAAAACACTGAAGAGTGTAGATATTTTATTGAAAATCATTTGAAGTACTTCTACTCACGAATAGATTCAATGTAGATAAATAGACAGGACTTGTCTGTGTTTTCCCTAACTGCGTCTTTTAAACTATTTTTCAACTCTGTTATTCGATTTCTGAAGCGTATGACATGTCAAATCAACTGCTATCTAGTATATATCTGTATGAACCAATTTAAAATTATGAGCATTTTAAATGTAATTGTAATATAATATATCCAGAAGGCATGCGATGAACTTACGTATCCCTAACGGTTCCAAAAATGGTTATTACTTTCTAGCTTTACGAATACTTCGTAATGCAGTTTATCGCTGCTTTTCTTGGTCATGTTTGAAAGACACATTTTTCGCATGTTGAAAATTACCGGCTCCTAATAATAAAAGCGATAGAATTACGTTTTGACTAAAATATAAGTAATTGCGATAAATTTCCTGGAAATGTCTGAATATATTTGTTCAAATAATTAACTTTTAACATTTTTTTACTTCTCTTGTATTTGTAAAGCGTTTTGCCATCGTATCAATTGTCTCTTAATCATGCATTTACCATTTTATAGGTCGGTTCTATTCTTTCATGGTTCTGTTCGACAGAGACGGTGTTGGTGTTGCGTAGTGGTGTAAGTGCCGGTTCGTTGAATTTGAGTTTCGGTTGTCGGATTTTGGTACCGAAAAAGTTTGCTGGTATAATACACTTTTTCTGGTTTATGAAGTAGTGGAATAGCAAAAAAGGACTGTATAGAAGCAGAGCGAGAAAGTATGTGAGTTGGAAGGACCACTAGTTAATATTGCATATATTGCACGCAGCACGCAGATGAGCGATTTGATACATTGTTAGCAGTTTTGAGACATAAAATCGATGAGAGTTGATGTACATAGATTTTATGTGTCACGTAAGGAAGGAGGAAGAGGCCTCAGACAAATTTAAGCCTCCTGGAACAATTCAACAGTCGGGATGGAAAATTGTTTAGTCAGTCATCAATATGATCCTCTAATGAAGCAGGTCATTAAATCTGACCAAAAAATCGGAAACAGAGGCATTGTTAGTGCAGAAAGAAGCATAGCAAAGAAAACTATGCACGAAACTGAATAACAGACACTGAACGTCTGATGCTACTAAACAGGAAATGTGGTATACAAAAAATGTTAAGAAAATCGTGAAGAGATAAACCACTCCATGGACAGTGTATAAAAAGAATGGACAAGGTGCAGAAAAATGAAGATCAATAATTTATGTGGCTTAAAAGGGGAATAATGAAGCCAGAAACCGAAGCAGTTGTAATAGCTGCTGAAGCCCAGGCGTTGAGAACATATTATGATAATGCGGTTCTCAAAATTTCCCAAGATGATAAATGCCCCATTTGCAAAGAACAAGTAGAAACCATTGATCATATCGTCTCAGTTTGTCCAATTCTAGCAAAACCCGAACACTTGAAAACACACGACAGGATGTGTAGCTTCTTCTACTGGCAGATCTGTACCGCCCTTGAAGTTCCAAACACATGCTACAGGTGGAACACTCACGAAAACCGGTGACATCTTTTGGATTCTATTCAATATTGTACGACAAATTCAAATGGATCGCACGATAGCTGCAAACAAACCGGATATTGTTATTCGGAATTTGAGGGAGAATCATATCTACTTGTGCCTTGCGATCAAAACGCAGTAACCAAGGAGGCAAAAAAACGTCATAAATATGAGAACAAAAAATTCGCACAAGAATTTGGAAATCAAGATCCGTCGAATGTTGGGCGTAAAAGCACAAGTCGCACCTGTAGCCATCGGGATTTGTTTCGCAAAATTTGTGTAACAACTTGGCTAAACTCCCAGGTCATTAAAAAGACTGGAAAGTGCAAGAAACTGCTTCCTTTGAAACATCCCACATTTTCCACACTGTATTGTACTAGATGCACAAACAGTCCCTCTGCTCCTCAGGTAGCGGGTTGCAACCTGGAGTAGATTTTATATTCAGTCGACTTATAACATCTTTAGTCGTCATTTGGAGGGAACATAAAAATAATAATATTAATAATTGTTATTATTATTATTAATATAATTGGCGTTTCAGGAAGCAATTTGGGCCGAGCAGGACAGGGCATAAATACCTAAGAAATGTTGTGTTACTTCAGCTGCTTGTCAATACGTTGAAGAGCTTTGATTTCGAATCAATAACAACTGAAGTTTAAAAAAACATCTAAAAACAAAAAAAATGTTCATTTCAATGAGAAACAAAACAGCGTCTTGTCGATTCTCCATTATAATATTACAATAATTTAACAAAGATAGTCCTCATGAATAGTGCAATAATACGGTATGGTATACGCGGATACACTGTATAATTCATTACATAATAAGAATGTACAAAATGTTGCGGTTTTGTAACGAAACACGTAAATACAAAATGTTTAATGGCGGGAGGCCACTTCTTTGGTGCCTTGTACGACGTCAGCATAAGCAGTGTTGCACTGATAATGAGAATTCAGTGCGCACGAGCAATATTAGAAGAGTCGGAAGAAAACAATAAAATATTTTCATTTTTCGGTAAAAGTCAAACTCATAATTCTTTTCGCAGTTTCTGGTTTACAACAAGCCAAATAGTCCCCTCTTACCAGAATTATCGGAGACGCCATAGTGTTTTTTTCAATTTCTAAACGCATTGGAAATAAGTGTGATCGATTTCTTTTATTTTTCCCGAGTTCCTCGCTATCTAACGAAACCAAACTAGTGGTGCTACAGAATGGCACAGACTTTCCCGTATTAGTTTTCAATTTCCTTGGGTCTTCACTAGCTATTCAGAATTGCCACATACTCTTTCTTGCCAGCTACCATCTATCGTTGCCAAAAGTACATTTTTTTGTCATTTTCTTAATTTTTCGGTTTCCTATTGGTAGAACAGAAACATTAATTTTAGAATATTAAAGAACACAAAAACCTAGCCGTAAATGGCAATTTTCTTTTAAAAATGATGTGCCGTTTAAGAAAAAATAGCGTTTTAGCACTACTAAAAATGCGAAATTTGAAGCTCATTTTCAGAGAAAATTTTTGAGTTTTCAAAATAGTTTATTTGAAGTTATTTGAAGCACTTACACTCACAAATATAATAATAATAATAATAATAATAATAATAATAATAATAATAATAATAATAATAATAATACTTTATTGCACAAAAAAGTACAACGGCGAGTCTCAGTAATTAAATTACTGCTTTTCAGACTAACCACAAGAAAAAATACAGATCATAAACATAAAATCAAAAGAGAATAAGAATAAGTTGAAAAAAAGCATAAATGTAAGTACATGAGGATTAGAAATTGAAAAAGTTACATAAGGAAAATATAATTGTAAGTGTATAGCAGATAATATGAGGCAATATAACATAACAGGAAACACTGAAGTAATGCTAAACATATACATCAAGAAGGTTACAGAAAATTTAACATAGTACATCAAGAAACACCGAAGAAAGATTAAAAAATAAGTTTAATAAATTTACAAAGTTTTTCACAGAATGATTTGTAGGGAAGGGTTTTAAGCTCATGAGGGATTAAATTGTAGAAGTGTGGACCAAGATAGCTAAAGGATGCCTCGAATTTGGTAGTACGATGAACGGGAATAACAAGTAGGAAATTGGCAAATCGGGTAGTACGTGAAGCAGACTCATTTGATTGTGAAAAAAGTTTAAGTCGATCCCGAAGATAACTGGGAGAATTAGAGGAGAGCACAGAGTGTACCAGTAAACATAGGTGAAATATCCATCTCTGTCTCATGGTCAACCAGTCTGATTTATCCATGAATGGTGATATGTGCTCGTATTTCCGAACATTGAAACAGAACCTCAAACACGCATTCTGAATAGATTGAACTCTAGCAAAATTTCTTTGAGATAGTACAGGGCTATAAACAATATCACTGTAATTAAATAACGACAGTATGAGAGTATTGCACAACATTAGCTTGGTTGACTGTGTTAATTGGTTGCGATATTGATATAGGGATCTTAATCTCAAATATGCTGCTCTACATTTGATTAACACATGATGATCAAAATTCCATCCACAGTCCATCCATAAACCAAGATTTTTAGCAAGATCAACATGACCAATTGAATGTCCATCAATTAACAGCTGAAAATTATCCGTATTTGCATTTCTTAGGCGATTTGTAGGGTCTAAAAAGAGATACACAGATTTATTAGGATTTAAAATTAATCCATTCTCCATAGACCATTTATGAATATTACCAACATCAACATTTAAGCAATCAACAGCCAATGAAAGATTAGATGGGTGAAAGGAATAAATTAATTGAGTATCGTCTGCATACATCTGAATCACGGAGTTGAAGGATATATGCATTAAATCTGCAACATAGATGTTAAACAGAAGGGGACCTAGAATGGAGCTTTGAGGTACCCCTCGAAATAAGAAGCGTAGAGATGACGTTTTTGTAGCATCCAGGGTGCGTACGACCGTTGACTGAGAGCGAGCTGATAGGTAAGAACTGAACCATTCAATTGCAGGTTCTGAGAAATTAAGGAAGCGCAGTTTAGATAATAGACGGTCATGACTTAACGTATCAAATGCCCTGGAGAAGTCCAATAGACAAACAACAGATACCAAATCTCGATCGAACGCTGTCAAGCATATATCAGACAGTAGAGTTAGTGAGGATGTAGTGCTGTAACCGCGTCTGAATCCAGACTGATTGTGAGGTAAAAGAGAATGTGTTTTCATAAATCTCTGAATTTGTATCTCAACACACTTCTCAAGAATCTTTGAGAGAAAAGGAACTAATGTTATTGGCCGAAAATCAGAGTAACTAGATGGGTTATTAACTTTAGGTATTGGAATCACGAGACCATGTTTCCATGCAGACGGAAACTCAGACTTTTCTAATGAATAGTTGACTATATGGGTAAGATGAACGAAGCAAAATGGCAGGCACAGTAAAACCATGTTTCCAGAAATGCCATCCGAAGCAGCACTTGTCAGTTTAAGTGAGCGTACAACATTAAATAGATCTTCTTCAGAGATTGGCTTGAATGTAAAAGAGGGAAATGAATTCACAACGTGGTCGCTTGGAGAAGACAAGACGTGAGTTGAACAACGAGCATCAGGGATGGAATCAACAAAGTGGTTATTTATGGAATCAGGATCCGAAAGCAAAGGAGTTGCAGGAACCAAATTGTCACATCGATGAACGTTAGCTAGCTTAAGTTTCTTCCATAGAATATCCGATTTCAAGGATGATAATGAGTCAAAGTATGCTTTCTCTTCAGAACGTAATAAACGCAATGTTTCATGTCGAAGCATTTGATATTTAGCCTTATAATATTCTCTTTCACAAGATGAGTGAGATTTTTCATCTTCTTTTTCATCAGATTGCGTTTGCGTATCATACATCGAACATTTTTTGTTACCCACGGCGCCATAGAACGTCTAAAAGAAAGAGTTTTAACAGGGGCAAAAATATCAATAAGCTGTACAATAAGAGAAGCTAGGATAAATACCTTCTCATCTATAGATTGACCGTCAAAAATATCATCCCAGCTAACATTGGTAGCCACATCATTAAAATTCTCAATCGGTATAGATTGTAGATCTCTGAACATTACAGTGTGCCGCAACTTTTGCTTAGGAAGACATTTAATTTTACAGGAAATTACTTGATGGTCACTAATGCCCGCTGAGTCCGATACATCAACATCAGTCACTTCCAGGGAATCAGATACAAATAACAAGTCAATAATTGACGATGACGTAGAAGTCACACGAGTGGGTTCTGATATAATTTGTGAAAAATTAAAGAATTTTTGAAAATCAGCGACAAGACCATTAGCAGAAGATAATTGCGTCGATGTGATACCTATATCAACATTAAAATCGCCTAGGCAAACTATGGAAGATGTCATTATCACAATATTGGATATTATAGACTCTAACGTTGAAAAAAAGACTGAGGGCATGTAGCCAGGCGGCCTATAGGCAGCGACAATTGCTAAAGGCAAGTTGTCGCACGAGCATCTCAGACCATCTATCAATATGCCAACAGCCTCAATATGGGCGCTTGAATCTGAGGAGCTAGAAGCTAAATCTAACACTGAATAATTCAGTTGAGATTTGAGGTAGATACATACACCACCTCCTCTACTTAGAGGACGATCACAACGAATAAGATTATATCCATTTATCTGAATATTAGAGTCAGGAATATTCTCGCTTAACCAGGTTTCAGACATAGTGAACACATCAAAGTCATATAAGTACATGCAGTTACGCAGATCAGATAAATGTGCCGTGAACGATCGGACATTAAGATGAGCAATAGAAAACTCAGATGCAGCAGTACTGGTAACATAATTAGTTCGTTTGTTGGGGACGGTAGAACAAGGACAATGCAGTCACAATTGAGACAATTTCTGTAAATCAGTACAAGAAGTAATTCTGATAGGAACAGAGTCAGGTAATTGTTTAACAAAAGTAATTCCTCTCCGCATCCATACTGCAGCTAGACCCTTTTCCTTAACTATTTTTCTGGCCTCATAAAATACCTTCCTCTCAGAGTATAATGATGGTTCAGTTATTGTAATTAAACCCTCATTCCAGTCAGGCGAGACTTAAGAAGCTTTAAGATATCTTTTTTTTCGTTTGGCGGCAATTCATTCATCACGAATAATAGTTGAGATAAATTTCACAATAATTGGGTTACCTTTTGACTTTGGGCGGTGGATCGAGTGTACATCGTGAGTGTTGAATGTTAAGCCCAGAACACAACCAATCAAGGCAAGAATACTCAGAAGATCAGCTGTAGTTTCACGTGATTTAAGCTTCGTACCCAGGATCACCAATTGGGAATCGCGCTCAGCACGGCCCAAGCCCTCAGTGTTCACAGAAGTCGTAGTAGAAGGCAGTGTCAAAGCATCAAACGAACTCTTTAAGACCTCGAGATCGCTCTGTATACCATCACAAAGCCTCTCAAAACTCGCCTGACTATCAGAAAGATTCTTCACTTCCGATTTTACCGCATCAATACTAGTTGGTAATAATTCTAGCTTTTGAACTCTAGATGGCAATGCTTCTAGTTTTTGAATTCTATCAGACAGCGAGTTAATGCTCAATACTGTCTTCTCATTAGAACAAATAAGCTCTTCCATCTTATTCTCCATCAAAGTCATGAAGTTATATACTCTTTGAGAATTCAACGATAGCTCAGATGTAACAGAACTAGATGCATGTGTACCATCATGGGTTTCGAATAACGAAGTTTCTGATGACTCCGGTAAGGAGGAAGCGGGAGCATCGGCCATGCTTTGTATTTCCTTCTGGCAGGATGAACAGCATTTATATCTCTTATTTTGCCATGTAACATTTTTAAGCAACATGCATTTATTGGGATGGAAGAGTTTCAAACATTTGTTACATGAAATAGGTGAGGTGACAATCTGCCCACACTCACTACAGGTCAATGTAACAGACGACTGGGATCGTGTATTGTTGCTTACTGAAGGTTCATGCATGTTGAATGCACAGATAGATAACAAATACCAGAGAACTACAGAAATTACAATTAAATTGATTGCGAATAAATCGCTGCAGAGGGAAATTCACTGTCCTGCTGATGAGGGAAAAGCGCGGGAGCGGCGCCGCGCACAACCAACCTTGTCCGTCACCTCACAAGAACTGTCTCGCTGCACAGGGAAATGCACTGTCCTGCTGCAGAGGGAAAAGCGCGGGAGCGGCGCCGCGCACAACCAACCTTGTCCGTCACCTCACAAGAACTGTCTCGCTGCACAGGGAAATGCACTGTTCTGCTGCAGAGGGAAAAGCGCGGGAACGGCGCCGCGCACAACCAACCTTGTCCGTCACCTCACAAGAACTGTCTCGCTGCACAGGGAAATGCACTGTCCTGCTACAGAGGGAAAAGCGCGGGAACGGCGCCGCGCACAACCAACCTTGTCCGTCACCTCACAAGAACTGTCTCGCTGCACAGGGAAATGCACTGTCCTGCTACAGAGGGGAAAAGCGCGGGAACGGCGCCGCGCACAACCAACCTTGTCCGTCACCTCACAAGAACAATCTTTACAAATTGCGGATAATGTGCATATTAAAGATGTGAGAGATCTTTCAAAAAATTTACAATTATTTAATTTTTGAAAAAACAAAAAAATAACTCAAAATAAACTTTACGCTATACTAAAGAGTGTAATTAGCACTATCCGTTAAACTGTGAGAAACGACGCGAGAAACATGTGAAACAATTTTGTAATTTTTGAAAAAAACAACCTATAGAGTAATATGATTTTTATGTCATCTGATAGATTACATTTACCACTATCCCTACCATAAATTTAAAGAAAAAATTTGGAGTGGTTCTTGAGAAAATCTTGTTTTTGCAATTTTTTAAAATTGCACATATTGCACGAATACTACTAAAATTTTGAAATAAATTAACATGACCTTTATGAAAGAACTCATTATGCAGAACAAATTTTATATGAAGAAAAAATTATTGGGAGAAAGACGCCGAAAAAAATTCAAACTTTTACAATTTTCGAAAATTCAGGTATTCAAATATCAGTTATGTTAATAAGTGTATTTTAGTCAATTCATACAAGAAATTGAAAGAAAAAATTTGGAGCCGTTTTTGAGAAAATTTTGAAAATCCCCGGGGGGCTTCATGTAAAGTACCCCCAAATTTTAAAGAATCTTTTTCAAAATCTCAAAGCTTCGACTAGAATCAGATCGACCGGGTAATATCCATTTTGGAAGAAATCGTACGTATGGTTTAGGCGCTAGCAGTGTTCACAGACGGACAGACAGACGGACGGACAGACGGACATTTTCCTTTCAATTGGGTTTTCGGTATCAATGACCTAGAAAACAGGGTTTCTGGCTACACCACGTGTTAGGGGATTTTTTTATTAATTTAGCAACTGGTTTTATCCACTTATTCGTTTTCACGGCCCGGCAATTAATTTTTGTCCGCCGAAAATTGGCCATTTTTTCGCGCAGCATTACATAACTTTCCCTATACTACGTATATCTTTCCGTGTATACGTACGTATACGGGAAAGTAAAAAGATACGTCTCACATGCCGGGAAGATGGATAGTTTTGTTTCATTTTCTGCGCGTTTTGAAAATTAGTGATGTATGTTATTTTCATTCTTTCATTGTGCCAACAAGAAAACCACAACAAAATATTTCAACATGTTGCTTCTCTAATAAATTTATACCGTCATGAATGAAAAAAATTCACTTTCATATTGTATTTCATTGTGTCGGAAAATTCAATACTTACCGACATTTGATGAAGTAGGAAAGAGCCATGAGAGACAACAAAATCAAGAAAACCATTGTTCCAGTCACCCAATATACGTCTCCTAGGGCATCATATTCGTCTATGTTTTCATCATAGAGATTTGTTGAGTTCTGGTCACTGTAGTTATAATAATTACCATAGTACTTGTATCCAGATTCGTCCACAATACTAGTATAGTTACTAAGGTCATTTTTATCGGGATGATGCTCATTATTTTGTTCCTGGTTTTCACTGTCATTTCTTTCTTGATTTTGCTGCCCTGCTAAAACCAATAATTTCGAAATCAATATATTGTATTATATTTCTATATTGTAGTATACCATTATTTTTATCCAAGACTACTATGCTAGACAGACTGCTATGTATACTCCTGACCAGTACTAAACTATTTATGCACGATTTAAAAATATGGGTTAGGCTCAATATCGTGGTGTAAGAAATATAATTTAAAAGCTATTGCACTTCCTATTTTTCAGAAATCGAGTCAAATCTGATTTTTTAAATGAAAGTAAATGAATTCCGAGTTTTAAAATAGGATAAGTGCACCTTTTGCAATTTAAAAAATGCAAAAAAGTTTTTTATAAAGAATTCTAAAAACTCCATCAGTGCTTTGTGTTATTGTTAGTGCATATTGTAACTGTTTTACAGTATATGCGGGTTTCTCTCTCTCTTATCTATGGTTAGCTATTTATCTTTCTTACTTATTTATCAAACTCAAAACACAACAACACGTTGCGTTGCCAACGATACTGTTACCTTGCGATACTGTTTGCGTACGATGCAAACATACACCAGTTCTTGCGGCACCAACTTCATCCGCAAAACTGTAAGACGAAACTTTTAACAAATTTTCTAAAATATTCTGTCCGCGAACACAGCGTTTGCGTGCGATGTCAACACAAAAACATATCTCTTCTCACTACGTATTGACAATACTTTAAAAATAGAACTTCACAAAAATTTCTATCCGCGAACACAGTTTCTGCGTGCTAGGCAACACCGTGACCAAATCTGTCACTCATTGTTGACCCCGATCTTTTGTAATCTCAGTTCAAACAAAACAAACTCACCGCCATTCTTGACTTGTTTACGTGCTCGGGAAATAATCACATTTCGCTCATTTTATAACTTTTAGTGGTTTTACAATGTTCCAAATTCATTAGAAATTCTCAATGTTTTAATTCAATTCTTCAATTTGCCGTTCTACGTCTTAATACGCCGAAATATTTTATTTCAAATCACATTACCCTATTTGCTCACGTATCCCTTCTGTTGTTTTTCTTTAATTCTATATTATGAACTCGAATAATTTAATTTATATTTTTCCCCAGTGTCCAAAAATTGCAGTACTGTATTCATAAATTCGCCGAAATTCTTCCCTATAGCCTCGTAATTTTCAACATAATATAACTCTTCAATTTTAGCCGTAATCCTTAAACATTACTGATTTGATCTTCTGATGACGTCACAACTCGTAACACTCGATTGTTCATTAGAAGTTTATCGTTGAATATGCTTTTTATGAAAATTACTACAGCAACGTAACCTGTGGTCCGATTTTGATAAAACAAACTTCAAAATTCTTCATTAACAGTGCGCTATCTAATTTTAATGCTTAACTATATTTTTTCAAGCGTTTCTGTTAATAAAAGCACTATTTATACGCGACACTGCCGTCGCTTGTTTATTCTACACTCGATTCATCATATATAGTCGCCGTTTTGGTATATTTAGTCCCACTTCACGAGATCTTTTTTCTTAAAATGTTTTCAAATAATCTAGGAATGATCCTGAATCATTACAATATGAAAAAAAATATAGTAACAGAATATGGCAGTAGCGGATCTATGGGAGGGTGCACTGCATTTGATTTTCCGAAACATATACCAGTACAACTCTATGTTCACCGTGTTTAGTGTTTGTATTTATACAGAACATATAAATATCCCTTAATTATTAGTCTTCTGGAATACATACTGAATGACCTGACACAATATTTTTTGGATTTTCGATTTTTCCTGCAGTGAATATATGGAACAACGTTTCTACAGCTCTTTCTTTTGTTCAATATTATCGCAAAGGTTCAGGTAGCTCAAATTTCTTTTCGGATATGTCATGTACCTCCCATTTTAAAACTGGAGATTTCATTCTCAATTCAATCTATTCCTCAATATTATTGTGTGACTTTACGAAAAACGCAATTGATCCACAAAAATGTAACTAGTGCTGATGTAGAATGGCAAGACTTTCTCTCATCAGTTTACTTACCTCTTAAATCTGGGCTATATCTTATGGTTTTGCCCAACCCTTTTCTCTGCTACCATCTATTATTGCGTAAAATACATTTACTCGTGTTTTCTCAGTTTTACGAATCTCTAATAGTAGAAAAGAAAACTGACTTTAGGAATATTATAGAAGATCCTGTATGCAAATTATCACTGAAAAATTTGGAGCCTTTAAAAAAAAAAAGTTGATCCAACGTTTCTAAATATGCGCATTTTGGATCTCCTTTTTACTCAACATTTTTGATGTTTCAAAAAATTGCATCAGAAAATATTTTAAAGCAATTGTGCACATTAATGTGATAATCTATAAGATATGCCCGACATGTTGCCCGATCTGCTTGTAAATATTGGTGACATGAGATATATTTCAAAACAATTACAATTGTGAAATTTTTTGAAAGAAACGATACACCAAAAGTGTATTTATGTCATGTTATTCAAGGAATTTAGCGAATACGAATAAAAATCTTCAGAATCTAATGGTGCTACAACGACGAAAACTTTCTCACATTATTTCTAAACTGACCATTTTAGAAAATGCAGATAGTTAATCGAAAATGAAACACATTGCCATTCTATGAGCGTCCCTTCTTATATCGATAGATAAAAAATAAACAAAACTAGTGGTGCTCCAACAGCACTTACTTTCCCATATTAGAGGAAACAGCCACGTAGTACTGAAATATTGCACTTTATGCGCTACTATCATCTGAGTTTACAACTCACTGTTTCCATCGCAGTGTTGTCAGAACTATGTGAATTCTACAACTGCACAAAAACAGAATACAAAAGTTTTGTAAATCTGTATTGGAAAAAGAAGTCTGATACCCTGGACAATATAGAAATGCATTCCATAGAGCCATGATTAGAGAAGAGTTTTTTAAAACCATGATACAAATTCTCTACTCACTACAAATGGTACAGCATTTGGTGCGAAAACTGAATATTTTCATGCAAATATCAACATAAATCAGACAATTATAACTCCTTTTCATACAGCTCAATCAGGTCACAACAATGGCACGTAATTCACAGATATTCGCGAGTGCAGAAGAAATTCCATTGTTGCAGACCCTGCATTGTCGCTATTCTGAAAACTATTAATTCTTTTTACTAATTTCAAATTAAACAATTTCCAAACTATTAATGTGTAAGTGTATAACAAACGTCGAATGTAAGAAAGGAAGAAAGAAATAATATACAAAATTGCACATTGTAATTTACGACGCACCGAGCTGTCCGAATTGCAGTAACTTTACACCGGGCTATTATGTTTGTCATAAAATTATAGAAAAAACTACTCGTATTTAGAAAAATTAATCAGGACCTTATGTGAAGATGTGGTTTCGATAAATACATGTAATTGAGAAAAAATTGTATTTTTAAAATTGTAGTTGTAAGGAAACGACGAAAACGAATCGCAGTCTATTCCGGCTATTATGTTTGTCAGGAAATCATAAAAAAACTACCGATATTTTCAAAAAATGTATCATGACCTTATTTGAAGATCTGTTTTTGATAAGCATATTTCATTAAGAAAAACAGGTGCTACAGAATGGCACAGATTTTTCCGTATTATTTTCCTGGGTCTTCGCTAGCTATTCGGAATTGCCACATACTCTTTCTTGCCAGCTACCATCTTCATCGCCAAAAGTACATTTTTTTGTCATTTTCTTAATTTTTCGGTTTCCTATTGGTAGAACAGAAACATTAATTTTAGAATATTAAAGAACACAAAAACCTAGCCGTAAATGACAATTTTCTTTTAAAAATTATGTGCCGTTTAAGAGAAAATGGCGTTTTAGCGCTACTAAAAATGCGAAATTTGAAGCTCATTTTCAGAGAAAATTTTTGAGTTTTCAAAATACTTTATTTGAAGTTATTTGAAGCACTTACACTCACAAATATAATCATCTTTACAAATTGCGGATAATGTGCATAATAAAGATGTGAGAGATTTTTCAAAAAATTTACATTTATATAATTTTTGAAAAAAACAAAAAAAACTCAAAATAAACTTCACGCTATACTAATGAGTGTAATTAGCACTATCCGTTACAAAATTTTCAAGAAAAAAATTGCAGCCATATATGAGAAAATGACGTTTGAGCATTTCTGAAAATGCCGAAATTTGAGCTACTTTTCACAGAAATCGGTAGTGTTTTCGAGAAACTTTACTTGACATTATTTAAAGCATATGTACTCGTAAATATAATAATGTAAAAAAATCGCCGTTAATGTAAATATTAACGACGTGAGAGACAAGTAAAAAAATTTACATTTTGGTAATTTTTGAAAAAACCAACCGATAAACCAAAATGGATTTTATGTCATTGATAGAGTACATTTACCACTATCCCTACCAAAAGTGTAAAGAAAAAATTTGGAGCCGTTTTTGAGAAAATTTTGTTTTTGTAATTTTTTAAAATTGCACATATTGCACGCAATATTGCACGAAAACTACCAAAATTGTGAAAAACATTTACATGACCTTTATTAAAGAACTCAATATGCAGAACAAATTTTATATGAAGAAAAAATCTCTATCTTCAATTTTGTAGTTGGAGAAAGACGCCGAAAAAAATTCGAACTTTCACAATTTTCGAAAATTCAGAGCTGTACGTGAAAATCGGATCTATGCCATGTTAAAAAGTGTATTTTCCTTTATTCATACAAGAAATTTAAAGAAAAAATTTGGAGCCGTTTTTGAGAAAATGTTGAAAATCCCCGGGGGGCTTCATATAAAGTACCCCCAAATTTTCAAGAATCATTTTCAAAATCACAAAGCTTCGACTAGAATCAGATTGACTGGGGAATATCAATTTTGAAGAAAATCGATCTGAACGGTTTAGGCGCTAGCGTTGACCACAGACGGACAGACGGACGGAATGCCGTCAATCGATTTTTTAAGTATAAAGACGCAACAAATCATGGATTTTGAACACACCACGAGATAGAGGATTTTTTTCCTTAATTTAGCAACTGGTTTTATCCACTTATTCGTTTTCACGGCCCGGCAATTAATTTTTTTCCGCCGAAAATTGGCCATTTTTTCGCGCAGCATTACATAACTTTCCTTATACTACGTATATTACTCCGTGTATACGTACGTATACGGGAAAGTAAAAAGGAGCTGTTTTTGAGAAAATGTTTTTATACAAATTGCATTAATTTTTTGCTCAAATTACTACTTGTTTCTTCAAAAAAATGTACATGACATTATTAAAATTAGATTTATAAAGAGAAGATTTTTATAACAAATTTTGTTTAAATCAAAAATTTCTAACTTCAATTTTGTAGTTTTCAAATGTTAACGTTTTGCAATTTTCGAAAATAGGAAGAGGTCGCCGGAAAATGGGACTAGCACCATATTTTGTACCGTCCCTTGATACATACTAGAAAATTTTTTTTGAAAAATGAATCGGTTTTTGAGAAAAATAAATTTAAAACTTTAATGGCTTATATTTCGTTAAAAATTAGACGAGAAACTACTCATATTTTCGAAAAATTGAACATAACATTATTTAAATATCTATTTTTAAAGAATAGACTTCATTACAGAATAATTGTATTCGATATTATAGTAGTGGGAAGACGCCGAAAAATTGCACTTTTGCAATTTTCAAAAAATCTACGATATCAACGCACATGAGACCTTCAAAATTCTCTTAAGAGTCTTTATGTTCTGAGGACAAAATTTAATAAGATAATTTGAAACTATTATTGAGAAAATTTTGAAAATGTTTTTGAGACGTCATATAATAAAAATATCGAATCAATAGTGAAAACACTCTTTTAAAACTCGTAAAACCTCGATTTCGTTTAGATCAATCGGGGAATATCAATTTTGGAGAATTTAGGCTGAACGTTTTAGGCTCTAGTGTTGACAACAGTCAGGCGAAGGGACGGACAGACAGATGTTTTTCGGTAAATCAATTTTTGGATATGCAGGACTCACAAATCATAGGTTTTGGCTACACCACATGTTAGAGGAACTAATTTGCTATATATATATATATATATATATATATATATATATATATATATATCCTTTTCCAGTTACCTGGGCCTGGCAATACGAGTTTTCTAGCCGAAAATTTGCCACTTTCCAGCGCACAATTAGGTAACATTCTCTTCTCACGAAGAAAGTGCGAGAAAGTAAAAAGGGATGAGGGTTTGTTTGAGATCGATACACTTCAACACTATTTAACCAATCTCTACGAAAGTATCTTTTGGGGAAAAGGTTTTGATGCTGTTCATTTTGTTGTAACTGTACTAGATGTCGCTGCACCACAAGTTGGCGCTGCAGTCAAAGATGGTAGTTTAATTTAAAGCAATTTCTAATCCATCTAGGCTTCATTGTTGCTGGCCGTTGCTTTGTGACGCGGAGCAAGATCCAGGACGACAGGACAAGTGGGTGACAGGGAATAGAGGGAGAGAGAGAAGAACAAGGTTTGTCGGGTTGCTGCTAGTTCTTTATAAAGAAATAAAAATACATTTGAATCATTGTAATAAATGAATCATGAATTTGAAAGAAAATCCTTACTTGAGTTGGTGCGAAATCTTATTTCAGGCAGAAATGTTATATACGCTGCCGAGCCAGTTTTATTCTGCATGACTGGATTAGCTCTGATTACGTACATTGTATTTTGAGTTAAGTTGCATAATTTCACAGTAGAAGTACATTCAGTGCCTTTCAAAGTTACAGGCTCAGTTTTCCTCATCCATACGAAGTCGTCGTCTTCCTGAAAATATGGTTTAGTTAATAAGCAAAATTGCAATTCCAGAAATATTTCCTATAGTTCATACGCTTTCTTGAAAACAAAAACTGTATCCTCTAAAGAAAAAGAAAATCTAGTGGTGCTATTGACTGACAGAGACCTTACATACTAGATATCTTTCTGTTCTCTTTGACTTTTAAATGACTGCCAGGGCTCCCCACGGAATGTGGCGCTCCACGTGAAAGTGTAATAGTGTCCTTGGCTCCACCTCATTGTCTTGTTCCACTGATCAGGTACAAGATCGAGAATGCACCCTAGGCATCAAACACATGCTGAAAACGTTCTTTTCATGTGGAATTTAAACCCACAGGCTTTTTTGGCACATGAACAGCCAAAAGATTCAAATTTGGCGCCGTTCATGTAATTTAATTATTTATAAGAATCTTTGATGCTATTAAACAGCGCAGAACATACATTTCAAACGTGCCGCGCTGGAGATAATCTAAATTTTCCCAAAACTTGCGCGCTTCTTTCCAACAGAGGGAGCAAAGTCATTTCTTTTGATGAGGGCTTTGGGAGATAAGCTTTTTGAAACGAAGCTTCAACTGTCAAATGCTTTCACACATGACGGCAAGAGTGTGGCATCTCCTGGGTGCTGGGCAGATATGATGGTGGAGTGTAGCTAATTATCAGAAGAGATCGCGGTTCCGATTAATGCGCGGTCAGACTGCATTGTTTGAAAATCAGAGACGGTGAGGGATGTTACAACGGATCGCCTCTAAGTCGGTGGCTAAGCAAAACGCGCGTGACGGTTGCACCGAATGTTAATATTTTTTGCGTGAAGGTGATGTTGAAATATTGATAACTGTATGATCCATGAAGCAACGCGTTTTACGCGCAATCCTGGGAACTTCTTGTAACACGCGGGCGTAGCAAGTTGTAAGGAAAACACTCTCCTTGCACTCAGACAAGAACTTCCTTGTTTGTCAATGGATTAAAACGCCAGGTCTACTGCATATGTTTCAGAAGCTCTCCCAAAGCTTATCTAGCTATATTCACAGTCTCAACAACCTCACAGCGTTTCCCATTCCTTTGACAGAAACCCACCCTAGTGCAGGACAAATACAATACGTCATCGATCTATAATAGTGCTACCCCACACGCGTGAAGGGAAGCCACGAATGAAACAGGTTCCGGAACTAAGTCAGTGCGTGTGCGCTACGTAGTGGGATTATGGAGAGCAGTTCTTGGTCTGCCACACTGACAAACTGGAAAAATAAGAAATTTGAATTGTGATCGTTTTTATAATTTTTACAATAATACATTATTATTATTATTTTAACGTATTTTGTTCGAAGTCTCTTGGTACGTCTTCACTCCTTAATTCAGACCTGCACAACGCCTCCTTCCGCGGGCATTCCGCACTTGCGAGCCGATCGCCTGCCCGTGGCAGTGCCGAAAGTGCAAGTAGTGGGGAGTAGGAAGCTTTGCGGGGAGGGGAGAAGTCTGACGTAGCACGACGTGGCGCGTAGATTCAATGCCTGGTCGTCTAATACAATGATCCATGCCCATTTGTTTAAATGGATTATGTCTAGTATTTCAAGTAACCAAGGTCATAATTCACTTTACGTTCTGTGCACTGCTGTATATCCACCACAGTATGTATTTTCATTTTCTAATTTTTTTAAGAAAATAACATGCCCATTGTGACTCTTAAGCATTATTTTAAAGCAATAGCTTTAAAATATATGCTTATATGTATAAGAAAAAATATTATTTAATTCTATCTAACAAAAAATTGCAATTTAATAATTGATTGTTCACCAGGAATGTTATAATCTCCAAATCATAGAAAAATGAAGAAAATCATGAGAGCAATCTCTCAGATCAAGATTGACAAAAAATAGAATATGTGGCAATTCCAAGAAGGGTAATGTTTAATAGCACATTTGTGACCATTATTTCCCATTATAAAACTGAACAAAAGAGATCAACGAGAAAACGTCTGTGACGAAATGTTACGGACAATCATAAGATAATCATGAGTATTGTTAAATAGAATGCAAAGGGCTTTATATTTTTATACGATGTCGTAAACGACTCTACACTCTTGTCAGAAATTAGAACAGAAAATAATCATGATTTTTTTAAGAACAATATGTTTTTGCTTTGAGAGAACCGTCTTATTCAATTAAACATAGTTAATAAAAAATAGTTTATTGCTGTCATCATCAAACAAAAACAATTCAGTATCAAAATTTTGTGTTTAGCACAACACTAAATTTGTGTTTACATCGTAGCAAAGCGAATTACATTATCAGCCCTATAAGCAATTATAATACTTGGTGTCGAAATCTAATATGTATAATTCGTTGTAGTTTCATATTTCGCCCTGTCATATACCGAGAACAAACATTTACAATATAATACAAAAGGCAATATTATTTGAACTGTGTATGACCGTCATGTTCTTGCCGATTGCTCTTTAAATTTACGCGCTATCTTTCGAATTGCGCATTCTGATTGGTGGTCCCCACTCCTAGATTGGGTCTCATCCCCACCCTTCATCGATTTTCTCATTTGCCCCCGAGTTGCCCGCGCGCAGCTCCTGACGTCAGTAAAAGTGCAAAATGCTGTGCAGGTCTGCCTTAATTGATAAATTATTAACGTGATTATTTAAAAACTTCCGAAAACTTCAAACGCATGTGTCGAAATTTCATTTCTTTACATTTGCCAGCAATCGATACATTGCACTAGATTTTGAAGCCAAAGGCTTCTGCATAATTATTTGGTTACTGATAACTATAAAAAATATTAGCATGAGCCTTTCTGCTGGCGTATGTATGCGCGTGTGAGAAAACTTTCTTGCTACGTAGTGTATTTGAATGATTTTGTAAGTCACTATTTTTATATTTACTCTATTGGCGTTTCAATATTGAGACGTACCTACACTTTGATAACTAAATACCACTGGATTTGTTAACATGACGTTATTCAAGGATGAATTTTACGAAAACACAAACTGATTATCCAAACTTCGCGTAAGTCACAAAAATTATTATAAGTAAATCGTGATATACTCCATTTTTCGAAATGTCCCTGCATGTGATAAAATTTTAAATTGCCTTCACAATTTTTATCACAAATCCAAATCAACATTCATAACTTCCGTATCTAATCTCAAAATGGCCTTGTGCAATGAACTGCTATGACAAGCTTGTCAGTACAGGTTAGGCCGCCCCGAGTGCACCCTGGTTCCGTGCCATTGTGTGAAGGGATCATGGGCTTCTTCGCGCTGGTGCGTCCTAGCGGTCGAATGGAACACGAAAGCTACGCTGAGTGCGCACTAGGTGCGCACCAGTGCAACGAATGGAAAATGCTATTAGTGTACTTGCATTTTGGATCACATGTCCCGAGTCCTTGTTTCACGAGGCTGAGTCATGTGACTGTATTAATTGTAAACATTTAGAAACACAAACTTTTCATCAAAACAATAACTAAATATATGATATAACTAAATTGTTATTTGTCTACGTACGCCTTCCTTAATGAGCTTTGTAATATGCATGTGAAGCATTCTAAGATATTTGTTTCCATAACAAGAGCGCAATAAAGGTTATTTCACCTCTGCAATCAACAATTTTCTCAAATTTAGTCAACTCTACATAAAATGTAGAAAATTATATTTACAGCACATATCAGTTAACACAATAGTTAACTTTCATGTAAATTTTATTTTATTGAACTATATTGAATAAAAATCACGTAATTTTTTTCACAATTTTTTCAATTTTTTGGTCCTCCGAATAGTATGTTGAAAATTCTACTTGAAAAATATTACAGGAAAGTAAAACCTTTTTCTTACAAAATTTAGAGCCGTTTTTGAAAAAAGAACGGTTTCATCATTTTTTAAAATATTCAATCTGGATCATTTAAAAAATGAACATGTCCCTGAGGCTTCTTATAAAATTTAAGAATATATTTTCCCCAAAATTAAGAATACATTTCCAAATCGCAGGGTTTTAGATAAAGTAAACATTGAAGAGGAGCGATGTAAGTGTGGAACGTTGAGGCACCCCTGCTCTTATTGTTCAAGTTTGTGCAAGTGCACAGTTTACATTAACTCTGTACGTTCGGTCTGCAACAAAACTATTTAGAATGTCCTCCCATATGAAATAGAAAGGTACTCCCGTACGTTTCAGCTTGAATAGTTAACCAGTGTGTCGAACTTTACCAAAGGCTTTCTCTACGTCTAAGAACAGTCCAATTGTATGCTGTTTGTTATGGAAACCATTTTCAATTTGTTCTACTAGACGGATGAGCTGAGGAGTTGTACAATAATTTTGCCTACGCCCGTGGTCAAAAGTTCATTCTTCAATCAGATCAAATAGAAGCAGCAGTAGCAAGAAACAAATCGCAATGAAAGCAAACAACAACACAGAACCGCTCACACGTAATTCCCTTTGCTACGATGTAGTCACAAATTTAGTGTTGTGCTTAACACAAAATTTTGATACTGAATTGTTTTTGTTTGTTGATGACAGCAATAAACTATTTTTATTAACTATGTTTAATTGAATAAGACGGTTCTCTCAAAAAAAACATATTGTTCTTAAAAAAATGGCATGATTATTTTCTGTTCTAATTTCAGACAAGAGTGTAGAGTCGTTTACGACATCGTATAAAAGTATAAATCCCTTTGCATTCTATTTAACCAATACCCATGATTATCTTATAATTGTCCGTAACATATCGTCACAGAAGTTGGCTCGTTGATCTCTTTTATTCAGTTTCATAATAGGGAAAAATGGTCACAAATGTGCTATTAAACATTACCCTTCTTGGAATTGCCACATATTCTATTTTTATGTCAATCTTGATCTGAGAGATTGCTCTCATGATTTTCTTCATTTTTCTATGATTTGGAGATTATAACATTCCTGGTGAACAATCAATTATTAAATTGCAATTTTTTGTTAGATAGAATTAAATAATATTTTTTCTTATACATATAAGCATATATTTTAAAGCTATTGCTTTAAATTAATGCTTAAGGGTCACAATGAGCATGTTATTTTCTTTAAAAAATATAGAAAATCAAAATATATACAGCGGTGGATACAAAGGTGGATATACAGTAGTGCACAGAACGTAAACAGTGAATTATGATCCTGGTAACTTGAAATACTAGACATAATCCATTTAAACAAATGGGAATTTAATTTTGAAGCATGGATCATTATTACACGCCCAGGCATTCAATCTACGCGCCGCGTCGTGTTACGTCAGACTTCTCCCCTCCGCGCAATGCTCCCTACTCCCCACTACTTGCACTTTGGGCGCTGTCACGGGCAGACGATCGGCTAGCAAGTGCAGAATGCCCGCGGGAGCAGGTGTTGTGCAGGTGTGCATCTGATTAAATAACAGAACCCCCTCCCCTGTCAACCGCTAGTTGTCAAGTTCACAGAAATATTATTCAAACAATTCAGTGCAGTCAGAAAGTTCATGAATTAATGTATTGTGTATGAATTAATGTAAATTAATGATGATTAATGATGATGATGATGAATTAATGATTAAAATGAATGATGTTAATGAATTAATGTAAATTAATGTATTATACATAAAAATTAATGTAATCTTGTACTCAAAAAGAGCTGAATATATTTGCACATTAAATTTAATGCGTAAGTTACAATAGGTGATATTTAATGTAAAGGTTCTCCCATTTCCTCTGCAACTCATCATTCATGTCATGTAATAATAATCACCAGTCCATAAAGATCATTCATTCCAGTTATGCCCATAAAGCTTTGTCTTTTGCATAGTAATGTTTGTACGTTGATGATAATTACTTTAATATAGTACATTTCATAAAAGTGATGCAAACATTTCTGACGGTGTGGAGTGTCACGAGACGAACGAAGATACGAAGGCCAGGGATGGGCGAGGAGAGGGAATGGGAGATTACATCGAGGGAACTTCGGGTCTTGATAATTGCCCCAAGACTGCCCCAAGGACATGACATTGTATTCAGGGCCGGCGATTGTGTTAAGTCGGAGTGTCTAGTTGTCTCGGATAGAGGTCGAATCACCAACCGAAAATGTATATGAAGGGGCAAATATAAGACAGATTTCTTTTTCAAATTGTCATTTTATCATTTAATTTTCATTAAATTGTTATCACATTATTTTAAGTAACTTTAGCAGAGTTCGGTTTTGCAATGCAAAACAGCTCTTTGCATTTTTTATATAAACTTAACTTTATGTATACTATTTATATTAACAATTTTTGGAAATCGATTTTGTCGGTCATGCTGCTATATACATGTAAAATCCCAATACTGTTGAGTCGTTTTTGCAAGATAGTTGATTGAATATACGTTTTGAGTCAACTCAATACCGAGGAACTTCGTTCATTGATGAAATTTGACGTTTGTGGAATATTTCTCTCACCCCTAGCCCCAAATGGGTATTTTAGCCATTGAAGTTTTCGTGTAAGTATTGCTACCCACCATACCCACATTATCCGTCGGGTGTGAATGTATTAACACTCTCTTCTTCTTAGACATTTTTTTCTGACTTGACTTGACTTGATGTTATAGACCTTCGTAGTGCATGAAGACAAAGCTTAAGCAAATTTATTTCTCAAAGAAATATTCGTTCAGTTTTAATATGACGGTGCATGTTTTACATGTTAACATGTTATACATGACAGTAAACTTCAAAAATATTTGCAAATTAGTTTTGTTTTTAGAGGAGAAATAAATGTCAAAAACGATTATCACGTGTTTTGTAATATGTTCACTGCTATATTTTATATTTTCGGGAATATGTTAGTGATGTTGAGTTCAAGCGTATTCACATATTTCAATTAAACATTCTCGCTTTTTGTATTAGTGGTGTATATCCGGAATTTAGCGTAATAAATTCATACTTCATCTCATATTTGTTCTTTATCACAAAAAATTCCTCCGCGCATTTTGCATAGCTTTGAATTCATATTCTCAATCTGTAAACGAATACCAATTTTTTGTTGAAATTGATATTTGTGTGTGAGGGTTTTCTTTAGCATTTTGCTGTCCCACGTTTGGATTTTTTTCCCGGGTGGTGTCAGACTTCTGCCATAAATCGCTTCTTCATCGCTTGATGAAGCGATTTCTGAATTTGTGTACATGTCATCAGGAAGTAGAAGTCATTTTTGAATCAGTAGTGAGACAGAAAAACAAAGTATAAGAGTATTACGCATGCGTATTCCAATTTCCAAGTGGAATATGCATGCGAATTTATATCCACATTCATACCCATTTTTTAATGCCGCTTCCATTTAGATGTCTGACACATGTCCCTTTCGAATAAAAGTTTCAGTGATGACATTAAACAAATTTGTCATTACGACAAGGTAAGGATTTGCTGTTATAGTCCAAAACAACATCCATGTATGTATGTATAAAGATCTTGGCAAATATAAAACATGTGTATATTCATTGAAATACAGTATTTTCTGTGGTAACGTTTCTACAGCTCTCCTTCTGTGCGATGTAATCGCACGGCTTCATCTAGTGTTTTCTATATTCAATAAAAATGTCAATATCGTACTATTCGTTTCTTAATAACATATATTTTATTATAATTATTTTCCAATTTCTCAATATGGCAGTATATTACTTAAAGGTAACTTAATGTTTTAGTCAGTAATGTAACACTACATAAATTGAAATGAGACTGTAACTTACCTTATAAGACCATTCGATTATGTTGGGTACAGATGGATCCACACAGTGCATTGAAAAACCAAGCATCACACTGTTTGATTCAACTGACAACAAATACAGAGTGTTAGCATCATCTTCTGTGTTTGTAAGCAGCTTCAAATGCGGGTCGTCTTCAGTAACAGAAATTTCCAAAGTATTCTGAGTAGTTGAGGAGACTGTTTCCACTTTAGGAAAAATATAAAAGCCAAGAGGATGAAAGTACGCATGCGTAAAACAACAGCCAGTTAGGAAAAAATGCAACAAAATCAACCACCGACAAGCCATTAATGTTTGTAATAATGGACTCTTGCAATTTTGCAATCAGCCTCTGCGATCGAAGAAAACACCAGGAATTCGAACAATTTCATTAAACTGATAAGGCTTCAAAAGAACCAAAAAAATCTTTGATACTAAAACACTCTAGTCACCGAATATATACTTCATTGCGACCTCAGTTACCCAACCAAAAGAAAACGCGATTGATATCAAGGATCCGGAATGACGAACATAGCGTGTGCCAATATTATTGGAGGATTATTGCCAGGATTGGATATATTTCACAAAATGTTTGAGAAGCTTTGGACTATCTGCCCCGTGAATAATTTTTTGGTCGTTGACAGATTGAGAGAAATTTAGCTACACATTCATGCAAGAGGATATGACAAATCCACATGAAGTTATTTATGTCGTGTATTTCTCAATACTTGCATGTTTGGGTGAAGGAGGAATAACCAGCAATAAGGAAAAGCCTCCTATCTGATGGGAAATATTTCGTCCATAGCAGTAACATTTAGTTAAATTTTAAAAAGTATAAAAAATCTTCTGTGTAAATCCAACAACAGTTGAAGTTATTTTAGGCCCCAGTGTGGACCACATTATTTTTTAAATTTCATTTTAATACTATATCCATGAAAATTCTCACATAAGATCTCTTAGATATCATATGTTTTAATACCCTCTTGATCCCATATGCTTTAATACCCTCGCTTTCAATGAACAATGGAGGTTTTTGCCAGCACCTGAGTCAAATCTTCGTCCTTCTAAAGTTGGAACTTTCTGCATTCAGTCATGGAAAGTATTGCAAATATGAGTTTTATTTCTCGTTCAATTAAATGAGAAATGTCGAAGGTGTGGTGGCGACAGATCGAAGGCGCAAAAGTTAAAATAATACCACCCACCTGGACCAATTTAAACTGTAACCTAGTTTGATCTTCTGGCACGTCTCTTGGTTACCGTTTCCATCTACAGACTTACAGCTTAGGACATACTAGGTGTCAGTACTAGATCTGGTGGTCGGGAACTGATCATTTTACTGTCTGATTGGAATAATACACGTAGTATATGATACAATTATGTAATGCTGCAGTTAATCAATTTTAAAATATTAATGAAAATATATGTTTTCGGGTCTCATGATACCGAAAAAGAATTTTTCCAAAGAGCCCAATCGCCATTTTTTCAAAAAGAGCTTCAATTTTTTTCTTGAAACATTTCGTGCATATAGTGCTAATTGCACTCTTTGAGATGGCGTAAGATTAATTTTGCTACATAATTTTGTTTTTTAAAAATTACCAAATGTATTTTTTTTTAAATTTGTCTCACGCCGTTAATATGCACATTTACAGCCATGTACAAATAATCTCGCGTTTGTGAGTCAAAGTTGTTCAAATAACTTCCTATCAAGATTTTCGAAAACTCAAAAATTTTCTGTGACTATTCCACTCGTGAAATTAAAACCAATAGTGTTTAACGATATATACAAAATGCCTCAAGCAGGGCGGTGTATCTCAAAAAGTTTTCCTATCCAACTTTTCTTAGCGAATCTTCTCCCTACTGGCCATTCATAAACTGTGTCTCATCTTTCTCAGAAGGAGGTATACATCGATCGCTCTGTTGATGTCCAATAAACAGCGTAGGTACTGTAAGATAACCTCATTGATTTTGACGTAGCTTTCAGATATGTTTAATATTTGGCGCATTTTGGAACATTGTTAGACGTAATTTCAGTCGTGGCGTAGTCCTATTAAATATCACTAGTGCTATGAAAAAGGCCTAAAATTTCGCACTAACTGTAACGCTTAAACGCCACTTTCTTAAAAACAGCTAAAATCTTTTGCATGGATATTGTCATTTAGGATGCGGTTTTGCACTTCTTTAATATTTTTTAAGTAATATTTCGGTTCCACAATTAGTAAACCAAAAAATTGAGAAACATTCAAAAATATGTACTTTAGGCGCCGATAGATAGCAGCTGGCAAAATTATATGTCAAGAGAGAAAAGTTAGAACAGACTAAAGAAATTACAAAACCAACTAATACGAGAAAGTCTGTGCCATTCTGTAGTTACTTGCGATTACGTACGATTTCTTCCAAAATGGATATTCCGATCTGGTTCTAGTCGAAGCTTTGAGATTTTGAAAAAGATTCTGTAAAATTTGCGGGTACTTTACATGAAGTCCCCCGGACATTTTAAAAATCTTCTCAAAAACGGCTCCAATTTTATTCTTTAAATTTCTTGTATGAATAGAGTAAAATAAACTCATTAAAAGATGGCATAGTTCCGATTTTCACGAATAACTCTGAATTTTCAAAAATTGTGAAAGTTTGAATTTTTTTCGGCGTCTTTCTCCAACTACAAAATTAAAGATAGAGATTTTTCATTCAAATAAAATGTGTTTGCCAAAGTGAGTTCTTTGTTTAAGGTCATATACAATTGTTTTGAAAATTTTAGTAATTTTCGCACAATATTGTGTGCAATATGTGCATTTCTAAAAAATTCCAAACACTAGATTTGCTCAAAAACAGTTGCAAATTGTTTCTTTAAACTTTTGGTAGGGATAGTGGTAAATGTACTCTATCAGATGACATAAAAGCCATATTCCTGTATTCTTTTGTTTTTTCATAAATTGCAAAAATATAATTGTTTTGACTTGTCTCTCACGTCGATAATATTTACATTAGCGGCGCTTTGTTCTCATTATAATATTTATGAGTACATGTGCTTTAAATATCTAAGTTTTTGAAAAACACAACCGTTTTCTGTGAAAAGTAGCTCAAAATTCCACCAAAATAAATGGCTAAACAATTTTTTCAAACTTTTCAATCGGATAGTGCTAATGCACTCTATGATATGACTTATGGTTTATTTGCAGAATATTTTTTGTTTTTTCAAAAATTACACAAATGTAATTTTTTTGAAAGATCACTCCCAACATTAATATGCACATTACCAGAAATTTGTAAATATTATTATATTTGTGAGTGTATGAACTTCTAATGACGTTGTTTGAAAACTCAAAAATTTTCTGTGAAAACGATCTCCAAATTTCGCATTTTTAGTAGCGCTAAAACGCCATTTTCTTTAAGACGGCACAACATTTTTAAGAGAAAATTGCCATTTAGGACTTGGTTTTTGTGTTTTTTAATATTCTAAAATTATTATTTCCGTTTTACCATTAAGAAACCGAAAAATTAAGAAAATGTCAAAAAATGTAGTTTGTGCGGTGACAGATGGCAGCTGGCAAGAGTATGTGGCAATTCCGAATAGCTAGCTGACACCGAAGGAAATAGAAAACAAATACGGGAAAGTCTGTGCCATTCTGTAGCACCACTAGATTGAAAATATGAATAGCTTTGAATAGCTAGTTTTGCGCTATATATAGCCAATTGTAAATTTTTAAACGATTCAAATCTTCTTCAAATTTTTTCTTTAAATTTTCTTCTTATATGGATCAAGGGACAGTAAAATGTATGGAGTCAGCTCCATTTTCGGCGAGCTCTCCGTTGTTTCCGAAAATAGTGAAATGTTAACATTTCAAAACTACATAATTGAAGATAAAGATTTTTGTTTATAGCAAAGTCTATTATAAAAAATTACTCTATAAAAAGTACCATTTACAAGATTTTGAAAAACCTAATAGATTTTTCGCAATTTAGTATCTTTTTACAGCTTTTACCGTTTTCTGCATCCCAATTTTGAAGCCTCTTTATCCCATATGTCTTTTTCCTTCATTTCTCTTTTTCCATGGCTTTAGTTTTTGCCGTATTCCATGTCCTTATCGGTATTCCCTTTCGATTGGATATCCATTCCCAAACATTTTGTGGAAGTCTATCTGATTTCAACCTTCTCATATGTCCATACCATTTTAGTTGTTTTACTTCGTCTCGTTCAAGGTTGTTTGAACTTTCGTATTATTTCTTATTTTATTATTTTTTACTTTGTCTAACAGAAACAGTTTACATCATCATTTCTGATGTTTGAAATTTGTCTCTCATATTTTTTGTTAATGCCCAGACTTCTGCCTCACAGAGTACTGTACTCTCTATGAAGAAGATATACATGCGTTTCTTTGTGTTTATTGAAAAAATAGATTTCCTCAGCACTGGATTCAATTGTTTTGTGTCTATTTTTCCTCTTACATTTTTATTTTTCACATCTTGTTCGTCTCTAACATCTTCGGTTAGTGACTTCCAAATACTTTTATTGCGATTATCTTTAACTATTCCTATACTAGTCACTAAATCATGTGGCATATCCCCTACCATCATATATTTCGTCTTTTGAACAATAATTTCTACTCTCCATTTTCCATACTCTTCTACAAAATTTCTAAACATATAAGTCACATTATATTTTCAACTAAGTCTAAATGTCCCCAAAAATGCTTGTAAGAAAATTCAATAGATCGCAGCTCATCGTTAAGGAATTTACCGATAATTTCTAAACAAATGGTCCGATTTTCGATCATGATAAACGAAATTTGACTCCTTTTTAACCTTCTAGTGAGCGCGCCTATTTGAGTAACATGAGCGGGCGCGTAGGAGCACCGTATGCTGTTTCGAGAAAATGCTTTGCACTCTCAAAACTTCTATTATTTAATTGAAGAAGAAAAATTAAAACTCACAAATATTCATTACATTTTTAATGTTGATACATTTAATAAATCACAGAAATAGGGCTATTTTTAGGTGTAGAAAACAAAACACTCAGACCACCTTATAAAACAAACTGTAAAGAAAGAAAAACATGAACTAGAAATTTGTTATTAAATAGACAAATTAATTAAATGAAAGAGTTACTGTCCTTAAATTTCAGAAAAGCATCAATTGGTTTTCATGAAGCTGTTTGCAGTAACTCAAGAAGATGCCTGATTTCTGCGTCTGTTTCAGATTTCAACAAAGAAAAACAAAAATTAAACTAGAAATAATAGAAAAAAATTTAAAAGAACTTTAAACGTATTTGATTTTGCTTACAGTGATCGAAAATATGTGCAAACGATAAATCTGAAACTGTAAAATGTTCGTTAGTAATACTAAAAATACTTACACGAGTGGGCGCGGTAGAGCACGAAGTGCTGCAGTTAGCATATTTTTATTTTCAAATTGTCTTTACAACTGATAGGGAGAAGGCAACGGAACGAAGATTTGCCCGTTTCGTTTAGAATATTGCGAAGTGAGAATACTGAAGCCCTCTGAAATGTCAAATAGCCGTACTCCACTTAAGAACAATTACAGCACAAAGGCAGCACGGAGTACTGCCGCGCGTCCGCCGGAAGATTAATGTAGTTTTAGTAGGTAATGTAGTAAAAAAGTGTTTTAGAAAAACCTTTTGTAGTTTTTTTTAAATGGCACAAATTTCATACATTGCCCCGAAATTCTTAAAAGTTTAAAAAAAATGTACATGGCCTTATTTAAAGAACTAACTATGGAGAACAAATATCATTTTAAGGAAAAATCTTTATCTTCATTTTTGTAGTTGTAGCAAGACACCGAAAAATATTGGAACGTTTTCAATTTTCCAGAATTCAGAGTCAACAATGAAAATAAGACCTATACCATCTTTATAGTATTTTACTTTATTCTTACAGGAAATGTAAGAAAAACATTTTGAGTCATTTTTGATTTATTATTAGTGATTTTGGGAGCGTCAACTACTGAGGTCATTAAGTGTAGTGCATGTGTTTCATCAGGAGGTAGAAGTGATCTTCCCCGCAGGATGACGAAATCGGGAGCCGACCTTCTATACATACCTGGTTGGGGTTTTCCCCAACCAGGTATCTTCCACTAGAGGGGCACCGCCCCAGCCGGGACAAACTCTAAATCACCGATCGGTCTACCTGTCGGCTGGCGGGGTTCTTTCCCACCAGCAATGCACCGTATAGCGTCATAGCACTGGGCGCGGCCGACCGCACGAGTCGTGCAAGGGGGGAAGGGCTGGTCCTCTCGTGCCGCGCTGGGGCGGATGGACCCCCGGGGTCTCTCGAGGGTCTCTCCGCTGGGGGCGTGTCTGAGAAGGCGGCTGTCCGTTCGCACAAGTGATGTGTGACGACAGAAATCGTTCGCAGGTGGACGCCAGGCTCCATCTGCAGCCGGCCCGAATCTCGAGCGAAAATGACGCTTTGTGCGTGGGAGGTCGGTCACGTGATGCCTCGCAAGGGAGGTGGGTGGAATAAGCTTCCATGGCAGTCGAGTTTTTGACCGTAGCGATGTGTGGAGGTGGTCGCGAGCAGCGTCTTGCGAGGCGTGGCTTTTCGCCACGGGACAAGAGACCAGGGGCGGCGCGAGTGTAGCGAGCTGGGGTTCTCTTGGTAAATACTGAGGCGGCTCGTCTCAGGAGTCGGAGTGCTGTGGAGAGCAGCGTTCCTTAGGAGTGTACATAGTGTAATAAACTATTGTAAATAAATATGTACAGTAAACTCCGTGTCTGTGTTCTTCCTCATCTCATGACGACGTCACAACCGTCCACAGCTGGGACAGGTTACAAGCTTCCCACTGGTCTTCTGGCATGTGTGATAGTGTAGTGCATGTCAAGTGTTTGTGTGTAAGGGGTGCAGGAAAAGGAAGAGGAAGGAAAGATCGCGTGCGGTCCGTGATTCGTTTGTTAGGGTGTTACCTCGGCATTCGCCTGGTGTTGATCGAAGAAAGCACGGAAAACTACCAATCAGAGCAGCTGCCCGCTAGAATTCTTCTCCAGACATCGGCTGAATTCGATGTAGCTGACAAGTTAGTGTCCAAAATCCTGCCGCGTCGGGACTCGAACCTAGGACCTCTCGGTCAGAGGCACTTCCATGACATCAGTCGATGCACTGAGCTACCTATCCCTGTTGCAATTTTTGAGAAAACGTTGAAAATGTCCCCAAGGCTTAATAAAAAGTACCCTCAAAAATTAATGAATGATTTTCAAAATCGCAGAGCTACGACAGGGGGTTTATCGATCGGGTTTATCGACAGGGGTTTATTCAGTTTGGAAAAAATTCTGCGCATAGTTTAGGCGCTAGTGGTGTTCCCATACGCCTAGACAGAGAGAAACAGTCAGATCGACGGATGAACGGACGATTGTTTTAAAAAATCTAAACTTTTTCGGAATCAGGGGACCCCAAAATGTGTATTTCCGCTGAAATCTCAAGAGATTTTCCTCACCATTACCTAACTTTCTCTAGACTACGTGTGTAAGTAACTAGTGGTGCTGCAGAATGGCACAGACTTTCCCGTATTAGTTTTATTTTTCGTTTGGTCTTGGCTAGCTATTCGGACTTGGCATTACTCTTGACAGCTGCGATCTATCGCCACTCAAAGTACATTTTTTTTGACGTTTTCTTAATTTTTCGGTTTCTAAATAGTAGAAAAGAAATTTTAATTTAGGAATATTAAAAAACAGTAAAACCTTGTTCTTAATGGCAATTTTTGTTCAAAAATTTTTAGATGTTTTTAAGAAAATGGCGTTTAAGCGCTACTGTAAATGCGAAAATCGATGCTTTTTTTCACAGAAAAGTTTTTGAGTTTTCGAAAATCTTAATTTCAAGTCATTTGAAGCACTTTAACATACAAATACAATGGTATTTACAAATTGATGGAAATGTTCATATCCATTTTGGGACGAAATAGCACGTATGGTTTAAGCGCTAGTGTTGTTCACAGACTGACGGACTGACAGATGGACGGACGGAGAGACGGACAGACAGAGAGACGGACGGACGGATGGACGGACGTTTTGAAAAGAACATTTTTTTCGGTTTCAGGGGACCTCAAAACGTGTATTTCCGTATCTCGAAATCGATTTTTCGCAGCATTACATAACTTTCCCTATACTACGTATATTACTCCGTATATACGCACGTATACGTGAAAGTAAAAAAAACTACGGTAAGAAAATCAATCCTTTAGTGTAAATAGTTTGGGGCAAGATGTTCCTTGAATTTAACATTGTAGATATAGGGCCTTCCGGGTCCCCTTCAACCTTCAACACTCCAGCAACCCAAGTTTATGGACCATTTTCCTTCCCTTTGGTGACGTGAGTTAATCGGAGGCTAAATTTAATTGAGGGTTTGAGGGACTTTTTATATTTTCCGAGTGTGGGGGTGCTGGCCTCAAACCCCTTCCAGGAGGTCCGGGTAATTGTTATTTAGGGTTTTCTTCCCATAGGTTGAGTGTCTTTGAGGACTCCGACTTCAATCTATTTAAAACACTTCTACTTTTGAACAAGAGAACAGGAATGTGCGGTTTGTGAGAAAAGACTCAACCATTTCGTTTATGCCTTGCGGGTGGCAGCGCCGAAGTTTTGTGATGAGTGTGTTGTGTGGCACTTTATCGAAGGTTTGTACCATGTCGAGGTAAATGACAGGTACATCCTGAGTTAGTATTAGATCAGCGGAAATCTGCTGAGCCATACAAAGTGCTTGTAGTGAAGCGGAGTGGCCCGGTCTGAATGCGAACTGTTCATTTCGAATGAGTTTCCGCGTGAGAACAGTTGGCAGGATTCGCGCGAGAAGTAGCCTTTCAAACACTTTTCCCATGATAGGGAGAAGGTTGATTGACCTGTGACTCGCTGCGATAGTGAGATCCTTACCGGGTTTCGGAAGCATAGAAATACTTGCGTATTTCCAATTTTCCGGAAAATACCGCTGTGTGATACAGCTGTTGTAGATACGCGTGAGCTCCGTGCTTATAACCGGCAGCGCCTCCTTTAAAACAGGAGGGCCATCCGATCTGGGCCCGGCGCCTTGCGACTACGCAAGCTTGTGATTGTAGTCGAAACTTCGACTGTTCAGTGTGTGAGTGTAGTGGCGCTGTCATCCGTCTCCTCCTCACTCTCCGCCTGTGTAGTGTTGTTTACAAATCTCTCTTCAAACATGTCGGAGAAGAATTCTGCCTTAGCTTGATCTGAAAAGAGATAAGTTTGTTTTCCCTCCGCGTCGTCGTGGCCGCGAATGGCTGTTGCCGTTTTAGATACAGAACTTAACGCTTTTTGGAGTTTGAAAAGGCCGGAGCGGGAGTGATCGGAACCGATTTCCTTTAGCCGTTTTTCCCACTCCTCTGCGTGGTGGGCGCTGTTTTGAGCTCAGTGTACTTTTAGTTTTATTTATAATCTTGCGAGCTTCTCAATATCTTTCGAGGAAAGTTTTGTGCACATACCCCGACCCTTCTCTTTCAACTGCTTCCTGTCCTTTCCTGGAAATTTCGTCGCAAAGGCGATGCCGCGCTGCGTGGGGGCCACCGAGTCACTTCGCGCAACCTTTGCTATCGTTTCCTGCCACGCTGTTTATAGTAGTTCACCAAAGGAAGGAGATCTCGTGGAGCTTCAATACTACTCCACAGAAGCCAATGATTCACAATTTCAGCTTTTACGATTTTTTAAATACAATTAATCGCTTATCTTGTATTGAAACGAAAAATAATGGAGTAATTGAAAAGTATTGTACTCGTACATATACAATTTTATATGCATCATTTTGTGAATACCTACTTTTGCAGAATTTAAAATAATGTTAAACGTGTGTATATAATAGTAAATAACGTATTTTGAATTATTGAGTTGAATAGGCTGATATGCTGTGACCGCTGTTGTTTGGCCGCCGACTGAGTCGACAAATTCAGAGGCCATGGCGGCTTACATCAATTATTTCTCAATAAATTAGTACGCCCAATGACGACAAGACGTTTTGACTCAAGGAAAATAGTAACCACCTCATTTTTGTTTAGCATATGCGTTTTTCTTATATACTCGTGAAATTATGACCAAATATTCATTGTATTTAATAAATATACCTTATATTCGGGTTTGTAAGAAACTTAAATGACATTACAATTGGTACGAAACAAATTATTTTTCCTTAAGTACTGTAAATATAAAAAAAAATATAAAAATTCATGCAATAAAAGTTTAAATTTATTTTCAGTCTTTACCTTCAGTCTTTCAAAAAATGTATCATTTGTCTCTATAAAATTATTTCCAGTCAATCGATAAATTGTTACTTTTCACTAAATTAATTGTTTAATTGAAATTGTATTTTCTTTCGATTACAATGAATGAAGAGTTGCGATCACTATGTGCGGCGACTTTATATTCCGTACATGCATTGAGGGACGAAGCCACCGAGCAGTCCGGCGCCGGCCGAGCGGCCAAGCGGCCGAGCGGCCGAGTGCTCGAGCGCTCGGGCGCTCGGCGACTCCTGAGTGTCGACGGGAACCGCAAGGCGGCCGGTCGAAATGTCCGTTAAACAGCTATCTCTTCCCCCCGAGCAAGGTCCCCCTCCCTTCGCCGAGCGTCGGCGCGGAGCCCGAGTCTCGAGCGGTTGTTTTCGCCTGATTGCAGAGCTCTAGTAAATAATCTTACCCGTTGAGTAGCAAAACGAACACGTATTGTGGGTACTTGATACATTTTCTGTGAAAGTGGGCCAAAAATTGTTTTGAAAAGTGAGAAAATGTCTTTTAGGCCCGGTAAGTAGCAGCCAGTGAGGCAAAGATTAAAAGCTAGCCCAGACTAAAGAGATTACGAAAGTGGTAAGAGAAAATCTGTGCCACACTGCATCACCACTTGTTGGTCTTCAAAATATGCCACTGTTTTTAACATAGTGCCTCTCAGACTGCATACTATCGTGATATGATTTGATTACCAAGAATTCTCCATTTGAATTGAGGATGACGGCAATGTACAACGCCAGATCATTAATCCCAGTCGGAATCTCCGACTACGTACATCGATGGGCGATGTGGGAATGCGGTGCTAGATATTTCACTTCGCGTGACACTTTCTGCAAAAAGAGCGCGTCCTGTATCCAGGTGTTATGAAAGTATCTGCCCCGCGTGGTCAGAGGTTCACAGGAACTATGAAAATACTTCACGGCTGAGCCGACATTTGTCACGTCAGTTTCATCATGCACACACAACTACTATGGGAAAATTCTAGCGCCAATGGTTTTTCCTCAAATTACGTAACATTTCTCTTTTATTTGGAAACAGGAGTAACAAAAACCTGAAGGGGCATTACAAAATAGACGTAGGTTATTTTTCAAATAAGGTCCGTTTGCGAATGAGAGTGAGATTGACGAGCGATTGACGTGGTGTGCAGAAGTTTCTGATTCCAACATACTTTGCCCGCGTTTTGACGCCCTTCCCAGCCGTATGATACGTCTGTGAACCGAGCTGCGGAATTTCAAATTGTTTAAGAAAATTGTGCCGGCCCCCGATGTTCCCATATATCTGCACGAACACAAAGACTAAATATTCTTTGGATGGAAAATACTGGATCATCCATCTTACAATCCAGACCTTGCACGTACTGGCTATCACATGTTCAAATGTTTAAAGGATTTTCTTGGTTGTCAACGGTTCAGCGAGAACAAAGAAATGAGAACTGTAGTCAGGGACTAGAGTTCTTCACAGACGACAGATTCTATTGACGTTTGAGTTCAAAACTGTTGCACGGTATAACAAAGTTTTAAACAAAAATGAAAATATGTAGAAATGAAGATGCAAGGATGTAAATTATTGAAAAAAATATATCTTATGATATCGATATTTTCTTTCTTATTAACAAACGAACCTTATTTAAAAAATAACTCTCGTACATTTCAAAATTATCGTTAGATGTGACAGTTGTTTCAGAAACTACCTAAGCAAATAAAAGATACTTCTGAAAGCTATAAAAATGATAAAGAAAAAATAAAAAAATTAAAGAAAAACTAATTGATGGCCAGCGAGAATAATTACAAGTGAAAAGTGAGAGACAAATCTGTACTTCTATACCAGGGCCGCTCAACCATTTGCTCCGAGGAGGAGCCACCGGTTGCTCTTTTCTCTTTCGCCGCAGAAAGAGCAAATGACGTCATCAAATATCGATTAGTGGCATATGGCACAGTGGGTCGCGTCGTATTTCTAAGTGGTATTTTCCGTTGTTCGGAATGAAAAAATCTCACAGCTCTGGGAAAGGATATTACAATAAAAAAAACAGTAAGATACTTTTGTAACATTAATTGGAACAGTTTCTAGATATAAACGTATTAGTGTAATTTGGAAATTAAAAAAACGACAATTTGCAATGCAGCATGGAAAGAAAAGTATCTTTTTGCAGATTGCGCCGGCAATGCCAATTGTTTAGTTGCAAAAAAGTGCTCAATAACATAAAGAACTTTAATAGCGGTGACATTACACAGTTAATCATGCTGCTGAATATGAAAAGTATTATAAAGGTTGCACAAAAAATGTGAGTAAATAAACTAATAATAAAAATACTAAAAGTAAAGGACATTAAAATTAAAAAATGAAGTTGATTGCAAAATCAAATACTCTTATTACACCTTTTAAGTGTTTTTTCTCGCAATATACTTTCTATATTTGGAAGAGATGACATGGTGCTATTGAGCCTTAACATGAATTTCAGATAGTGAACTGTAATTGTACTTCTCATTCGAGATTTACAAATTATCAAAGCAGCAAAAAATTGCTCACAGTTGTATGTTGATTCAAACGTACTTAACAATCGAGCAGCATTACGATGTAGTTTTGGAAAACGGTTTTGTGGGAAGTTCTTTTCCTAAACGCTCACGTTGTAGTATCGATATGCAATAAAATTAAACTCGTTTTTATTGTGTTATTTTACTGTCAAAACAACACAAACACATCAAAATACATCCAAAACTTACTTCTAGTGAGGCATTGTTTTTCAGAACACTGAAAACTTCCTTTTGTTCTTCTTCAGCGTACTTGTCATTTTCATCAGCATGATTATATGTATAATGTCTTTGCAAATTAAACTTCTTCACGTGATTGAATCCTTTATGTAAACTAAACATTTGGTATAGCTGTCGTAGTCGGCGAAAAGATATTTTTCTTCCCACACTGCATTGAAAATTGTCGGTGTAGATGCACTGGTCTGTGAAGTGCTCGCGTCGACATCCATGTTTCCGCGACTGGAGTTACCGGGACACTGTGACAATGGTTATCGCAAGGCGCGCAACGCTCTGGCTCCGGTGTCCCGCTCTCGGCTGACAACACGGCAACGCGCTGCCGATTTGCTCTGCTTGAGCGGCCCTGTTCTATACCTATAGTAATCTATAAAGAGACAAGGGAGTCGAGTGACAGCGCGATAATCTCTGAATGCACTGAAGCAAAATCGACGAAACTTTTACCATAGCTTCCGTCGAAGGTCAGGTGTGTATCCAGGCTATAACTTACAGCCATTAACTTAAATATATTTTCCAAATAATTAGTTTTATGGACATTTTTTGCCTAGAATTGCCTCACATTCAAGAGTGGACCAATGTGCAATAGTTCTGCTGCACTCCACCAAAGAATGACGACTAGGATCTACGATTAAGTTCACCAATGTACAGAATTGCATGCATAGGGTAGAGGAGTACTGTTTATATATTTTTAATACATTTAATTGCCTAATCCAAAATGTTCATATTCAAGAAAATATTTTCATAGTTTTTTCTCAATTTGTAAAAGTAACTTGGATATTGCATTTTAACTCTAAGGAAGGGAGTCCCAATATGAATTATAGACTGACTTATGTAAACTTCTTTCTTTTATTCCCGTATCCCCGAAATTGTTGAAAACAAAAATGGTGTGGCTCATGAAATAAAATGACGTTTACATACGTCTGTCCATAATTCACCTTGGGATTCCCTTCCTTCAAGTTAAAATACAATCAAAGACAGAGTTATTTGTATTTTACAAGAACATAGATATTAATTTTAATTATGTTGAGGTGTAAATGTATTAAGAATACAAGAGATATGGAATTATTGAAAGAAAAAAGTCATTTCGCAGATGTAGTACATGTTTGATGTTGTTGTAAAAAAGATATGAATATGCACATGAGTACGTAATGAAATAGTTATTGATATAGTTGTAAAAAGTTAAGCATGATTAGTACACATTTGCAAGTTGCACGAGCGAAAGTAAAACTTATTATCAATGGTTAATGATTTGTGCTCAAGCTAGACCAGTAAATTAAAAAAAAATTAACCCCTTTATTACACGATTTATAAAACCATGACTAAGGGGCAGATTTTTGTGACCTAATACATATACCAAATTGATCAATAAAATGCTTTTAAAACACTTCAAAAATGCCCTAAGAGCAAAGAAAAATGACGTAAAAATTTGATAGTTCGGATCAACATCTCAAGCTGTTGGGTATATTACTGACGTAATCGAGGCTTCTGCTTTTCGTTCAAGTGGACACGGTTTCCAAAATTTTGATGCCAATGCTAAGCAAGGATATATTCAAATTAAACCAATCCCAGATGTCTATCACCATTTATGATGATCACTGTTTAACTTTTCACTCCGCTGTAATCGTTTTGCTTACCTTTTAAAGATAATGATAGCAATTGTTTCGGGTCCAAAATAACTTGTGCGCATCAATACAATAATAAAACGTGCTGTTTTGGTAATGTTTAAAACTCTGAAATAGATTCTATTATTAAAGATTCACAATTATTAAAGAGTAATATTTCTTTTATTGGTAACTCCCGTGATTTGAATTATCCTTTCGATTCATGTAATGTGTTCATTCGTGAGTCACACTAAATGAAATAGTCAGGGGACCTAAAAATGTGTATTTCCGTTGAAATATCGAAATCGATTTTCCACATCATTACATAACTTTTCCTATACTACATATTTACTCCGTATACTACGTATATACGCATGTATGAGGGATAGTAAAAATAAAGCTAAACCAATGTTCAAAATTTAATTTTGCATTAGTTGTCCTTCTCATCCTTCTCATCTTCGTCGGGAAACAGACCACTGATGCTAGACTCGTTGCCATTTCAACGGAGAAACGAAAGTATTTGCATTTATCTATCATTTCAGCATTTATTTAAGACTGTACTTTGATAATAAAACCCAACTTGGTTTGAAATTAAAAAATATCATTACCTATACGCACAAATACGATAGACAGATCAGATTTATTTGTGGGTAAAATATGCTCAACGTTCCTGTTGTTGCCAAACGGTAACAACACATTTCTCAAGTATATATCTCCCATGGTTTTACATAAATGCATATAATATTATTATACACTGTAAAAGAACACAATTCTTCAAAACGAAATAATAGTTACCTTAGAAATTCACTATTGCTGAAAAATTCAACAATTTATAACCTGCAATGCCATGAATAAAACGTGCAGGCATCACAATCTGGAGAGTAATATGGCATAGAAACCTATAGAAAAATTAGGATTATGTATTAATGTATATATGTATGTCTTCTGGGAGAAATCCTCATACAATTATTAAGATTGATGATTATGAAATTTGTAGATTGTGAAATCGTGGGAACATAGAGATGTTAGTAAAAATTTGTTATTCATTCAAAATGTCTTAATGCTGTGGTAAAAACGCTCCTAGAAAGTTTGTATTGTGTTGCAGCGCTGTTGTGGAATACTTTTTTATTGGAAGGGGAGGGAAATCGTTATTTTTAAGATAAAACTAGTACTATATAATTTAACAAATAATGATACTACAGTAATACTAAACTTCACAGATAATATGTTTTCAATTTGAGTCATTTTTGTAAAGTACATCCTGAATAAAAAGTTTAAAACTTTTATAAATATACATTAGAAAAGTAACACATAACGCCACTTCAATCAATGTTTGAAGTTAGCCATTACACGAACTATCTACGGTTCTATTAACTGAGAAAATACCCTACACCAGCCTGCTTACCCGTTTTATTCTACTAATTTCTCAATCTTGTTAGAGTCATCAGAAGACTGATTGTCCTCATTATTCCTCGATTCCGAACCTCTTTGTAGTGTATTGCGGAAAGTTTCAGTGGCATTTGCTACGGCGTTTTTCTGCCCTGCGAAAAACACTTTTGCGGCAGCCATGGCGGATTTAGTAGCCTCGCTAACGCGCGTTGCAAAGGTCCTTGCCATGTCGCCGGCCTTCTTGGCCGCGTCGGTCGCCATGGTCTTGAAGGTCTCCGTCCAGTGCTTCGTCGCGTTCTCCGCCGCACGCACGCTGCGCCTGCCCTTGGCGGCGTTGACGCCGAAGTTCTCGGGGCGGCCTCTCCCGCGCCCCATGCCTTTGCCGGGCGGAGGGCCACGGCTCTTGTTTCTCTTGTTGCCGTTTCCACTGCCGTTCCCGTTCCCGTTATTCCCCTTCCCAAAAGGAAGTTGATTCATGGTGTTAGAATTGTTGTCGACGTTTCCAGTGTCCATTTCTTCTGCTTCGCCTTGCGAAGTCATTTCTATCACAGCGAGAAGTGATACCTGCAAATAAATTGGAGAGTAATTATTGAATTCTACCACAAGATGTTGAACACAATTTGAATACGTAATAATTGTTTCGAGTGAGTTAATGCCGATCCGAATAGCCGAGGTCTCTAGACAGGAGTGCCGTGGCGAACTCGGGCCGAAGGGTGAGTTTGAAACCCTCCATGGGCAGGGTTCTGTGTGTGTGTGTGTGTCATGATTGTGTGTGATGTCTACGTGTAATTCTCTTCTTTGTCTCCTGTGGCTGGCTTCAGGAACGGCGTCCGGCCGTAAATCATCGCCACATTAGTATAAAGCTAGTGGTGCTACAGAATGGCACAGACTTTCCCGTATTAGTTTTCTACTTCTTTGGGTCTGGGCTAGCTATTCGGAATTGCCACCTACTCTTGCCTGCTGCAAAGTGTTGCCGCCCAAAGTACATTTTTTTGTCATTTTCTTAATTTTTCGGTTTCCAAATGGTTCTTGGCACACGGGCACCAATAAATGATTTACATTTGGCGCCGTTCCGGGAAATCAGTTATAAAATAAAAATCTTTGGCTTTAATTACCAGCTTAGAATTTACATTTTTAACGTCCCGCGTTGGACTTACCCCCAAATCCGCGCACTAATTCTAAATAAAGGTGCAAACATATTCACGCAGTTCTTTGAGTGGGAATAGGCTCTTTGGCGCCTATTCTCCAGCTCTTGGTTAAGTACTTTCCAATACAAACGCCAGAAGGCAGCGCCTACTGGTCATCAGGCCAGACACTATTCATTATTAAAAAGGCTTGGAGATTTTCGTTATAACATACAAAAGCATTCAAAGATTGCGTACAGTCCCTCGCTTAAAAACGGTGTTAAAGTAATTAAACATAAGTTGCTAAAGAAATTAATGTAAAACGGTTGCTCCCCACGCCAATTCAGATAAAGGTTAATGTAGTAGATGCAACACGGTGGGAGATTCCGTGCTGCGAATGCAACTACATACAGGATCAGTACGAGTTTCAAGGGATTATTTCTTTAGAGGCAAGTGAAAGGCGATGTTCACTTGTGAATGAATTTAAGTTTAATCCTTGAAAATAGATAGTTCCACAAATTAGCAATTTCGCAGTAAACCGGAGGACCAATGAATGTTCTGAATGTATACAGTTCAAGTTTCTTCTTTCTTGAAGTTCACTTTTACTTACCGATTGATGATAGTGTACACGAAACACCAACCCAGGTCAGACGGCTGAGTGTGTATGTCGTCGGCTGAGATTGGCTGCAGATGATACGGCTGGCGGCCTGGATGGCACAATATGCGCGTACTCGACCTGACCGGAGCGGCCTGTTAGGGCTTGGCCAGGTGAAGGCTGATTCACGGGTGGCCCGAATGTAGATCGCGGCCTGCTAGCCGCGCTGATTGATTGTCGGAGCCTTGATAGGCAAAGCAAGAACAGCTGACTCGTTCGCAGGCTGTCTGACGAGTGGAGCGAGCATTGACACTCGTCCGGTGTATTGTGTCAATGATAGCTAATTGTGTCGTAGAAGTTGACGGTAATAGTTTGACCGTGATAGTTGACTGTAGTAGTTTAGAAGTGACTGTAGAAGTTTCAGTAGTAGCGTAGAAATGACTTATAGAAGTTGACTGAAGTAGTTGATTGGAAGTTTGAGTGAATGGTAGTTGTGATAGTGACTGAATAGTGGCGCGTGGGAGCAAAGTTCCGTATTTATTGAAACATATGTTTCCGAGTGCAGATGGGGAGGAGTCACGTGCGCTAGCCTATGACATGTGGTGAGACGCAGGGTGCCGCGAGAGTTGCTCGCTGTTTGCTGTTATTGTCTGGAGTGTGTCACGTGACTTTGGTGCGACACTTGAGGTGTCCGCGATGGCTGCATCTCATTAGCAATGTTAGGGTAAGCTTCCCACGGGAACCGCGGTGCGCCGGTTGACAGAAGACGAGGCGGCCGCGCGGGCGCGGCCGCCAGCATGTGCACCTTTGTCGGCGAAATCCTTTTAGCGCGCATATTGGTGCGGGAGGCACATACCGATTTCTAGAAATGTTTTGTAAACACATCTGGCCGAAGGCTGAGTAGAGGGGCAGGTAGAGGGTTAATGGGGGCGTGAGCTACTGGCCGCGCGCCGGCGGAGGCTCAGCCCTCAGAAATGACTCCTTCGTCCCTTCCCGGGCAAAGTGGGAGGTGGCGCAAAGGGCCCAACGAGAATTGTTTTTTTACCTGTACATCTGTGTTTTAGTATGGACGTGCTTCGGCGGAGGTGGCGTGAAGGCACTCTGTGTAAATTGCTTTATTGCCTGGACATCTGAGCACTATAATACGCTCTAATACGTTCTAATACGCCCTCTGAAATGCTAGAGAAGCAGGTTTGAGTTGGCAACCAAGGAATATTGTCCGCGCGGGTGAATGACAATTACGGGCTGCGCCCTTGTAGCAAATTTCCTCGTGAGATTGTTCGCGAAATTGAACAGTTAACTATTCATTCAATGTTCAATTATTCTTTCATATAAATCTTCTAATAACAAGGAACATTGTGTTACACCACGGGTTAGGGGATTTTTTTTCATAATTTAGCAACTGGTTTATCCACTTCTTCGTTATCAGGGCCGGGCAATTAATTTTTTCCGCCAAAAATTCGCGTTTTTTTTCGCGTACCATTACATAATTTTCCTTATACTACGTATTATTTATTACTCCGTTTATACGTATTATTTCCTTATTACTCCGTTTATACGTACACATACTACTCGGTTTATACGTACGTATACGGGAATGTAAAAATCCTCTACCATGTGATGTAGCCAGAATCCCCTATATCGGTCCTTGATACCGAAAAACAATTGAATATGAAACGTCCGTCCGTCAGTCTGTGAAAAACACGAGCGCCTAAACCATAATTAAGATTTTTTCGAAACTGATTGTTCCCCTGTTGATCTTGTTCCACTCAAGACGCAGCGATTTTGCGAACTTTTCTTCCAAATTTGGGGGTACTTTACATTTTTAAAGTTAAGTGATGTCGTAGGCTTCCGCGGCCACAGTAATGATCTAGGTTATCCGGGTAAGTTGTAGCCCTGAAGAATATCGCGACAAGGCGGTCGAAACCTCGGCACCTCAGTGTGCGTCGGGGCGTCACACGGACAGCCCAGACCATTTTAAAAGCTTTCTGAAAAACGGCTTCCAATTTTTTCTTTAAATTTCTTGTAAGAATACACTTATTAAGGTGGCATAGGTCCCATTTTAACGGTTACTTTGAATTTCAAAACTTGCGAAAGTTTCAATTTTATTCGGCGTTTTCCTCCAACTACAAAATTGCAGATAGAGATTTTTTTCATTAAATAAAATTTGTTCTTTCTCTTTAAGGTCATGTACATTTTTTTGAAAATTTTGGTAGTTTTTGGCCAATATTGCATGGAATATGTGAAATTTTGTCATCTGATGATGGAAAACAGCCGTTTCCAAAACGTTGTGTGGAATTTCTCTTCTTTTTAATATATAAACTGTTATTTGAAACATTTTATGTTTTTTAAATGATGGAACTACTGATTGATATATAGTGTGTCCGGGGAGGAAACGTCGAAACTTAAGCTCTTAAGACAATTCTAAGCATATTTTGTCTAATGAACGACGTGGATATTCCGAATGGTTGAGCCGCTATTAGCACTCAAAAGTTGGTTTGAAAAAATCGAGAAATAAAAAACAGTTGAATTGTGTAAATTGGTGCTTTTTTTATTTTTCGCTTAATTTTTCTTTCTGAACAATTATGTTCATTTCTTTTGTAAATAATAAACAATTGACATGTTTCTGCATTGTTTCTATACAACCATAATGCATATTTTTGCCTAAAATCCATTTTTTCAAACCAACTTTTAAAAATTTTTCACGTCTCTTCTATCATTTGTAAAGCGTATGTACTATCGTATCAATTGTTTCTTTATCATACATTTACTAATTTATAGCTCGGTTCCATTCTTTTGATTGCTCTGTTCGACCCATAAGGTGTTAGTGTGACCTAGTGGTATAAGTGCCTGTTCGTTAACTTTGAGTATCGGATTTCGGGTCTCGAAACGGAAAACATTTGCTGGTAGAAAACACTTTTGCTGGTTTATGAAGTAGTGGAATAGCATTTAGGACCATATAGAAGCAGTGCGAGAAAGTATGTGCGTTGGAACCACCACTAGTTTTGAAAATTTTAGTAGATTTCGCGCAATATTGCGTATAATATGTGCAATCTTAAAATATTATAAAAATAAGCATTTCTCAAAACGGCTCCAAATTTTTTCTTCAAGCTCTTGGTAAGTATAGTGCCTAATGTATTTTATGAAATGACAAAAACATCACATCACAAAACATCATATTCTATTCTTTTGTTCTTTCAAAATTGGAAAAATGTAATTGTTTTTACTTGTCTCTCACGTTGTTAATATTTATATTAACGGAGATTTTTTCACATTATTATATTGACGAGTATATGTGCTTTAAATAATGTCAAGTAAAGTTTTTTGAAAAAAACACTTTCTGTGAAAACTATCCCAAAATTCCGCATTTTCAGAAACGCTAAACGCCATTTTCTCATATATGGCTGCAAATTATTTCTTCATACTTTGGTAACGGATAGTGCTAATAACACTCTTTAATATGCCATAAAGTATATTTTGAGTTATTTTTTGTTTTTTCAAAAATTATACAAATATAATTTTTTTGAAAGATCTCTCACATCTTTAATATGTACATTACCAGCAGTTTGTAAAGATTATTGTATTTGTGAGTGTAAGTGCTTCAAATAACTTCAAATGAAGTATTTTGAAAACACAACAATTATCTGTGGAAAAGAGCTTCAAATTTCATGTATTTAGTTGCGCTAAAACGCCATTTTCTTTAAAACGGCACAAAATGTTTGAAACAAAATTGCCATTTAGGACTAAGTTTTTGTGTTCTTTAATATTCTAAAATGAATATTTCCGTTCTACCATTAGAAAACCGAAAAATTAAGAATGTATCAAAAAAATGTACTTTGGGCGATAGATGGCAGCTGGAATGTGTAGGAGTATGTGTCAATTCCGAATAGCAAGCACAGACGCAAGGAAATAGACAACTAATATGGGAAAGTCTGTGCCACTCTGTAGCAGCACTAGTTTATCTTTATTTTGTTGGTAACTTCTCTAATTACTTTATTTGCAATACTTGGATTGGCGAGGCATAAGCTTGAGAATTACAAGATACGTACCGTGTATTTTCAGGTCGTAATATTTGACCTATTACTACAGTATATTCTTGAACATTATTCCTTCCACAGAATCAATATCAATGCGACTTTGGGCATATGTTAGTATGTCCAATATAATTAATAATTAAGTTAATAAAGCCCAATAAATTAATAATGCCCAATATTTATAAATAATATAAACTTAAAAAATTGTGGTTGATTATCCCTTACTTCCAATTACAATTATTCAAGAAAAATTTTCATCAATACTGAATTTGTGAAATAAGATATTCCTGGCATCTTTTATAATTTTTATAATTGATTTTATTCATGAATTATTTCCATCAATACTGAATTTGTGAATACAGATTTTTTTGTATCTTTTAAAATTCAAAGGGTTTGCCGAAAATCAAACAAGCACGAATTTTTTTACCATCCCTTGCTACATAGGAAAAAAAAATTTAAGAACAAATTTAGAACAGTTTTTGAGAAAATCGAAAGAATAACATTTACATGTTTCAAGAGCTGATTTTTAGAACAGACTTTGTTCAAAACAGAAATCTCTTATCTTCAATTTATAGTTTTGAAATGAAAATGTTTGGCAACTTTAGAGAGAAAGAATAGTTCGCCGAAAATGGAAATAGCACTACGGCACTATAACACTAATCCGTTCTTTGATACATACGAGGGAAAAATTACATACATACGAGATGACAGATTAAAGGACATACGGGCATTTTATTTCCAATCAATTTTTGAGTATCAAGGACTCATAAAACGTTAATTATGACCCCATAATTCTAATAAAAAAGTATTAAGATGTATTATCGGAGCAACTTACAAGGAAGATGATTATTCCTATTCTCCCAATCATTATGAAGCGCTTTTCTGTTGCCGGTTTCATAAACTGAGCCACGTCAGATGGGCGGTTTTGCATTTTATAGGTCGAGGTTTTTGTAGAAATTGCGAATTCAGGAACAGGAAGTGTTACTGCCGCTACTCTGGAGAATAAAAAGATGTTTCGTGCATATCGGTATAACGTTTTTGTTAAAATAGAAATTCTCACGCCTATCTCAAACACCTTTCACTATGTTTTATCTTACGATGAATTGTGTTGTATTTAAATATACTAGCGTACCGGTGCGAGAACTCTCACATATTAAACCCCACCCTTTCCCTATCTATTTGCATATCCTTTCCATTATGAAGAAAAGTTGGTAATGAAACGAATTTATTTGCTTAAAAAATGTATAAATGTAACTTCTAATGTACTTACAGAATATGAAACAAAATTAATAATGCAATTGATGTTGGAAACAAATTTTCAATAAAGGTTTATTCAGCATTGCAGAGAGATGTTCTTGGAACAATTCATACTTCTTTAAAAACAATATTTGAAGAAATTATACAAAATAATTCTTTACGGCAAAAGGTATGTCCGTTCGTCTGTGAAGAACTCTGGCGGTTAAACCGCGCAGAATTTTTGCGAAAATTGATATTCCTGGCGCCGATTTGATGTCGTAGCTCCTTGAATTTGAAACGGATATTTTATTTTTTGAGGATACAATTCACGAAGCCTCAAGAAGAATTAATAATCTTTCTCAAAAACAGCTCCAAATGTTTGGATAATTTTTTTAAAAATCATTATTAATTATTTAATTAAATTATAAAACAATGTAAACAATGTGGATGGAGATGGAAATCCGTGGAATGATCAATTTAAACCCATAAAAAATGTATTTCGGTGCGTTCACTGGAAAATCTATACATCGTAAATATTTCAAATATTTTTTTTGCATATAACAGAAACAACTTTCTTTAATCTGATGCAGTTTTAGTCTCATAGCGATTATCGCTTTTTAAAATAATATTTTAAGTTGTACTTTTTAATATCATTTGTTTGACACTTTCTTGTATATTTTTGCCAATACGGAAGTATCTAGTCAATAAATATATTTGAAAATGCATAATATTGTTTACAATGGTCACAATAGTGTGATAAAAATGTAGAAATTTAAAATGCAAAATTACAACCCATATTGGATTCAAATTACAGAAAAAAGTAATTTTAGATAACAGTTCAAAGTATTCTTATTATTTGCATGGTATACAGAACTCTTACTATTTACAAACGTAAATTTAAATAAGCAAATTACATTAAAACGACACTGAAGTGACAATCGTAAAGGTCAGATCTCAACGTGGGCTGAAATTGAATATTTGCTGAAAAATATCTACTTACTCGTAGAAAAGCTGAAAATAGAGAGACAGCTGAAAAATTGACTGTTTGACTGATTTTGGGCGTTTAAGGTAACGTATGTAATAAAATGAGTTAGGTTTGGTGGACATTTTCGAATATTTCACATAGTATCCACTTCATAAACACATTGAAAGTCACAAGATCTCAGTGTCCTACAAAACGTTTTTTGCAGTTCAGTTACGCAATTGTAATAAATTATTTATATGAGTGTTGTAGTTGTTCTCCGTCAAAGACTTTTCCACTAAATTTATTTCAAAGAAGTAAATTCATTTCCCAGGCATTCTTTGTCATGTTCGAACATCGAGAGGTTGATCAAATGTTTGTGAGCACGACGCACCAAGAGACGACACTGCCGACCATGGCCACCACCAGCGACAGGTCGACGCACGTGAAGCAGAGGGCGGAGAAGCGCAGCGGGCAGCCGGCGGCGTGCATGCGCAGCAGCTGCGCCTCGCGCGCAGCAGGCCCCTCCGGCAGGCGCAGCAGCACCAGCGACACGCGTTCCGACACCTTGCACGCCTCTGCCCGCGCTCCGTGGCTGAGGGTAGTGATAAGAATGATCTCCAGCACTAATGTGATAAATATCCCTATTACGTAGTAAATAAAATCTTCTCCGAAGAATGTATTTATTATCGCACCCCCCACATCCCATAAAATAAAGTATATGAAGAAGACACCACAACAAATATTCCTGATGATGATTGTTAACAGTTCCAAAAACAGTTGATAGCCGTAGGCCGCATTCAGAAGTGTTGTGGTTTCACAAAGATAATAATGACATTTCCGAAGAGAGTACAGTTTTTTAGTCAAAACATAACCATCTGCTTCCAGACGGAGAAAACTTGTTTGTCCTCTTTTGCTAATAAGATGTTTTTTGCTTAAATAATTGTTGTTATTAAAATTTCTTGCGATATTTGCTAATTTTGAATTTATTATCCCAAATCTATGTTTCACCATAATAGTAAAATTGACGTATTGCATGAAAATGCAAATAGATGCTAAGTAAATTAGACATTTTGCCATGTTTCTGAACGAATATTTAGGAGCTGCCCCAATAACATTAATTCCTTCTCTCATGCCAAGAAGTGAATATGCAACAATCATACATGTCTGAAAAATAATTAAATAACGCATTTTACGATATTGGTGTCCTTTATTTACCAATAATATACTATCTACTCGGGATAAGTTGTGCAGAACTTTCTGTATGCTAAATATCCACTTTGAAGGAAACAAATAGAAAGCCAGCTCACCAAATATAGCAACGAAAAAAGAAACACTTATTATGTACCAAAATAGATATCCAATTAAGTGCTTGTAGTCAATGAAAATAGTAGAATATACATAAATGATCCACTCGGAATAATCTTTTATTACAAAAAGAATCATAATCATCCAGGTAATAGTGAAGTAAACACTGGTGATCCTGCAAATTCGTTTACTTTTGCAAGAAATAATGAAAGAAAAATTAAATGGAGCAACACCAAGAATCCCTGAAAGCACAAAAATTGGTCTCATGTTAGATACAAGTAAACGTGCGTCAACATGTTTCTTCATTTTCATTTTCTTCAATATTTCTCAATATTATTGATCGCCACTTAATAGAGACAGAGATTTCTGTGCTGCTTAATATTGTCAAGAATCCTGAATGATAGTACGAGTATTTCTGAGTTATGACAGACATTCATTTTATATACCATCATTTCTTATGTCATTGATCAAAACTATTTGGTTATTTGCCATTTCAATTTGATAACATTACTTCATCATTTTACGGTCACTCAAGAAAATTAAAATATTGATTATGCCTTTATGATGAGCAGATGAAATACTACTCGCTAGAGTAATATTTCATATGAAATACAATTAATTTTCATAAGTGGCTTCATGAGAAAGGTATATTTCCTTTGTTTACTCGGCGAACGAGAAGCACACTAGGATACACGTTAATGCAAGAAAAGAAGTAAACACCAGACCTCAATAAAGTAAAAGGGTGAAGAAGTAACGAATGATGTTCACTTTCGCTAGAAATGTTTGAATGAAAATTACTTGATGACGCCAAGAAACCATGAAAATTAATTGACATGGGGATATTCAAAACGCCCTCGCACTTAAGCTCATTGATCAATGTGCTCGCCTTCAATGACGCGACCCCGGGTTCGATTCTCGGTCGGGCTAGATTGTAAGGAAAACACACACTATAATGTTCCAATATATGTTGCTGTGTGACGATGAGAAAATTCACTTCTCCGGTTGCGAAGACCACAACATGGCATAGGGGTATCTTCATGCTAACCACAAGTACCTCCTTAACACATGGCCGCGAGGCAGGGACGCTGCTGGTAGGCTACGGTCCATACGGGAAATGTCACGCCAAGTACGTTCAGTGAAACACATTGATGTTTGTGAAAATTGCTACACCAAGAAGGAAACATACTATTACAATCAAATTTATACCACCAATTAGGAATACAAATAGTTACAAATGATTAGAATTACAGAACACTACGTACGTTTTGACCTTGAGTATTTAGTACCATGTGAAGGCGCCACTCGCTGCCATCATATCTGCCATCAAGACGTCGTAGCATGGATTCAAGGAAAGCTCCTGGATATGCTGCTGGGGAACACACTGCCATGCGGTTTCTATGCGTGACCACAAATTATTGACAGTGGCTGCGGGAGGTCCAGAACGAGTTGCCGAAGGAAGCAGTGGTACTAGTCGTTCTTCGCAGAAAGCTTGCACACTCCTCGCTAAATGTGGTGAGGCACTGTCCTTCTGAAATATGACATGTGGTGCTGCTTGCAGGAGGGGCAGTCTCTAAAACCTCCCTGATGTAGAATTTGCTGTTCAGATTGCCCTCAATATGTTAGAGGCCAGATCGCTCATTGCCACCAATGGCACCCCTCGCCATAGCGGACATTTGGAGTTTGTCCGCTATGGCGAGTAACAATGCAGGCTGGCAGATTGCGATCACCACGGTCACGTCTAACACGTACGCGGCCATCGAATTGAAGCGGGACGCGACCGAAACCCCCACATTTTACCACCCTGCACACCAGTGAACACGTTCACGTGCCCATTGCTGTCTGAGGCGTTGGTGGTTTCTAGACAAAGGAATCCGACGCAGTGGTATGCATGCCATTATTCTAGCCCTCAGGAGACGTCATCGAACCGTCAACACAGACATAATTACACCCATTGAAGTGCTCCAAAGTCGAGCAAATACTACAGTATTTGCTCGACTTTGCCACTGACGACGCTGTTCTGTGGGTTACGACCATTCGTACAAGATGGCATTCATCTCACGCTGTGATCACATTGTGTGGTCCAGAACCCGCTCGTCGCTGTGTACCACCCTCCTCTATACACTAGGTCCACACGCATCACTATCCTAGCAGTGCATTTTACCATAACAAATGCGAATCTCGGAGACCTATCATTCTGTCCCGTTCGAACTTATCCAGATGCTGATAGTGCGCCCTTTGGCGTCGACAAGGCACACTGGCACCTGCTTTCACGTTTGTAGGTCGTTTGACGGCTCTACACCTGAGTGTGGCGCTAAACTGACCTGAACTGTCACACGAAAGAGGCCAACTTGCACGCCATTTCCACGTAAATTTAGTAACTTCTTATGGATACACTATTCTACGCATCCACTGACTTTTATGTGATTCCAATCACTCCTAGGTGTTTCAATTTTCACAAACAGCAGTGTATATTAAATTTGTCAGAATGTGTTCCATATTTTATTTAAAAGACAGAAAACTGTTTTAGGATACGCAATAGCAAGCAATAGGATGATAGCAAGAGCAACGTTTCGGAAGATAATTATTTCCATCTTCAGGATTAAATGTCAAAACAAATAAATATAATAATTTAAACAATAATTATACTTATTTTCCGAAATGTTGCTGTTGCTATTATGTATTACATATAACATTTTACAATCATATTGTACACTCATGTAAACTAGTGGTGCTACAGAATGGCACAGACTTTCCCGTATTAGTTTTCTATTTCCTTGGGTCTTCGCTAGCTATTCGGAATTGCCACAAACTCTTTCTTGTCAGCTGTCATCTATCACCGCCAAAAATACATTTTTTTGTAATTTTCTTAATTTTTCGCTTTCCTATTAATAGAACGGAAACATTAACTTTAGTATATTAAAGAACAATAAACCGTAGTCATAAAAGGCAATTTTCTTTTAAAAAAGATGTGCCGTGCAAGAGAAAATGGCGTTTTAGCACTACTAAAAATGCGAAATTTGAAGCTCGTTTTCACAGAAAATGATTGAGTTTTCAAAATAGTTTATTTGAAGTTATTTGAAGCACATACACTCACAAATATAATCATCTTTACAAATTGCTGGTAATGTGCATATTAAAGATGTGAGAGATCTTTCAAAAAAATTACAATTATGTAATTTTTGAAAAAACAAAAAAAACTCAAAATAAACTTTACGCTATACTAAAGAGTGTAATTAGCACTATCCGTTACAAAAGTTTCAAGAAAAAAATTGCAGCCATATATGAGAAAATGGCGTTTGAGCATTTCTGAAAATGCCGAAATTTGAGCTACTTTTCACAGAAAACGGTTGTTTTTTCAAAAAATTTACTTGACATTATTTAAAGCATATATACTCGTAAATATAATAATGTAAAAAAATCGCCGATAATGTAAATATTAACGACGTGAGAGACAAGTAACAAAATTTACATTTTGGTAATTTTTGAAAAAACCAACCGATAGACCAAAATGGCTTTTATGTCATTGATAGAGTACATTTAACACTATCCCTACCAAAAGTTTAAAGAAAACATTTGGAGCCATTTTTGAGAAAATCTTGTTTTTGTAATTTTTTAATGTTGCACATATTACACGCAATATTGCACGAAAACTACCAAAATTTTGCAAACATTTACACGACCTTTATGAAAGAACTCAATATGCAGAACAAATTTTATTTGAAGAAAAAATCTCTATCTTCAATTTTGTAGTTGGCGAAAGACGCCGAATAAAAGTCAAACATTCACAATTTTCGAAAATTCAGAGATATTCGTGAAAATCGGACCTATGCCATGTTAAAAAGTGTATTTTACTCTATTCATACAAGAAATTTAAAGAAAAAACTTGGAGCCATTTTTGAGAAAATTTTGAAAATCCCCGAGGGGCTTCATATAAAGTACCCTCAAATTTTGAAGAATCTTTTTCAAAATCTCAAAGCTTTGACTAGAACCAGATCGACTGCGGAATATCCATTTTGGAAGAAATCGTAAGTATGGTTTAGGCGCTAGCAGTGTTCACAGGCGGACGGACGGACGGACAGACGGACGTTTTCCTTTCAATTGGGTTTTCGGTATCAAAGACCTAGAAAACAGGGTTTCTGGCTACACCACGTGTTAGGGGATTTTTTTCTTAATTTAGCAACTGGTTTTATCCACTTATTCGTTTTCACGGCCCGGCAATTAATGTTTTTCCGCCGAAAATTGGCCATTTTTTCGCGCAGCATTACATAACTTTCCCTACACTACGTATATCACTCCATGTATATACGGGATTTCAGCTTGCTTTGATCCCTGGAAGTTTCAATATGGCGGCCATTCGGCCCTGCCAACATCGAAAATGTACATGAAGCTAGACTTTGGCGCTACATTCAGACATACGCAATTCGAGAAGTCTGTCATCAGGAATTTCTCTCATTATGTTAATTTTAATCAACTGAATGTTTTGGAACATTGAAATTATTATCATTTTGATAATTTTCTCCTGAAACTCATAATGCTGAAATATGAGAAGTTTAATGTTTTACTTCATTGCAAACCGTAAACATAATTAAAAAGCTTTAGAGGAATAAATTAATTAATTAAATTCTTTCAAAGATTCTTAATGATTGATAAGAACATAGAATGAATGGAAGGAAATTTTTAAAAATTTGATATCAGAGTATTTCATATATTTCATTTGTTTCCATTTCATAATCACAATAATATATTTCATCTCTACATTCAACAGTAAAAACAAGGAAAGAAGAGTTAAAACACTATTTATAATTTTTTACCAAGTAAATTTATTTCATAATAATTACAAACAAGTGTTTTTAAAGTTAAGTTTTTTTGTGAAATCTTCATCTACACTGTCCCTGATTAGATGTACAATAAATTTCTTTTCACAATCTATCCCATCTTTCACTCTATATACAACCAGTATTTTCTGAGAATACTCCACTGCATTTTTCCAGTTTGTAGTTGACACCTTAAAAAAATTAAATAATGTATTCATTACACTTTACTAAATTTAAGACATTGAACCTCATTTTCCTAGTGTTAAATGTGTCAATGAATTTAGAAAATTAAGATACCTGTTTTAAATCCTGCTTCCAAAGATTTCTGGCCTTTTCCATTCTATAGCAAGATCTTCTAAGGACATTCTTATTGAAGAATTCCTTTGACTGAGATCACACATTTTCAGTTGAATTGAACATGCTGTTATAGGGAATAAGTCTTGAAACGGTATACCCTTCAATTCTCAGCAATTTATCAAGTACACACTTGTGGGTAATTACTTTTAACACTTGAAACAAATTAATTTTTATAATAACTGCTTAAATCATTTTAATAGAATATATGAAAGTGAATATGAAAATATGAAAATTAAAATGCAAGAATTTTAATATACTGCATTCATCATGTATCCTGACAATAAATATTTTTAAAATATTCCCATTTTGCACAGGACGTTAGCAGTATTGGTTTTATTTTACTTATGATACCTACATTACAGATCTGCTCATGGGCTTTCTGGCAAGGCTTCATAAATTTTTGTTCTCATTGTGTACTACATACACTCCTTTCTTTGGGTCTGCCATGACTGTAAAATATCAAACATTTTCAATAAATAATATAATTACATTAATACTATATGAAAGTATTGCATAGTGTAACGTTCAGTATAATGTAGGTTTACATAATAAATACTGTCTCACATTTAAAATTCTAAATATATTTTCATGAGAGTGTGAAAGTATCAAAGTATGTAATCGGTAATTGTATGTTCAAAGCAATGCAAATCTGCATATGATTTATTGAATATGAATTGCTAGGGCAAAGTATCTTGTCATACATTGTTTGAAACAATTCTGACAGATATTATTGTTATTATTTTGACTATTGATATTATTATTACTACTAATAAGGCTGACAAAAATAATTCTTCTGGATAACTTACATAATCTTTTCCCCTATAAACACTATACTTACTTCGATGTTCTTAACAGAATTCATTTCAGAATTCTGAACAAAGAAGGTTAAGATCCTTGGAAAAAGAATGTATCATAATTGCCTCTGATATTCTCCAAAATTTATTTTTCTGAAAGAACTTTCCCTGTAAAGAAATTTTCCTGTTATATCTTCTTTGCTAACTATACCCAATACAAATACAATACAATAAAAATACCCAATACAATACCCAAAACAATACCCAATACAATAAAAATATACACTCATACGTTGAACGTTACCATCATGAGTTGTTTATAGGTGAATCTTGCAATTGCTTTCTTCCCAACCATCTAAGTCATCTGATTCAATACTGCCTTCACGGTACTGAAAGAATATTGTGAAGTCGATATGAACTGCAGTTCAGAGGTTCACATATATTTGTAATGTTAATTGATTCACATATGGCTTCATTATTAGACCAAACAACCTGAATTAAAATATGTTCAATCTAATTTATAGATATCACACACAATTTATAGATATATAACAAAAAATATACAAAATACCAGCATTTGGTAATGCACAAATAATATATTACTTAGTGGGAAAATTTAAGATTTGTTATATTTCATAAACATCTTACCTGAAATAAATATGCCACTTCACATGTGCGTTCGGAATTCGTTTTCATCATCCTTTCTAGTTCTAATTCGCTTTCGAATTCTCAAAAAGAGCAATAACATTGTATCTTGCTGCCCTATTTAATATTCATTGTTTAACATGATTTGCATGCTTAATTTTAACACGCTTACCTGGCATTGTTTCCACTGTCTCGTTTAAAAATTTGAAAACAATTAATGCGATGAGAAAGTCAAATTAAAATGACAAATTCAATAAAAAAATTGTAAATATGCTTCTACGCGTTCACGAGTGCAGTTTTGAACATGTTGGTAGAAAATAAAACAAATGAAAAGATGCCAACCGCAACTAAACAAATTCTATTTCGGCGCGTATGTGCCAACACATGGGGAGTTTCGTTGACAGTTAACTCCTCTGAACTGGACTTGTACTAAACTTAAAGTGTAACGAAAAGTCCCTAAATCAATGTCGTTAGAATAACGGGTGATATTCATGAAGTTGGTATGATCCACTTTCTCTGGGACCATTTGAGCCTGAAAACTCCTATACGTACGTATACGGGAAAGTAAAAAAGTTACCCTAAAACAATTCTCTGTCTTTAAAATAAAAGACAAAATACAGTCTGGCAAAGATAAAAAATCTATAGATAGAAAAGTAAATAATAATTATATTAGGGGGCCTTGACTTATTGCAATACGACACGACAAAGTCAATTTCCCGAAAAAATAGAGATTTCCAAGACAGCTTTGCGAGTTGTGAGTGGACTGGTATAGTGATTTTAACACTGACTCCTGTGTAACTTACAAACTGTAAATAGAAAGGTCTACGGTTGTTCATCGTGAGTAGTGTCCGGCTCGTCTTGCGACGCCGTGAGCCACGAAAGCGGCCTGAGTTATCCTTTGGATATTATATTTCAATGTTCCAAGAAATTCATTCTTCATAGTCCGCAATGCTCTCTTCAAGCAGTGGGCTCATGGATGGAATGAAGGACAACAAAAACGTACCAACAAAATCTTACGCCACTATAACCCAAAGAACATTGTTCCCGACAAAGGATCAAGCTATTGTAAAGGATGCTATCGAAGGTATTTCCCTCAACGATTATATTTTATCTATAGGTAATCTAGTTGAACCTGCAAATGTCAGATTTGCATCAAAAATTTCTATGAACAGAGTATGCATATATCTTGCGTCCAAACAATTAGTAGACAACATAATAGAAAACAAACAATTCATCAAAATTGGAAACAAAACAGTGGAAATCAGACCCCTCCTAACTAAATTTAAAAGATTAATCTTAACCAATGTATGTCCTGTTATTCCACACGAAATACAGTGAAATCTATCTAAACCGGAACCTGTACAAGCCGGAAACCTGTCTTAACTGGAAAATTTCTTCGACCCGTGAAGTTAAATGGCATTTTACATAGCATAAAACGGAACCTCTTCAACGCGGAAGCGGAACGGATTTTCGTGTCCTGCAAGGGGGAAAACCTTTATAAAACGGAATTCCTGTTAATTTAATGCAATTTGCAGAGAGACGCGAGATATTCTTAATGAAATGAATGCGTCTGCAAGCGTGTTTTAAATTATCGATCCCTGTGACACGCGATTTAGTCGTGGCAGCCGGACATTGAAGGAGAGGGGCTTCTGTTAGCGTAGAATTTGATCTTGGGGTCGCTTGTCTCTCAAGGCGTAGGGACTTCCTTCTCTCCCGGCTCTCTTTCGTGTTGTAGAGAAATCTCGGTAGACAGCCTGGCCTTTCTGCCTCTTCTGTGCTGGGTCTTCTTTGTTGATTTTAATTTATGCGGGTGTTACCTCTGAGCGTGGAAAGGTGAACGGGCATGACTCCCTGCCCCGCGTTGAAAATTATACTCCCTCGACCAGATACGCATTGCTGAAGACCATGTGACGATATCAGAATGTCATAGTACTGAGTTGCGAAGCATCGTGCGTTGAAAGAGTCAGAAAGTCCGAATGCATCTTTACGGTTTGTATTTTTCAACTCTGTCTAAAGCTGTCAATAAAGAGTGTTTCATATTCATTTATTGATGATTTCTTCTGTACATATGTTATATGGTAATGTATTTTAATAATTATAATAGTCATGTAATGTTCTATTTCAGGACAGAAACGTCAATATCACAAGGCATAAAATGGACAACCTTGCATAAAACGGAAATCTCCCTAAACCGGAATTTTGTTGTGTCCCGAACGATTCCGGCTTAGACAGATTTTACTGCACTAGAAGAAAAGATTAGAAGTTTCAATGTGAGGTTAGGTTCAAGCTTGTCATTCCTTCGTGCCGGAATCAGCGCCCCAGGTTTTTCACACATATTAAGCTTCAGAAGGCAAATCTACGTACATCCTGAGGACATAAATAATATTCCACCCTCAGTCAACATTACTTATGATAGTACAACTTATTGAATTTACCTAACAACAGAAAAAATCTCTTGTTTTATATGTAAACAACAAGGACATCTTGCAAAGAATTGTGATGAAAATCCCAATAAATAAGTGGATAAAGATTCAGAATACGAACAAAACCCTGATAATGAAACAAACACACCAGAAGTGATCAGGCACATAGATAAGGAATTTCCTATTCTGAAAACTCAAGAGACTATTTCAGTCACAATTATTGAAAAAAAAAACTACCAAAAGATAATATTAGAAACCCTGAAATTCAAACACAAATACTTGAGAAAAATACACATAAACGCCCACTTTCTTGCTCAATACAAAGCAATACAGTATCACCCACTCCTATTGAACCGAATAAAGACCTGACCAGAGAAATACTTAATTCCAACCTTCAAGAAAAATTACCACCACAATCTCCACAAGTGAATACAAATGAATCTTCAGTTGTAATTGATGAAGCATACTTCAATACAAGTTCTAATTTTCCAGAAAAAGATACGAATGTAAATGCCTGTCCATTAATTAATCAGATATTAACCGCATCTTCTCCATGCGTTCCTCAACCAACACTTTCAACTCCTCTTAATTCAACTGATACTAGAATGGAACTAAATCTTCCTAATGCCTCCACCAGATCAAAACGCCCTTTATCTTCCGTTACGTCGACCATAAACTCACCAAATAACTTTTCTGGGAGCGATTTTGGTCTTTCAGATTGTTGTGTCTTTACAATCCAAAAGAAAAACTCCGTTTCTCACAACATTTATTTTTCACAACATAAAAATACAATGGTCGCCGGGAGGCGGACTGGGTGAGCCAATTGCTCCGTTTTTACGGCCGACGGCCGTGGCGAGTGGCAGTGTGGGGGCCGTGACAACGGCCGCGGCGAGCAGGTAGTGTCGCCGGTAGAGAGTCGTGGTGGCGGCGGAACCGACGCCCAAGTGCCGAGAGGCTGGAGTGCGGGGGCTAGGTAGCACCCGTGCCAGCGCGAGGCCGTAGCACCACCCAGGCGATGCCAGGCGGAAACGTCGCTAGCCGAATGTGGCGATGGCAGCGGGGCTGTCCGCTCGGCAGTGGTGAGGCCGGGGAGTGGCCGCGTCACTGGCAGAGCGTCGTGGCGGCGACGGGGCCGGCGCCCGGGGCGGCGAGGCAGTGGCGTTGTGTGTTGCTGTTGCCTCGGCGAGACGAGTCGGTAGACTCGGTCGGTTGGCTCGGGCTGGCGGTTGCGTGCGCTGGTCCTCCTTTGCTCGCTGGCAGACTTTTGGCAGATTCGTAGCTGATCAGGTTGACGACTCGTAGTTGACTTCGACTGACCCGTTGTCCACCGGGCTTTTATACCCCGGTGGGCCAATGGGAAATCAAGTTTTACGCTACGGTGAGTGCACAGCGCGTTAGTGCTGCGCCCTCTTGACCGAGTCTTTGGGTTTTGCTGGCGCGCGCCGTTTGAGTGGTCGGCGCGCTCACAGCACAGATAATTCAGAATCTTCTGATATTGATGATCCAAAACGTAAGGACACAGAAAAGTTTAAAAAAAAATCAATCTGCCAAGATTCACAAAAAAGTAAAAAAGAATTTTGACACAATTGATTCACAGATATGGTCTTCTACAAGAACAGTCCTCGAAGCTCAAGACAAAAAATACCCTTTATCTATCTCTCAATTATTAAATTTCTTTGACAGAACTAAAGGGAATAATTGTACAGCCCAAATAGCGAAAGAATTTACCGAAGATTTTCCAGCTATGACAAATATGCTTAGAGATATTTATTCAACATTACCAAATCGAGAATATAAAAATCGTTGTTCCCGTATTATTAAAAAATTAGAAGAAAATTTGAAAGACAATCCTTCCGTTCCCAATTAATGTTACCAATTTTCTTCACATTTCTTTTGTTAAAATTTATTATTATATGGATATCCTTCAATGGAATTGTAATGGTTTTTATAGAAGAAAGCCTTACCTTAAACTTCTTAATAATGAATATAATCCTAACGTTATGTGTTTACAAGAGACAAACTTCAAAAATGACCACTGTGGACAACTTAAAGGTTACAAATCAACATTTACTAACAGAAACAACTCCCTTATAGCAAGCGGAGGAGTGGCAATTTTTATTAAATCAGAAAAATTCTTACATCAAATTCCCATAAACTCTCCTTTAGAAGTTACGGCGGCTCAAGTAAAACTCAACTGCAATATTACCATTTGTAATATTTATCTTCCCTACAGCCAAGAAATTAAAATAGAAGAATTAAACAATATCTGCAATCAACTCCCGAAACCATTCTTATTGGTTGGAGATTTCAACAGTCATAATTTCTTATGGGGTTCCCATAAAATAGATGTGCGTGGAAAATTAATTGAAGAATGGATAACAAATCACAATGAATTAATTCTTTTAAATACTGGTAAATTCACTCATTTCAATGTAAATAATTGTTCAGAAAGTGCCATAGATCTTAGTTTAGTTTCAAAAAATATTGCTTTTAATATTTCATGGAACTCTAATGATAATTTATATGACAGTGACCATTACCCAATTTTTATCAATTTAACTTCAAATTTACTTAAAGAAGTTAAAAGAATTCATCCTAAATGGCTAATAAATCAAGCAAATTGGCCTTTATTCACACAAGAATTAAAACAAAATATTCCTAATCTTCCTGTCCCAGAATTATCTCCTTCTTATACTATTCATAACATCGTCCAAGATTTTATTAATTTATTATTATCCTCAGCGAAGTCAATCCCTAAAAGTTCTGGAATCATCCGCAAACACCAAGTTCCGTGGTGGAATGAGGAATGCAATTCAGCAATCAAAAATAAAAGAAAAGCTTTCAGGAAGTTTAAAAAACATCAAACTCTAGAATTTAAAGTTGAATATAAAAAGGCAAGAGCAAAAGCTAGATTGGTTCTTAAATCTACTATGATTAAATCATTCCAAGATTTCACCTCATCCATCAGAAAACAATCATCCATATCCCTTATATGGAAAAAAATTAAATCTTTAACTGGTAACACATATCCTCTTCTTCCACCATTCTTAACTGATGATCAAGGAATTAAACAATATGGATCTCAAAATATTAGTAATTTATTAGCTAGAACTTTTGCTAACAATTCTAGCTTCAAAAATTATGACACCAATTCTCTTCCTTTTTCTAACCCAAATATTTCGGATATTAAAGATTCATCATGCCAAGTATTTTTCAATAATGATGACGATTTTAATAAACCATTTCTTATAGAAGAACTCCTTCCAGTTTTACAAAGTATTACCAACTTTTCTCCTGGTCCTGATGATATTCCGTATTCTTTTTTGAAAAATTTACCTGAAACTGGAATCCAACACTTACTTCATACTTTCATTATTTTATTTATTTATTTATTTATTTACGTCAAAAACAGTATAATTTGGATATCTCAATCTCTCCCTCATCATTGGACTGAATCTATTGTTCTTCCTATTCCTAAACGAAATAAAGATCATACGAATCCTTCAAATTTTAGACCAATTTCTTTAACGTGTACTATGTGTAAATTAATGGAGAAATTTGTTAGTAACAGACTTAAATGGTATTTAGAAACAAATAACCTTCTCTCTCCACTCCAAAGCGGTTTTCGTCTCTTTCGTTCAACTCAAGATCATCTGGTGAACATAGACACTGAAATTTGTAATGCCTTTTCTCAAAATCATCATGTGATATTGGTTTCATTAGATATAGAAAAAGCCTACGAAATGATATCAAAATCTCGTCTCCTTATTATTTTACAAAAAATGAAAATTACTGGAAATATGCTAGCTTTTATAAAAAACTTTTTAATGAAAAGATATATCAAAGTACGATGTAATGATTGTACTTCTTCCAAATTGGAATTAGAAAATGGTTTACCTCAAGGATCGGTTATTAGTGTTATCCTTTTTTAATAGCAATTAATGAAGTGTCGACTGTAATAAAACCACCAATTAAATTGTTTTTATTTGCGGACGATATTACCCTTCTTTGTACCGGTAAGAATTTAAAATTAACAATTCAATTAATGCAACGAGCTCTCAATCAACTCACCTATTGGGCAAAAGATTCAGGATTTATTATTTTTTCAAGAAATCAGAAAATTCTTCAATCAACGGTCCATCTAATGATTGATAATAAGCAATTAAAGTGAACCAATATCTGCAAAATTCTTGGAATTTATTTTGATGAAAAGCATTCATGGAAATATCATATTAATACTTTGAAAGCTAACTGTTATGCTCGACTAAATATATTAAAAAGATTATCATCATTAAAATGGGGAGCAGATACATATATTTTACTCAACATTTATAAATCAATTATTCAGCCAAAAATTGATTATGGTTCAATAGTTTATAGTTCTTCAAAACCTACTCTTTTACAAAAATTAGATCCAATAATTAATTCAGTATGTCATCTAAGTTTAGGAGCATTTAGATCCAGTCCAGTTACTAGTCTTCTTGCTGAAGCTGGTTTACTTCCTCTTGAGTTAAGGAGGAAATTAAATTGTTTAAAATTTTTATATTCAACATTTATTTCTCCTTCTAATCCTACTAACAAATATATTTTTGAACCCTTTAATCAGCAAGGTTACAATAAATTTCCTTCTCTTCCAAAATCACTTTCTATAAGAATTTCCAAATATATTTCTGAATTCTCTATTGACCCTCCATTGCTTTATCAGAAAAGATTAAATCACATTCCTCCTTGGTCCTCGTTCACTCCTTCAATTAATCTTCATTTTACAAATATTCCACATTCAGATTTACCCTCATCTGCTATTTTTTCGTATTTTTCTTCAATTCAAGACAAATTCATTAATAACCAAATTTTTTCACAGACGGTTCAAAACAAGAAGGTGGTGCTGGAATTTCTATAATTTCATATCACCCTCAAATTAATTATATTACTCCTTTACCAGACTTCTTTTCAATTTTTTCCTGCGAAGCCTGGGCAATTATTAAAGCTTTAGATCTCTTTTTACAAAACAGAACATCGTCAGATTTGGTTATTTTCACAGATTCACTATCAGTAATTTACGCTATTCAAAATAAACTATCAAAAAGTCCTTTCATTCAAGAAATTCAAGAACGTCTTCTATCCTTGGCCCCAAATCATTGTAACATCACCCTTACATAGATCCCTTCTCGTCGAGGAATAAAGGGAAATGATGATGCTGACTCCTCAGCAAAGAATGCTTCTAACCTCCCTTTACCCAATAACACCATCTCTGGTCCTCTTCAAGACTTTAAAAAACTTCTTCAATCATCAGCATTAAAAATATAGGATTTGAAATGGAAATCAACACATTCAAAATTACGTCAAGTTAGAAATTCAGTACTAGATCCTCCTCTTCTTCTTCTGAACTTTAAAAGAAAACACCAAGTCATTTTATCAAGGCTCCGAATTGGCCACTTCAATTTGAGTCACTGTTATTTATTTCAAAAGACGAATCCAGTTCCCTGTCCAAATTGTGGTCAAACTATTTCTACATCCCACGTATTAGTGGAATGTCCTTTTACTACTTACCTCAGAAAAAAATTAAAAATTGATCCGGTTATCCATTCTCTATTGAATTCCACTCCAGAGTGTAAAAAAGTTATTAAATTCCTATGTGAAACAAAATTACATAAATATATTTAATAGTTCCTTTATTGATACAAAAAAAACACATGTCTGTAATATCGAATGAAATCAGAATTTTATATCGTTTGCTAAATATCTGTTTTATAATGTTTGCTAAATATCTCATTGTAATGTTTGTTTATGAAACTGTAATATTTTATTATGTAAAACTGTAAAGTTGTGATCGCTTATGACCAATACGTTTCACAGCGATCTGAAATAAATTAAAATAATAATAATAATTATATAATTATTATTTTACCCTTTACACTTACAGTGTTGCAGGATTATCCTGCTAGAGGGTTAGAGGAGGTTAGGACTCCTCTTTCAGCCATTTTTCCGGTTTATCCCCACTTCCAAGGTCCTCTATACAGAAGAATGTAACGGGTTTCTCTTAGATGGTATGTCCAGAAGTGGAGTGAAAATGGCGTGGCAAGCATCATGCTTTAACCGGACACCCTTTTACCCAATATTTACTGTAAATAAAGCCAGCAAATATTGGTATAACTCGACCAAGCGAAGAATGAAGGCTGCGATTGCGGCGCGTCGTGGAACTAACAGTGAAAACACGGGTCTGTACTGTCAGTTTAGCTAACAAAAGTCGCCAGGAGCGGAAAGCGAGTTCAGAGACTGCTCCTACGGAATCACCATGGCCTCCTTCATAGAGGTTGTGAATCAGCTGATAAAATATAACTTCAGAGACACATTATGCAAGATTTGCACTGACTGTTTTATTTTTGTCTCTTTAAGTTGCTTTCTTTACTTTTCACAGTTCTAGAACAAGACTATTATAAAAAGTTTTGTTTATGTTGAATTTTTAATACTTATTCATTGAATTTAAACATTTTGTTTTTCATAGGCTTTAGACGGTTCGTTAGGTATGCAATAAAGTACCAAAACATTAATTTTACTGTCGTAAATATCTATAATATTCTTCATTATGGTGGTAGTTACTTCTTACATAAAAAAGAATTTAATTTGGAATATATTCTGAGAAACTACTTAAATTAAAATAAACGATTTATATGAATCGTTTTGCAGAGAAAAGTATACTTTTATTTCTTCCAATGTGAGGTGCAGACATGTTCAAATATAGTTAAAATATTAACCCTTCTCCGGGCAAGGTACTTTTGTAACGTATCCGGGCAAGCAGTGTCCACCAGACACTGGTGTACAATCAATGTTTTCCACGATTCTCTTCTTCAACTTTTCCACACCTATTGTTTTAATTGTTTTAGAATTTCATTATAATGACGGAAAATGAATAATTAATGAAAATAATTGCTTTATTATCCCCAAAACTTACAAGAAGTGATGATGGACTCTAAGGTTTTTCGTATACTGAGAATATAACGCAAGTAAATAAAGTATAATATAAATTTAAATTTTCTTCTCTATAAATTCAGATATTTTGATTAATGTAGTTCATTATTTACAATTCTTGCAAAGATGGGTTGCATCACTCTGCTCGTTGCAGACTGACTGGTGAAAATTGCTGCAACATTGTTTGAGTGCGATCTCGCGCGTAGCCACGCAAGTGACATCTTTTTTTTCTTCCCTGATGAGCACGGTGTACTATACAAGTCTGGTTTAGTTTGTATATACCGTTTGAATGGGCATCTGTCCTTTATTGGAAATAGCATTTCGTTGACAGTAAAGTCTGTTCCAGGATGGTAATGCTTTCTCAAATATTCATTAAATTTTTCCCACACGTCCCTCAAAGCGGCCCATTTCTCATTCCGACGTCTTGTGGACCGCGTGGTTTTGTCATCAAATCGTAAAAAAATAATTACTTGAAACGTTTGAGCCCCATTGTTGCTCCCTATACAGGTGGACCATAAAAACAGTTCCACAATACTGTTCGCACATACCCCGACCATGCCTCCAGTATCGGAGCTAAGTCTCCTCCCCAGAGACCTCGCGGTTGTGACAAAATAGAAATCGCTAAAGGTTCCTTCTTACCGAAATAATATATTTGTCGCATATCAATACAAAGTGTCCAGTTCATGAAAACCGACAGACTTAATAAACAAAAGAATAACGTTATTTCGACTGTTGTGTCAAAATGTAAATCAGAAACTCTTACCGAAAGAACACAGTGTCTTTTGGACCCTGCTTGCCCGATTACGTTACTTTAAAACAAAATAATTATTTTCACTTCTGTTTATTGACGAATATTTGTGAAAATCCATAAAAAGAGGCTCCAATAGATCAAAAACAAAGTCACGAAAACATAATAACAGAAAAAATTTAGTTTACATTATATGACAGTAAATATAACCCATAGTGTCCAACGGACACTGGTTGCCCGGATAAAGGTCAATTGGGAATACATTAGATTTGCAACGAAATGAATCGCGCTTTCTTTCGCAATAGTTTGGCACGGTACCATTTTAATTTTGAATTGAGTATCCTTTTATCTCCGTCTCTGTCGTTTCAGTTGTAAAAACAGACAGTGGCACGCTCCTGTAAACATCATTCACGAGTTGGTCGGCTACTCATTTGGAAAGAAGGTTGAGTGAACCTTAGGATCGCCCTGAATAGGACACCATCGGATAAAAATCCACAGCCATGCTTCGATTTGAACCCGGGTCCTTCAGGTTAGCAAGCGTGTGTCCTAACCACTACGCTGCCACGACCCTTAATAATTATATTTATATATATATATATATAATTATTTATATATATATATTTGTATATTTATATATTTATATATATTTTATATATATATTAATATATATTTATATATATAAAACATATTATATATATTTGACACACCAGAATTCTTACTGGTCCAGCATCTGGTGAAAATGCTCTAATACCCAGAATTCCAATGATTCCGTCTGATTTACCTTTTCAATTTAAAAGGCTGCAGTTTCCCGTTAAACCATGCTTCGCTATTACAATAAATAAAGCACAAGGACAATCCTTCAAGTTTGTTGGTGTCGATCTTAGAGAAAGCGTCTTCTCTCACGGTCAGCTGTATGTAGCAATCTCCCGTGTTGGGTCAAAAGATAACCAATTCTTGCTTCTTCCAAAAAATAATGAAACTGCCAATGTGGTGTACCCTGAAGCTTTGGTTTAATTTACAAAATGTGTCGTTTTACATAAAACATTCTACAGTGATTCTGTACATTTGTTGTAATTACATTTTCTTCATATGCCAGTTGTCTTCTTTGCAGTTAATTTTGACCCTGTTGAACTTTGTTTTAATATGAGCTAGAGACTACGTAGTGCAGTGATATGTAATGCAACAATGTTTCTTTTCATGTGGATACTAATAAATATGTTGTTTTGTATATCAATTTCTCACAATTAATGCAATCATCCATTTTCTGTACAAAAATAAGCAAATATTAATTTATACAAAAATATTTGTCGATGCAAATAAAATATTCTTGGAGTCCTTGGTTTCTATTTTATTATTCAAATTTCAATATCAGTAGTCTCTAGCACTTCTGATGAAGTTAATATTGTTTTGTTAAGTGGTTCAGTACATTGTCAATTTATTGTGTACTAGCAACACATTGCTATCGGGACGGAGACGGACAGATCATGGCAGGAAGGAGTAGAGCGGAGAAGAGATACAAAGAAAGATATAGATGTAGGCCCAGCCGCAGGGCATGAAAAGATGGAATTAGTCTTCCTGTCTAATAATATTCTGTAATAATGCCCGGGCAACGCCGGGTACTTCAGCTAGTTTATATATATTTTATATATATATTAATATATATTTATATATATATAAAACATATTATATATATAACATTTTTTGTATATCTGTCACAGTAATAAACTAGTTTTGTATACCGTAACACTAATATATTTGCTAAAGAATATAAAAATAATCCGTTCAATTATTTTAAATTGGTTTCTTTAGTATCATATGTATATCAGTTGTGCGTTTAGAGACACTGCTTTATAGCAGGTACATGTAGTTATTTTAATAATTCGGAAAAACGCATGTATCACATATTTCAACCGAACTCACAATTAACAGATTAATAATTTCAGATCTCTTCGAAGTTTCTTATTCTATAACGTTTGGAAGCTTGAGCTTACGAAAAGTGAAATCGCTAAACATACTCCTCAATATCATTAAAGAGAGAAACTAATGGAGCTAAAACAGTACGTACTTTCTCGCCCATATTTATACGCGAAAAGAACTCAAATTTTCGAAAAGTTGTACATGACCTTATTTCAAAAGCTATTTTTAGTGAAGACCTGTAATGAGACTTGCGCCACTCTCTTAAACGTTCTTCACACTATCCAGCAACAAAATTTAATCACAAACGATGGAGCCTTTGTTTTCAAAAATTGGAAAATGTCTCAGGGGCTTCATGTGAAGTAACCCCAAAATTAAAATATCGGTTTCAAATTCAAGGGGCCGTGGCATCAGCCAGATCGACGGAGAAAATCAGTTTTGGAGAAAATTGCCGGAACGGTTTAGCCGCTAGCGTTGATCACGGACGTAAAGACAGACGTTTTGTCGTCATTCGATTTTTCGGTATCAAGGACCCACAAAATATAGGTTTTGGCCACACCATACGTGATTGAGAATTTTTTCTAAATTTAGCAATTGGATTTATCCACTTTTTCGTTACCAGGGCACCGTAATAAGAGCTTTTTTACCGAAAATTTGCCATTTTTTGCGCAGCATTACGTAACTTTCTCTCTACTCCCCAACGAAAAAGTAGAAAACTATATTCGGAAACGACTTAGGACAGCCTGTATTGATGCGATTGCTCAACCTCACATCGGAGGCCCCAGAGAAACAGTCCGCTCTTCGATCTTGCGTCATAACAGAGTGACTTTTGGGTGTCACTTACGCCGTGACCCCGCCATCCAGCACAGATGCAATGCATGACAGCATCACCGCTTTCTATGCAGCAACTTTGGCCGGGAGGTTGTAGCTCCTTCAGCGATTCTGCTTTTATTTATTTTAATGCTGGCAAAAACTCTTCCTTTTAAGTATTTCTTGAGCTTTGCGATAGGACAAAGTCACTGGAGTCATGTCTCACATGTCCGGAGTACACAAAGGCTGAGGCATCATAACGATGCTGTTGTTGGCTAAATATTGACGATGAAGCAGTGAGCAGGTGCTTTAACGTGATGAAATCCCCACGAATTTTTCGCTAACAATCCGGGTGTTTTCTCGGGTGTGCTTCACGCAAACAGTGCGAAGTAGTATTCTGTATTAACTCTACAACCTGAGGCAGTAAGAACTCCCGATGCTCTACCTCGTTGAAATTCGTGAAAACGGTAGGAAAAACCTTCAGATTAGATAAAATTTAACATGCTTTTTGGTCTTGGCTCTTCAGAAATCTTCCATTTCAACGATTGTAACTTTGTGTCGACGTCATATCCGTACAACCATGTTTCTTCACCAGTTATGACCCGTTTGAGACCTCGTCTTCATTCAGCATCTTCTGAGGAAAATTCATTCGACACAGTTTTTTGCCCGAAATCTAACAATTTCGGAATAAATTTTTGCTTCTGCATATTTCACATCCAAAACATCCGCAAAAATCAGGAATAATGGAACTTCTCCCAATTCCATAACTCTGGTCAACACTCATTTTCTTGCCAAACAATGTAAAGTCATTTTTAGGGTATGTTTAATGCTCAGATTCCAAAAATGGCATTAGTTTTGGTAAATTGACTCTAGTTCTTGAGATTATGAAAATCGCATCGAATTTTTTTATTTTATTAAGAACAGGCTATTCGTAAATTGCAAAAAATTTGAACTAACTATAACTTATTATAAATATATAATTAATAACTAATAATTAATAAATATATAATTAATAATATAGTTATAAATAAATATTTATAACTATTTATAAAAAATTAAACTCGTGAAATACGTAATATTAATATATTCAATGTATTTTTAATTACTGTCTCCCAAGAATCACGAAACATTGTATGATATCCTTTTATACGGCAAATCAAGGCTATCACGTTGATGTATCCAGTAGTATTCTGCCACTATGTGTCTATCCCATGTGTTCTGATATCTAACTTCCATTGCCGTTATTTCTTGATGGAACCGCTCGCATTGTTCCTCACACATATTGCCAAGTTTTTCTGGAAATTTGTCTAAATGGCTGTGAAGATAGTGTACCTAAATGCTCACACTTGCACCGAAATTTTGTAAGTTTAAAAGCCTTACACCAGTTTTGCATATTTTTCTGCTTTATGATTAATAACCAAAACGTTTTTGACAACTATGCCAAAGCTAAACCAATAACCAGTAAAGTGTTATTTTTGCTTCCAGTGTCAGACATTTCTTTCGTTTTAGTCTGGATGCTAAAATTCCTGATGCTTGGTTTGGCAAACGGAGGTTACGTATTAAATCACTGAACTTACCTTGAGAGAAGTGTTCTTTTGTAGCAACACTTCCATCATATTCACTGCCACTGCTGGCTCGTGAATTGCACCCTCTGGGGATTCCTCACTATCGGACACTGAGTTCCAGGGAGTGTGGTGAATACTGGTATGGGAACGTCAGGTACATGTGGCGCAGGTCACTTTGCTGATTCAAAATCAGGGTACTTCCAGTTCTTTTTCTTGTAACAATTGAAGGTTTTTACGTTTACAGAACAAAAAACAATCATCATGATGATTTTAGGGCTATCGACACACCATCAGTACATCAAATTTTTAACTCTTCAGTTTTCCAGTGACATTCCAAACGCGTTGTGCATACCACATGAGGAGCCCACGACTTATCTTCATCTCAGTTTTATACCAAAATATGTTTCATTTATTTTTTTCTATAAAGTTTTAAATATTTTTTTCGGTCTTTGTGAAGTTAATTCCCCACAAATGTAGTCAAATACATTAAAGTCATTCAGAGAACGTCTTCTTGAAGAACTCTTTGTTTTGTAACAAAAGAAAATATATTAATAAATCAAATCTCAATTAAAGTATACTTACCTATTGCAATATTCAATGTTTAGAATGAAAAACCAACACCAGTGTTCGTATAAAGATAGCTATTTGCATTAGATGCTGTGAGTTCTGTGATAATATCATTCATTGCAATGTTCGTAGCACAAAAACTAGAACCAATTCAACGAAACTAATGACATATCTGGATTCAGCACACCCGATTTACGCAAAATCCTGGGCAAGTAGAAAAAAGGTTTTTTTTTGATAAGCAATGTAATCATTGGATCCCCTCGTCAATCGTTGTGTGTGCCCTTTGTCATTGAGACTTTTAATTGTCTCACCAAATATGCCCTCCCCGTGGGATACCGCCTTGTAGTAGCACTGTCCGTGCGGGCGGGGAGGCTTGCGTGCTCCTATGAAATCAGGGGCTGTGCCGGCGGTAGCATAGCTACTGGTAGGGTCTCCCTAGCCGGATTGGCCCTGGTGGAGGAGTCAGACGAAGGTATCTCTCAGCGACCCATCAGGCCATTCAGGCATATTCCCAATCCTTTGTCTTTCCCACCTGCTCCTTACTCCGTCCCTCCCTTCTCTTGGGGTAAGGGTGGACAGGACTCTGTAGGCGGGAGGGAAGCCAGCCTGTCTAGGGGAAGGTAACCCCGAAGAAGAAATCTCCGGTCCTCCAGGTTGGGGGTTAGGGCGTAGGGCCAGCACCCCTACCCCTGTTAAAAAATGCTGGATCGCTAAATGTCCCAGGAAAAATATAACCGGAATGTCTAGGAAACGACAATGCAAACGGAAACGTTTTATGAATATAGGAAACTGGAACGTACGGGGTCTTAATCTGAAAAGAGTAGAAGTATTTGAAAAACTAAGGAAATGGAATGTAGAAATTACTGTCTTGTCAGAAACGAAAAAAAAGGTCAAGGCGTATAAGAGGTTAAAGATTACATTCATATATTTACCGGGTGAACAAAGAAACTAGAGCAAAGAGAGGAGTCTCTATCGCCGTATCAAAAAGATATAAAAACTGTATTAAAAGCTGGACATGCGTCAATGAGAATATTTTAACACTTGATTTTAAAATAAAAGGAATAGAGATGGTTTTTGTAGGTATTTATGCCCCAAATGACGATGCTCCTGAAACAGAGAAGATTGCATTTTTTAATCAATTGACAAGTGTCTTAGATGGAATCGCTAATAGAAAAGATGTATTTTTACTTGGGGATTTTAATGGTAGAGTAGGAAGGCAAGTCCAAAATGATGTGGTCGGAAGGTACGGCGAGGAAACTGTGAATGACAATGGTAAGAGGCTCATACAAGTGTGTATGCAATATGGCTTAAAAATCTGGAATGGGTTCTTCAAACATAAGGATATTCACAAATTTACATGGATTAGAGGAACAAGAAGAACAATCATAGATTACGTACTTGGCAAGCATAACAACAAAGCCAAGGTGGAAGACATCAGAGTATATAGGGGTGCCGAATGCAACTCTGATCATTATTTGCTGAGGTCAAAATTGTATCTTCCATTTGTGAATAAAATCCAACAAACTGATATTCAAGACATACCATTCAGCATAGAAATCTCGAAATATAAACTTCATCTTCTAACTGACCCATCAATAAATTTTTTATATAAACTCAGACTCAGTGGAAAGGTATCAAATATAGATTCCACAACTCCCAATCTCTCTACGACGGAATAGTAAGAGCTATCCATGAAGATGCTTAAGAGAGCCTTGGAGAGGCAGGAAGTGATAAGGGGAAAATAAGTGATATGTGGTGGAATAGTTCTTTAGAAAAGAAAGTAAGAGAGAAACAAAATGCCCATAGAAAATGGCTAAGTACTCAAGATGATGATGACAGAAAGATTTACAGTCAAATAAGTAGGGAAACAAAAAAGGAAGTTATGAAAGCTAAGAATGCTGCTTGGGAAAAGAAATGTGAAGAAATTGACCAATGCATTGGTAGTACCAAAGCAAAAGAGTCTTGGAAACTTATAAAAGATCTGAGAACAAATGAGAAACAATGTTCAGCCTTACAACTTATAAGCCCACAACAATGGAAAGAATATTATCAAGAATTGATGAAAGAAGACAGAAAAGAATTAATGAATGTTTACAATATCAGTATGGGGAATAGAGATAATGACATGGAAGACATTACAGAAAATGAGATTGCAAAGGCTCTTAGAACATTTAAAAATGGTCTCCAGGCCCAGGTGCAGTGTATATGGAGCTGTTAAAAAATAGTCCTAATATACTCCTCGAAATTCTCTGCCAACTGTACAATAGATGTACGAAGGGAGAGACCCTGCCAGAGGGCTTTAGAAAAGGTTATATTTCTAACATATACAAAAAAGGTGACAGAAAGCAATGTGGGAATTACAGAGGTATAACTGTGTTCTGTAGTATTGGCCTGTTGTATGGAAAAATACTAAAATTTCGTCTTGAAATGAATCTTGTAGATGTGGAAGAACAGAGTGGCTTCAGAGCTGGTCAAATGTGCACAAATTCTTACCATTATACGAAATGCGAACAATGACACAATAAATAATACACGTATGAGTAGAGTGTTTTCTAAAAGTAAAATAAAATTATTCATTGATTACTTGCTGCAGGAGTCATGGGACGCAGTTTATAATACTATTGATACAAACGATAAATATTATTCTTTTTTTTCAACGCTTTCATTTCATTTTAACACTTGCTTTCCTCTTCAGAAAAGAAAATTAAATATTTCACGCAAAAACAATTCTTGGATAACACAAGGGATTAGAACATCATGTAAAAACAAACGAATTCTATCTTTCATTTCTAAGCATCATAACGTATCTCAAGATTTCCTCCTGTACTTTAAAAAATACAAATCATTGTTAAGAAAAGTCATAAGGCAGGCTAAAATCATGAAACACGATCAGGATATTTTGAACTCAAATAACAAAACAAAATCAATGTGGGATATAGTAAAAAATGCGACCAAACCAACTAGAAACCTTATAGAGAATGTTGTTTTAAAAGATAACGATAGAGATGTGAACGATCCGGCAACAGTGGCTAGTCTCTTTAACCAATACTTTTCGAGAATTGCTGTCGATCTCACTAAGGGTTTTCAGCCACAAAATTCAACATCTGACGTTTCCCTAAAAGTCTTAGACACTATGTTCGTTTCCGAAACCTCTTCCTATGAAATTCTCAAAATAATCGGTAAATTAAAAAATAAATATTCGGCCGGTTTAGATGAATTTCCGGATTGTTTGTTAAAGACGTGCGCGCCAGCCATTATACACCCGTTAACTCACATATTTAATGCATCCTTATGCACCGGAATTTTTCCAGATATTTTTAAAACAGCTAAGATTAAGCCGCTCTTCAAAAAAGGCAACAAAAATGAAGTTCAAAATTATCGGCCAATTTCTCTTTTGTCAGTTTTTTCAAAAATATTAGAGAGACTTTTTTATGTGCGAATGGAAACCTTTCTCAATAAACACGACGCGTTTTCAAATTGCCAACATGGATTCCGGAAATCAAAATCTACGGAAACAGCCATTTTTTCTTTTCTTAAGGATGTTGCCTCATCATTGGATCAAAACGAAGCAACTATTGGAATATTTTTAGATCTTTCAAAAGCTTTTGACGTCATTGATCATAACATTTTACTTTCAAAATTACCTTCGTATGGAATCCGTGGTATTGCTCTAGATTGGCTATGTTCGTACCTTAAACAACGATCTCAGAGAGTAGAAATACCTTACTGGAATGATGGAACTTTATGTACACACCTTTCCGGTTCTTTGCCAATTGTACGTGGAGTCCCGCAAGGATCGATTTTAGGCCCTATTCTCTTCCTATTATACGTAAATGACATGCCCTTAGCGATTCGAAACGGAAGAACAGTTCTCTTTGCGGATGATACAAATATTCTTTGCAACAAAGAAACCGTAAATAGTACAATATCAGACGTTTCAAATTGGTTCCGTAATAACAAATTAAAAGTAAATGAAAATAAAACAGTTTCAATGCAGTTTTCCATATCAAATAAAAAATTCTGTACTCCATTGAAAATGAACGGTGTGCCATTGACTGATGTTAATGTAACAAAATTTTTAGGTCTATCAATTCAGTCAAACCTCAAATGGAATGCCCACTTAAATGAATTGAACACAAAATTAAGCTCATTATGCTACGCGTTCAGAATTCTTTCAAATTCCGTCAGCCTTCATACAGCTCGTTGTGTATATTTTGCCAATGTTCACTCCCGCCTGAGATATGGCATAATATTTTGGGGAAACACATCTTATAGTTCACAGACTTTCAGATTACAAAAAAGAATTGTACGAATAATAAGCAAATCCAACCCACGTGATTCTTGTAAGTCACTCTTTATTAATCTAGGAATTTTACCATTACCTTGTCTCCTGATTTACGAATCAGTAGTTTTTGTCAAAAATGACTTACTTAAGGACGGGAATATATTTTCAGCAAACGCCGATGTCTATAAGTATAACACACGACGTAGTAATCATATTCACCAGGTGGCAGTATCAACAGCTCACTACAAAAAATTCACATACAATTCATGTACATTACTCTATAACACTTTGCCAGAAGACATTAAACGATTAAATTCCATAGAAAAGTTTAAGTCCCAAGTAAAATCTTTTCTGCTGCATAACTGTTTCTATACAATTCGAGACTATACCGAGCATCAAAAAGGAAAGTAGAATTAATTTTAACAATGATAGTTAATGTAATTATTTATCATTTGGACTGTATAATTCTAAAGAACCTGTAACAAGTATTGTACCACAGTTTCTGGGTTGATGGCCCCCATCTCGATCAGGTTTTTCGTCCAGTTTCCCTGATCCTTGAGCAAATGCTGAGATGGTCCCTTGTTTTGCTTCTGGACATAAATGTAACTTCATTATTTGTGCACGTCTTCTGAATTTCAGTGGGAAATATAGTTATTCAAATTATCGTTTTTCATATTATCGCGGCAAAAAGTATTATTCTTTCATGAAGAACATGAGGGTTCAGGGCAGAAATTTATAGCTAATTTACCTTTGAAAATATATTTTATTATATAGGAGCGAATATTTTGTCAACAAAACTCGAAAAAAACTCTCTTTTCTGTATTCAAAATTCGACTAGAATATGGTTTAGGATAGAGACCACAGAATTATGAAAACGTGCACAAAATTCACTTCTCCCCATAGCTCGTCATACGCAGTTTTTAACTGTTTTTGACGTAAATAAATAAATAAATAAATAAATGGTCGCTCGCGTACTGATAATATTTGCGTGGGTAATATTTGCAAGGGTGTTGCATAGCTCCCACTCTGTTTAAATTATATTTAAACGAAGCTTTAAAAAACTGTAGAAGAAAGTGTTGTAATTTGGGTGTAAAAATTGACGATTCCATGCTCTAGTCTCTTAATTATGCAGACGATCAAGTTATCTTCGCTGAGGACGAAGATGATGTTTTGTATATGTTACAAAAACTTCATGAAGAGTACTTAAATAGGGGGCTGGAAATAAATTTTAATAAAACAGAATATCTGGTTGTAGGAGGTGAAACCAAGACTCTGTGTATACCTAACGGACCAGAATTGAAATCCTGCCACAATGTTATCTATCTAGGTACTCAAGTAGCAGCAATTGGGGTAGTACACAAGATATTCAGAGTAGAATATCAAAAGGCAAAGTAGCCATAAGGCAATTACATCCTTTAATACGGAACCAAACTCTTAGGAAGAATGTTAAAAGAAGATTGTATAAGACTATCGTAGAGAGTATTGCTACATATGGGTCTGAAGTTTGGGAAATATCTAAAGGTAATGAGAATAAACTTACAGCAATGGAAATGGATTATTGGCGAAGAAGCTGTGGATTGACTTTGTTGGACAAAGTAAGAAACGAAGAAATTAGAAGATAAGCAGAAGAGAGTTTCAACATTATAGATACGATTGAAATTAAAAGGTTCAAATGGTATGGTCATTTAAACAGAATGGGTGAAGAACGATGGCCTCTAAAGCTCTGGAATTGGACACCAACATCACACCGAAGACGAGGGAGACCCAAAAGAACATGGAAGGAAGAAGTAGAGAAGGCAATGGAGAGAAGATGATTAACTGCAGAAGACTGCAGTGACAGACTAAAATGGAAACTGGAATGCGAGAGACGCCCAATGGTGTAAAATACTCGCAATACTACTATTACCAAATATGCGGTAAACGAGATTATTCCATTTATGATGTTTGAACTTGTATTGTTTCATGCAATTTATCTTGAACTTGTTTGAACTATGTTTGAACTTGTATATTGTTTCATGCACAGCGTTGACAAACCTTTACTTTTATTAAATACTCTTATTATATTATCAAATACTCTGAAGATATGGATACTATCAGATACGTACTACGAAATAAGATGTGATAAGAGGTAAAATGTTCATATTTTCTTGCGAAAAATATGCAAGTACATATTGTTGATAAAAATTGAAGAAAAATAAAAATACTTCCGTGCACTGAACATATAACATCAACTTTATTAGGAATATATCTCTGAAAGGGCTTTGCCGTAAATAACAACGAGAAATTTTCAAACCTATAACTTAAAAAAGGTTAATTTTACAACGAAACCTTATAGGAAATTTTTGTAGAAAAATTTCGTCTACTTTAATTTTATACACAGCATAATTTTGATGAAATTGATAGTTATAGTCGTACATGCAAAAAACGATGAGAAACCTTTACGGGGCCTCCCATCTCCGGCTGACCCTTCCACATTTCAGAAGTTTTAGTATAATGTGCGGGTACCAACAAACAACCAAGCCAAGTTTCAAAACTCTGGAATTTCCCGAAGTACCAGTCTTGTATATGTCTCCCGTATGTGTGATAGTGTGGTTCATGTTAGTGTACGTATGTGTAAGTAAGGGGTGAGGATAGGACAAGGAAGAGGAAGGAAAGATGGCGCGCTGTCCATGGGCCGTTTGTTAGAGTACTGCTCTGGCATTCGCTTGGTGTTGATTGGAAATAACACGGAAAACTACCAAACAGAGCAGAGGACCGCTAGAATTCTTCTCCAGACAGTAACTGAATTCGACTTAGCTACGAGTGTCTAGGTAGTGTCAAAATTCCTGCCGCCGTCGGGTCTCGAATCTGAAACCTCCCGGTCAGAGGCACTGCAGTGATATCAGTTGATCCCCTGAGCCACCTTTCCCGGTCTTTGTGAATGATGATTTTGTAATTTTTTTAAACAATATATTATTGGCTGGTTACTGGACCCACTTACATAAATGCCGGTCAGATCATGATCATTTTCGCAGAATTCTTTGTATATTTCTCTAAAACGCTGTGTTCTCAAGATTTCAGAGTACAACTGTAACTTAGTCTGTAATGTTTACTACATTTAAGCAATTGTGTAAATAAGAGCCTACGATTTTTAGTTTGAATCGATATCACTTGTTGTTTTTAACTTAAAGGACTTCATGACAAGAATTAAAATGATTGATTGATGAAACATTTTTATTTAAAATTTGTACTAATGGTTGGTACTAAAATGCCTGTCAGGCTAGTGATAATATTTAAATGTTTGTTTGAATATTAAACATAAAATTGGGAGAAAATTCATGAGTAAGTTGCGTGCAAGTTCTACTACCCTAATGGAAAATCAATATTCGCTTTAGCAGTTTTGGACCTGTCACCAGACTGATGTAGGGCACGTTGCTTAATTAATACGTTTCTCAGAGGTTTTGCATTCAATTATTTCCAGATAGTCACGTAAGCGCTTCTCAGGTAGTTTTAATATTGTCTTTAGCTCGTAAAAAGTCCGTCATATCAGGTAAATGTTTTTATAGATTAATCTGTATATAAAATTATTAGCTTTATTTCTGTCTTAAAAATAGCACACTCTCCTGTGAAAATAATTAACCGTTTATTATAGGGAAAACATTAATTGTTGTAGGAAGAAAAACTTTTGTAAGTCAAATTTTCTGTGTAGTGATTCAACTTTACTGCATTTCCATCAATTTTATTAAATTTTGTTTAAAAATTAAATATATTTCACCAAAATGTATACATTATTCTTTTTTACTACAATTTTTACTTGATTGTTAAGATTAATTTTATTATTATTTTTTTCTTCTTCTACATTACTTGCACAAATTCATTAATAAAATACCATAAAAAATTTAACTCCTTCTCTCTCTACTCTCGTTATAAATACAATTAAACTTAATAACAAGCTGGACTTCTCACAAGATCACTTCTAGTGGATCAGATTAGTGGATAAATCGGATGATTGAAAGTGTCGAAGAATTTAATCCGAAGTTCAAAGTTATGTTTGTGGATTATGTCAAAGAATTTGATTCAGTAGAAATAACACGAAAATAGCATCGCTGCGCGTGAACGGTAGGTAACGCTGGGCTCGAGCACCACTTGGCAATGTTGTCTACTCGAGTAGTTGAGCAGATCAGCTGGTTGCTGACTGAAGTCTGATGCTGGTAGCGCACTGTAGTGTGAATTTGATACAGAAGTGCTCACCTCAGCATTCAGCTCACTCCTTACCTTCCCACAGCGCTTACCGTTCACAGACGCATTGCTCAGTATGGATGAGCAGGGGGGGTATTGTCACGCAATAGCAGTTAAATTAGACAGGGAGCTGCAGGACGCTGTCTTACTTATAGGCTGGATTTTTGTGTGATTGATAGTTAGTGGTTCTTGGGCGCGTCAACTGCTAACATGCACACCCCCGTAAGTGTAGTGCATGTTTTATTTCCTCGGGAGGTGGCGGTTATCTTCCCCCGCTGGGCGAGACCTGGTATCGACCTTGCGTCGGCTAGCGGGCTTTTCCCCACCAGCGAGGCACCGCCCCATCCTGCTCCGGTATTCGCCTAGTGTTGATCGGAGAACCCACGAAACACTACTTATCAGAGCAGCCGTTTGCTAGAATTCTCCTCCAGACAGCAACTGAATTCGTCCTAGCTAGTGTTGAAAGTCCTGCCATTGTCGGGACTCGAACTTGAGGCCTCCCAGTCAGAGGCACTGCAGTGACACCGGTTAATGCCCTTAGCCACTTCGTCCGGTGGAATTTAGACACTAAGTAGAATATTTAGTTTTCAAATTCTTTAAATTTTCCTGAAAATAAAATAAACGAATTTCTCGCATATTCTCTGAAGCTGATAGTCATGATCATCAGTCAGCGTGTGTTGACCACAACACAAAAATATATGTAAACATAAACTTATTCAATTATCACTTTATAATAAAATCTGTGTTGAAGGATTAAACAATCCGTTTTTTTGCCCGGAAGAGAAATGTTGGACTTCGAGCTCGATTGCACGATGGGAAACTCTGGGTTCCAGATATTTATTTACTAGTTTCTTGAAATATTAAAAATCAACTTAAATCTCTTGTGGCATAATTAAAGTGAATAAAATGTATATGTTTGGGATTTAGCATAAAAATAAAAATACGCAACAAAGAAGTGTGAATTTTTTTCAAGAGTGCCATAATCACTAAGATTAACAAAGAAGCTTCAATGTTTCTAAATGCCATTGTCCGAATTTGTCTAACTAACGGTAGCCCAAACGCTTAGACCTAAATTTAATTTCCACGCGCGGGGAACGAAACCCAGAAGCAATCGGGAATCGAAACCCACCACGGAAAGCTACTACGCTGCCGATGAGCCAACTTAGGGCGCTTCAGTACTTAAGTAGATAAAAATTTCCTGTGTGACTCTCTTGCAGAACGTTTTCAAAGTCATTAAAAGCTGTGAGTTTAGTCTTTGTAGTGAATGTGTTCTAGCACACAGTGTTTGTTTGGAATATGTTGTAAATGGAACTTCTGTGACACATCATGCAATATTCATTTTTACCTAAGCAAAGAGAATAAATTAATTCAAGCCCAGAGTTTTCATTTCAGGACGCATATTCAACTCAAATTTGCTTTCTTTGCACTAATTTGTGGTATCATTAATAGTCGTAGATATCCCAAACGAAAGTAAGTTTTGAAGTTTCTGAATGCTATATTTATTAGAATGAAATCAATATTTGATGTAGGCTCCTCATCGTAATTGTTTATTTTCGCATAAAGCTTTTTCGGCCGCATTGCGGCCATCTTCAGTGCTACAAAATAATAATATTATTTTTTTGTAGCACTGAAGATGGCCGCAATGCGGCCGAAAAAGCTTTATGCGAAAATAAACAATTACGATGAGGAGCCTACATCAAATATTGATTTCATTGATAGCATCGTAAATGCCACACCATTTCCTACTATTTATTAGAATGTTTACATTAAAAAGTTTCAAAATTAATTATTATATATTTATTTGTATTATTATTATCATTAGTGTAAATTAAATTTTCAGATAGCCATTGAGATTTCCCAGTTTGGTTAATTAACCAAAAGTTAAAGAACTGACAACTCACGGTTCTAAAAAACATCTGCATGGTGAACAGAAATAACGGAACGTACCGGCGTAGGTGGTGCAGGGCATCAATTAATATTATTGTAGTGCCTTTGACCGGGAGGTCTTAGATTTCGAGTCCCGACAGTACCAGGATTTTCTACTCTAGCTACATAGCTTGGTCGAATTCAGTCGCTGTTTGGAGAAGAATTCTAACGGCCAGCTGTCCTGACCGGTAGTGTACAGTGATTTCTCTGATCAACCCAGGCGAATGCCGGAGCAGTAACCTAACAAATGAGGCGAGAGAAGTGCGAGATTTTACCTTCCTTTTCCTTGTCTTATCCTCACCTCTCACTTACACACACTTACGTGCACTACACTTCAACACATGCCGAGAGCTTAGAGCTTGTCGTGGCTGAGGCGGTACCCCATTGGTAGAGATACCTGGTTGAGGAAAATCCTGCACGTCGACAAGTAGGTCGGCGCCGGATGTCGCCATCCAGTGAGAGAAGACACCGCCACCTCCAGCGTTAAGACATGCACTACACGTACGGGACCAATGACTTGGTTGATGCGCTCGGAGTCACTAATCAATCAATCAATTCAACAGAAAGTAAAAAAAAACGACCCAACGGCACCGGGCACCCACTGCACTCAGGCTTCAGGACTAAACATAATTCAGGCATAGAATTAATATTACACACGTAGCGTATTAAGGTGGCTCCACACATTCGGCATTCACCGAGCAGCGAGCTACTGCTCACCCGATCCCGACCAGCGGATGTGTTTGGCGAATGTTCGCTCTCTTTGATGTGTCCAAAAGACCAACATGCGGCGGGTAGAGCGAGCGCCGAATGTTCGTCGTTCGGCAAATAGTAAGCGACCCATCCACACTACTCGGGGTTCGACGGGCAGTTGCTCGCTGTTCGCCGAATAGCGAATGTGTGGAGCCGCCTTTAGAGAGCGCGACCTCCTGAGCGCGTTCCTCCAGGCACCCGAGGGGAGTGGCGCCGCTGCCATGGAGACGCGGGACCTGCTGCGGGCGGCGGCGCCTCTGCTGCGTGCCGCGCAGGTACAGTTGCCAGCAAATCCATATTCAAGCGTTATTTATTATATTCGAGGACGAAGTGTAATTAACCATTTGAAACCAATTTTAAGAAAATGTTTAAAATGTTAAGGCTTTGTTTAAAGTTCCCCCAAACATTTTTTCTATATTTGTTTCAAACAAGCAGGGCCTCGAGTTCGTTCACGTCGATCGGGGAATATCAGTTTTGGAGAAAATCATCTCAACACTTTATGTGCAGGCGTTGGTCACATACGGGCGGACGGACAGAGAAATAGACGTTCTGCCATCATTCAATTTTTCGGTATCACAGAGTCACAAAACTTGGTTTCTGTCACAACCTGTTAGAGGAAGTGCATTACTACACACCAGAACCATTAACTTTTTCTTTATGACTTGACATCACGAGTTATTATGTTTGCCAATGAAAGGAAGCACGTCATCTTAATAACTATTAATTTATTCCTTCAATCATTTTATTTACACTAAACAATAAAATATACAGGAGTTACTCTCTTCCGGCTGGCATTAACGTCCAAGCCCGGATCTCTCTAGTGCGTCACTTAGCACTGCTCCTGTTCCACACGCCAGACTGTGCGACTCCGCCGCGTGCAACTCCAGCACGCAATCTCGCCGTGCGTCCCTTGGCACGGCGCCTCCAGGCTGGCAGTCGCGACGTATTCCGCTCGACTACTAGTGCGGCCTCTCTGCGTGTTTCTCTCTCCCTGAGTGCAGGCTCTCTCCCAGCGACTTCGCTGCGCTGCCTCTCTGCTGTGACTCGGTGACTCTGTTCCTTCGTGTGACTGCCGTGGCCGTCACCTGCTCCCGGTTAAATAGGGGCGGCGCGGCCCGGGGTAGCCTCGCCTCGAGGCTTGCCTGCTCGCTGGCCAGCGTTCCGCGCCAGCGGGTTCCGTGGCGCGCGGCGTATAGCTGCACGCGCGCCAACTTGAAAATGCTGAACACAGCACGAGTTTTCTGTCAAAAAAGGCCGATTTTTAACAAAGTATTTGCAATTACTACAATACTACTTACGTAGTATAGATAAAGTATCGTAATTATTTGACAAAATATTGCTATTTTTTAGCAGGAAAACTAGGACTTTGGGGACCTGCTATTGAGAATGTTGATGGTCCGTAGAATTACTTCCTCCAACGCTTTGTGTACGAATGAACTCTGTGAGGGCTACTACCCCGTACATCGTCAATTTTCTGCCCGGAGGATAAATCCCCGGAGTGGACCCCTAGGCTTTTTGCCTTTATTCTCACGCCCTGCGGTCGACACGCACGCTTTGGTCTATTGGAATCCGGATCTCGCCGGAACGCACTTATCCCTCTTCGGAACCTCTCTAATTCTTTGGTCCACCTTGACAGATCAGAGATACTGACTTTCCAGGCCATAACCGGAGTTGAAACACTGTACCACTTGCAATGCGCCGGGACAAGTCTCGCTTCTATGCCAGGCCGAATCCCAGAAGGCTTGGGGCTCCCAAACCGCCTACTCACTGCCTCCATCTTAAAGCTATCGACGTGAGTACCGACGGAACACAGGAAACTTGACAGGCAGGTTCATGTTCCCCGTTTGGACTTTTGTATGTGGATTTGAGATACTTGCTCTGCCGCACAGAGAATGTTGGCTAACGAACCCCACGCCCAATCCCGCCCAAAGTTCGGTGGCAAGCCACCAATACATAGCCCCGCCCTTGAAGTAAACGACGTCAATGCTACAATGAAACTCAGGGTACGGGAGACCGTTTACATTTCCCCACCAAGAATTATGACCTTCGCAGTCGATGGTTCCTCCCTGCGGGATGAATGGACTCGTCGTAGGCTACTACACCCACACATAATTTTGTTGTACCAGGGGAACAAGTCCCCGGGATTGGTCTCTCAGCATCAGCTCTTACCCTAAGTAGCCCAGTCAAGTACGCCGACAGGCTGGTAACCGGATCCAGCCGTTACCCAGTTCGCCCTCTCAGAACCCCCCCCCACACACACACACACAATGCCCACAATGGGCCCCACAATGGATCCAAATTTTTTGATTCTTTTATTTTGTTATTTTGAACATTATTCTTAGATACCGCAATAGGCAGTTAAAAAATGCTCAGGTCGTATTTTGGTTGATATTCATGAATTTTCCGAAATTGCTTTTTCCTACAACAACAACAATGTTAAAGATACATATTTTTTCAACAAAATCTGTTCTTCAATAAGAGATATTTAATTAAGCTCATGTATATTTTTTTCTGAAATGAGAAGTTTTCACCTAATTTTGCACTAAGCATTGACATTTTTTAACAATTACTTACTCAAAATTACTTTTTTCTGTAAATTCTTTCCTTGGAGCAAAGTAAGCTTAAGAAATTGCGCAGGTCACATTTTTAATAACCATCTGAATTTTTGAAAATTGCCGAAGTGAGAAATATTGCGATAAAGTATGTTCTGTTGTATCCCCACTAGTTGTCCTTTATTAAATCAGTGCCAAAATTGGATTTTTAAACGAATTTATGTAGAATGTTTTGAAAAAACTAGCGGTTTTGCGTAATTTCTGCTTAAAAGTAACGCAATTTATAAGAAAATGCTAAAAAAACTCCTATTTTAATTTTTTCCTGAGATAGGTTAAAAGCCGCTTAAAAAATGGAGCAGGTTTCATTTTCGTTGAACTGAATTTATAAATTGTAAAAGTTTTGTATAATGAGGGAAAGCAGTTTATGCTCTTGTAGCCTCAATAGTTTCCTCCTGAATCGACTGATCATGTACAGATCAAGCTTCACGCGGAGCAAAACTTTCTCTTATACGCGGATTAAAATAGCGTGACTTCCGACAGCTGGACGCGGTTGTCTTGACTTAAATTGTTGGTACTAAAGCTGTCTATTTGATAACCGCGACACAGCTGATGATTCGTCAGAAGTCACTCTCTTTAAATCGGAGTATGCAATATCGATGCACCAACGAGCTGGAATTTCGTATTACATAGAGTGACAGAAACGCCTCCATCATTGCAACAAACTGAAGCCATGTTCTTTACAGCCAAAGCAGCGCCCTATGAAAAAATATATATATTTTTAAATTCTGGGCCTTAAGAAAATGTGCGCAGATAAATCTCTTTCCCCACACGTCATGTACAGTTTTTACTGTTTTTTGACAAATAAATAAATAAATAAATAAATAGAGTGTTAATATTCCGTTTGGTGCTGGTAAAGGCCGTGTGGGCGCGGGCTGCGCGGAATACAAATTCATTAATCTGTGTTTCACGGCCAAAAACCAATATTTTAAAAACGAACTTAACGTAATATATAACTTAACGTAAGGTATAAGAAAACGTAAGATATACATCTTAAGATGATATCTTAAACTGTGGCTATTATACAGTTTTACAAAACATTTCCTACCTACTCTCGTAACTGTTTGCTCTAGCCTTTCCAATTCCACCGCAAAACGACAAGTCACTTATTTTAAATTAGAAATCAGCTGGCCACAGATCTGTCGAATGGATTACGACCAATCACGACCTTGCTCAAAGGAGACCCGAAGAACTGTGAGAATTATATGCGAGAATATAATATATGCGAGAACTGTGAAACTTAGCTTCACATAAGCTTCAGTTTTAGACTGGGAGTGAAGACACTATGTATCTTATTTTCTTTTTATTGAGGTAGTTATTTAATATATATTATAAATAGCATAACTTGATACAATGTGGCTAGGTCGAAGGCCTTTAAGCCATTACAATACCTACATCCTATCACGATCTAACCTTTTGAATTCTGGTATTCACTCCAAATGGTCTCTCCATCGCATGAAAGCCGCGGAAAAGGGACCATAAAGTACGGCTGAGGGAAAACCCCTGAAGGGGGAAAAACCTGCCATCAGAAGCCGAGTGCATGCTAATCTACCAGATTTTTCTAAACTATTTCTTTCTTACCTGGTGCGGCCGTCACGCGTTCTCATTCCAATCTTTGACCTCCTCCGCACCTGAAATCAAACAGCGCCAGAGAAGATCGTCCGCACTATTGCCTCTACACTACTTTTTTGATACTCAATCCCCATTGCCTCATACTGAGCATATTTACTTATCTGACACTTTCAACTTTTATTTATTTATTTTTTAATTGAATTACTTATTTACTTACTACTTGCCAGTTGAATGTGATTTATGACTTAATTTACTTAACCGTTTACTAACTTAACTTAAATTACTGATTAAATTATTCATCGTTTGATTATTAACTTATTTATGCCCTCTCCAGTCTAGACTCGGCTCATACTAACCAAAGCTGTTTTCCCACTTCCTAATTTCCGTTTCCCTAACGGTCCGAATCTTTCCTAGAAATGTTCCTAATTCTTTCATGAAGTGAGATCTTTTATCACCTAATATAGTCTGGGCGAGCGTTACGTTTCTATGATGGAAGTAGTAGTTTCCCATTCCCATCCATTTTCCTCTCCATCTTTCGGTCGCATTGCAATTTGGAAGGATGTGGATCCAATCTTCCCTATCCCCGCAGAGCACTCACATTGCATTACCATTTTCGTCTTTCAATCTACGTTGCATCCATCCTCCGATTCTGAACCAAGCGTATCCCCCTCTTGCGTCCCTTCTGAGTGCCTGAACGTAACTGTCGCTATCCCATAACGGGCTCGTGTGAATTTTAGCCACTAGCGAACGTTTTTCGGCCGTTGCTGCCAGGATATCTTGCCTTTTAATATCCGAGAGTCTACCAGAAATTATCCGTTCTTACGTGTTTCCCTATCCCTAACCATCTCCGGCAAAACGTTTCCAAGACCTGCAAGTTCTAGTACCAATAAATCTTACACCGTGACCGATCTCCAGGAGCCTTGCGCAGGTGCTGGGCTTCGGGCCGTTCCGCTGCGCGGGTCGCTGCTGCGCCGCGTGCCCGCCCGGCCGCCGTCGCGTGCGTCTCTGCGCGCGCAGACGCGGCTACGGCTGCGTCCTCATGCTGCTGCACGCCGCCTCCTTCGCCTACGCCCTCATCGACCGCTCCATCGTCAAGTTCTCCGACCTGGACATCGTCACCTTCTCCTTGATACACGCCAATGTCGTCACGATATTTGGCATCGCTTCGTCCTTTCTAATGGTCGTTAATCTGTTGCTTCCCAAGAAGTTGGTTGAACTGCTTCAAGAGCTCTGCGATATTCATCGTTTGATGTTTGGAAACGATAAGATATCGTATAAAGTTATATATCTTGTCAGTTGGGTGCAACTCATTCTGATAATTGTGACACAAATAATATACATTATAAACATCTGAAAACACTTTTGATTATTTACTTTCTGCTAAACTTTGCATTCCCTACATATTATTCACGTATGCATACACAACTAGCTGGATTGCTATAACTATATACATCAATTTGATAATTCTGCTTAAGGTTTTACTTCAAGAAAATAAATAATACTCTTACGTTGATTTGCGAGAGTACTAAACTTCAGGAAGAAACTAATAGAATCTTGAGTATTCCAAAGTTATTTCTATTCACAGTAACAAAATTATTAATATTAGGAGTATGTTATATAATGAATGCATTGTACAAAGTCTTAGAAAATTCAATTTATTATTGAGTAGCATTATTAAAAATATCAATTGTGTATTTGGTTTGCAGATCAGTATTGAAAGTGCGCATTTCCAAGTATTTATAGCGGCATATATTCTATGGCTTTCCGCTTTCTTGAGATGGTCAGCAGTCTGCGGCAGCGGCTAATGCATTAATATTTGTGTTTGTGGCGCCCGCCTGGAAGATGGTGGGAATGGCCATAGCCGGCGAGCTGTGTGTTGCCGAAAGTCGTCGCATGGCTACGCTAGTGCAACGCGCGTTGCTTGAGGTAAGTGCTTCCATCTTGCGGTACATGATAAACTGTTTGTACGAATCGAGGTTTTGCAAGGTCGCTCTTTCTCGCTCGAGGGAAGTGAAAAGCGAAATCCAAGAAGTTTGTTTTTAACTTACTTGGATTTTTTCTTACTTTGAATGAAATTGAATTGAATTTTGAAGTTTAGTACAAATTAAATTTGATTGTTCCGAATCCATACTGTCAAGCCAATCCAAAATAGGATAGACCACATAGTGATGGGCACTTTTAAGGGTAACCAATATGTTCTTTTCAATGTATAATTGTTTATTTTATCAATAAAAAGTTCATAGTTGACAAATGAATTACTACATATGTGTACATTTATGAGACTAGTAAGTTAAATAGTTGGAAATTGTACTTCACATTTTATAAAATGTGAAACTAAAATAAGGCAGAAGAATATGATGTGATGGGCACTATCAAGACTACTGTGGGCACTTTGTAATAAAGTGATGGGCACTCAGAAAAATGTATTGTAAATATCCTGATGAAGTAAAACAGCATTGTTGAACGCGATTGGCTTGATATTGCTGGTTTATTAAGCTTCGGTTATAAATGGTTTTAATGCATTTTTATTTTGTTTGCTTTCAGAGATTTTAAAAACATTTAAGGATAATTTTATTGATCATTTTCTGACGAAGTTTTATGTCATCAAAATCCTTCCCATAGTGATCACATTTAACCCCAAAACGTTTATTGAGACAGTAATGGGCATGTTCAAATTTCAGTGATAGACACTTTGGCCCATTACTGTCCAAAATCGTTCTAAATGTATATTTTTGCTTAATAAGGCAAACAATGTTCCAAAATTCAATATTAACATTACAGCAATGCATAAAAAAAATTATTTCCTCAAATTGTAGTGATTGGCACCCACGCCCATCATTGTCCTGCACGTCAGAAATATTTACAGTTATGGGCACTATCTTTTTTTGGTTATGACCTGCTCTGAGAAGATGAAAAACACATATGAAAACTTAGATTACAAATCTGGCTATCCTACGCATACAGCGGATTGCAAATAAAAACAGACGAATTGACTCATATCTATATCTATACTAATATATAAAGACAGAACTGCACTTACTTACAACGCGATAATCTCTGAATCTACTGAACCAATACTGATGAAACTTTTATACTAGCTTCCTTTAAACGTCTGGAGTAACATAGGCTATGATTTACAACCATTTCCCTTAACATATTCACAAAATAATTACTTTCCTGACATTTTCGACTAGCATTACATCGTAGATTCAAGAATGCATCAATGTTAATAGTTTAGCTTTGCGCCACCTGAGGCGCACTCTTCGTGAAAACTGAGGATGTCTGATATCTACTGCTCATTTCTTCAACAGCCAGAATTATTACGAAATTCGCTGGGGTTTGAATACGGCTATTTACACATGTCCGTGAATGTTAGTTCAGAAACGTTTGTGTATCGTTTGAAAAGACAGCCGTAACAACAGTGGTAAGGAATTTCAATGTAGATGTATTAAGTAATAATATACAGTATAATGTTGAGTTAGGTTGAGAGAGTAAAAAGTACAGTAATATACAATGTAGTTGAGTAAGGTTGAGGAAGTAAAAAGTACAGAATGTATAGTATTGTACAATGTACATAACATAGATATCGTATATTTTATAACCTCTTATTTATAAAATTATAAAATAACCTCTTATTTACAGAAATTTGTGAATTCTAAATTGTTGAAAACAATGGTGAAGCGGAAGACGCATTTGTCAAAACATACTAAAAGTGCGAAAAGATGGGCAGAATATAAAAGTTCAGAATAGGCTACACAAAGGCAAAGAGCAACTTACTGAAGACGACAATACTACAAGGAGAGAAGTCAATACCAACAATTCCCTAGGAAGCAGCTCAGCTTTTCATTATGACCCCCAATTTGATTATTTGCATAGTTCAGATATTCAGATTGGTCATATGGAAAAATGTTTGTATGTTTTGCGGAGCAAAAAAATGGGCATTCGAACATAATAGCATGTGTGTTCTAATGGGAAAGTAAAGTTAAGGCCTTTAGTGGAGCCTCCTGACATTTTGAAAAGCCTGCTACTTGGTGAACATCCATTATCAAAGCATTTCCTACGTCATTTGAGACAACACAACTGTCTTTTTCAGATGACATCTTTTGGCTGTACAGAACATAAAGAAGGATTTTACATGCCTACATTCAAAATTCAGGGCCAAATTTATCATCGCATTGGTAGTTTACTTCCAACAACGAACCCTGGATTTCTGCAGTGTATTTCCTTTCTGAAGCAGACCAAATGTCTTTGCGTCAAAATATTGTACCTAATTTAAATCCAGAAATTATACAAATGATACAGAGTTTGTTGCACACACACAATCAGTATATTAAAAGTTTCAAGGCTGCCATAGAACAAGCACCTCCAAAATATTCTGGATTACAAAATCCTTATCCGAGCTGACATTATCCCAGTCAATTATCATAGAGGCTGTTTCAACCAACCAACAACAAATGAAGTGGGTATATTACTGGTGGATGAATATAAAGGGCACCGAGATATTGTATTGCACAGTAGAAATGGAAAGTTACAGCGTGTTTCAGAGTTACATCGTGCTTACGACCCTCTTCAGTATTCTCTCATATTTGTTAATGGAGAAGATGGGTATTCTATTAATATTCCACAAGTAATTTCAGGAAGAGCAAAACCTTTCAAAGAAAATATCTTGCATGCAATACTATTCTTATAGATTTATGGTGAGGGAAGGTACAGTGAATTTTCTGCTAATGTTCCAGCAATTATTGAATCAGTTTGTTGTTGACATGGCTGCTAAAATGATTACAGAAAGACTTGGATATATCAAACAAAATCAAAAAACATTAAGAGCAGAGAACTACATTCATCTTCGAGATGCAATTAACAATGGTCACCCTGATCTTTTATTACAATGACATGCAACCCCGAATGGCCAGAAAACCACACATGAATTGTATGTGGGACAGAATCCTCATGACAGACATGATATTATTTCACGTGTATTTCATCTGAAATACCAAAACTTGATGAATTTGATCACCAAAAACCACATATTTGGCGCAACTGTATGCCATATGTCAACAATAGAATGGCAAAAAAAGGAAGATTGCCCCATGCTCATATTCTGATTTGGCTTCAAAGAAAAATACAACAGATGAAATTGACTTAATTATTAGTGCTGAGATACCCAATAAAGAAGAAGATCTCTTCTTTACGAAATTGTTTCCAAACACATGGATTCATGGACCATGTGGAGAAATACAATTCACGATCGCCATGTATGGTCAATGGTAAATGCAATAAGAGATTCCCACGCTCTTTCACTGTTCATACTCAGTCAGACAATGATGGATATCCACTTTATAGGAGACGTTCGCCTGAAGATGGTGGTCACATTGCAGTTTTGGGTAGACATTCTGATACACATAGTGGAATAATCGATGGGTTGTTCCGCATTCCACCAGTCCTAAGCAGATGCTTTTCAGCTCATGTTAATGTAGAAATACTGTCACTCTGTGAAAGCAATCAAATACATTACTAAGTTATGTTAACAAAGGTAATGATCGAGCAACTTTTACTGTACAAAATGATTGCAATGAAATTGAAAAGTACATAAATGGTCGCTACTTGAGCACTTCGGAAGCCTTCTGGCGAATATTTGAGCTGCCAATTCATGAAAGATACCCAGCTGTAATTCATCTGGCGGTACACTTAGAAAATGGTCAAAGGGTGTATTTCAACCAGCATAATATTCTGCAAAGTTTTAGAAAATCCTCCTCAGACAACATTAACTGGCTTTTTCAAACTGTGCTAAGATGATGATTTTGCAATAACTTTGCTTTATTGTGAAGTGCCTGCATTTTATGTCTGGAGAAATAAAAACTGGCAGAGAAGGAAACGTGGACAACTGGTTGCAGGGCATTTGGGTGTAAGGAAAGATGCTGCTCTTGGAAGAGTTTACACTGTGCATCCAAACTTCACAGAATGCTATTACCTTCGTCTGCTTCTACATCACATTCGTGGTCCAACTTCTTTTGCTATGCTAAAAACAGTGAACAGTATTGTACAGGCCTTCTTACCAGACAGCGTGTAAGAAACTGGGCCTCATAGAACAGTGATAGAGCATTGGAAACACACGCTGAGTGATGCTGCACTTACACAGTCACCATCACATATTCGTGAAATATTTGCGATACTATTGGTATTCTGTCAGCCATCTGATCCAAGCAGTTTGTGGTGTGAATTCAAGGAAGTCATGTGTGAGGATATTCTTTTCAAAAGCGTTTGCATGAAGACAACCAAGATTTACCATTCTCAGTGGATGTATTCAATGAAGGATTAATTATTCTAGAAGGACATTATTGCATCTTTCAGTGATAAGCGACTTCGTGATTTTGGTATTCTTGAGCCAAGTAGACAAAGTTCTGACTATACAAGAGATACATATAGTAGGTGTGATGTGCATCGATACCTAAAAGAAAATTTGCCAAAATTAGTTCCTGATCAAAGAACAATCTTCTGCGCAGTTATTGACAGTGTTCAAAATGACAGACGGTAACCTGTTCTTCATTGATGCCCCTGGAGGCACCGGCAAAACGTTTTAATCAATTTACTTATTGATAAATGTAGATCAGAGAGAAAAACTGTCATTGCAGTCGCGTCTTTCTGGAATCGCAGCAACATTATTAAAAGGTGGGAGAACAGCATATTTCTACCTTTAAATTGCCTTTGAACACAGCTTTATAGAACAAGCAACATGTAATGTTAGTAAGAATAGTTCTATTGCAAGGTTTTTCGTGATTCAGTATTAATATATCTGGGATGAGTGCACCATGAGCAACAGATGTCACATAGAAGCTGTTGACAGAATGTTACGGGATGTACGATCATCTTCCAAATTATGGGAGGAGTTACTGTTGTATTTTCTGGTGACTTCCGGCAAACCTTGCCTGTAATTGCTAAAGGCACTAGAAGCTGATACAATCAAAGCAAGCTTAAAGACATCCCCAATTTGGCAGAACGTTAAAATAATGACTCTCAGTACAAACATGAGAACTTTGTTAACTGATGACTCAGATTCTGCGCAATTTGCAGCATTGCTTCTCGCAGTTGGAAGCGGTTTCAGTTACCAATATCAATAGTCAAAATATATTAGTAGATCATCGGTATGGTCACGTGGTTCACACTATAGATGATTTAATTCAGAAGATATATGAAGATGTGCAAACAATCCTAAATAAGACACTCATGGTTTTGTGAAAGAGTTATACTGTCTCCAAAAAATAATGTGGTAGATGAAATTAATCATCAAATCCTACAGCGCTTTCAAGCAGAAACAAAGAATATCGATCATTTGACACTGTTCTGATTGATGACGAGAGTGTTCATTATCCACCAGAATTTTTAAACTCGCTCAACCCAGCAGGTCTTCCACCACATATATTAAATTTGAAAATTGGTACACCTATTATATTACTTCGTAACCTCAATGCCCCAAAACTTTGTAATGGAACACGACTTCAAATTAATTAAGTTTGCCAACAATATTTTACACACCAGAATTCTTACTGGTCCAGCATCTGGTGAAAATGCTCTAATACCCAGAATTCCAATGATTCCGTCTGATTTACCTTTTCAATTTAAAAGGCTGCAGTTTCCCGTTAAACCATGCTTCGCTATCAATAAATAAAGCACAAGGACAATCCTTCAAGTTTGTTGGTGTCGATCTTAGAGAAAGCGTCTTCTCTCACGGTCAGCTGTATGTAGCAATCTCCCGTGTTGGGTCAAAAGATAACCAATTCTTGCTTCTTCCAAAAAATAATGAAACTGCCAATGTGGTGTCCCTGAAGCTTTGGTTTAATTTACAAAATGTGTCGTTTTACATAAAACATTCTACAGTGATTCTGTACATTTGTTGTAATTACATTTCTTCATATGCCAGTTTGTCTTCTTTGCAGTTATTTTGACCCTGTTGAACTTTGTTTTAATATGAGCTAGAGACTACGTGTGCAGTGTATGTAATGCAACAATGTTTCTTTTCATGTGGATACTAATAAATATGTTGTTTTGTATATCAATTTCTCACAATTAATGCAATCATCCATTTTTTGTACAAAAATAAGCAATATTAATTTATACAAAAATATTTGTCGATGCAAATAAAATATTCTTGGAGTCCTTGGTTTCTATTTTATAATTCAAATTTCAATATCAGTAGTCTCTAGCACTTCTGATGAAGTTAATATTGTTTTGTTAAGTGGTTCAGTACATCGTCAATTTATTGTGTACTAGCAACACATTGCTATCGGGACGGAGACGGACAGATCATGGCAGGAAGGAGTAAGCGGAGAAGAGATACAAAGAAAGATATAGATGTAGGCCAGCCGCAGGGCATGAAAAAGATGGAATTAGTCTTCCTGTCTAATAATATTCTGTAATAATGCCGGGCAACGCCGGGTACTTCAGCTAGTCATTATAAGTGAACACACCTCCGCTAACGAATCCACAAGATTTCGATGCACAGACGACACGTCGAGCACACCACTAACTATTGAAATGTGCCTACACTCACTGCGGGGCCACATTTAATTCACATTCTGGGGGGGGGCAAAAAACGCACGACATAGAGATTACATACAGAGGGCTTCTCGCTGTTTGAAAATCTTATTATTACCCTCCTTACAGTTGCTGTGCCTATCCCTACCTATCCCTACACTGGTGCCCACGACTGCACCGGTTACCGTATATAGAATAAGAAATAATACCTATCACATAAAAAATCAATGTTTAAA
>JAHLJT010004567.1:87428772-87708426 GCA_031308135.1 Acheta domesticus
TACATCCTTTAATACGGAACCAAACTCTTAGGAAGAATGTTAAAGAAGATGTATAAGACTATCGTAGAGAGTATTGCTACATATGGGTCTGAAGTTTGGGAAATATCTAAAGGTAATGAGAATAAACTTACAGCAATGGAAATGGATTATTGGCGAAGAAGCTGTGGATTGACTTTGTTGGACAAAGTAAGAAACGAAGAAATTAGAAGATAAGCAGAAGAGAGTTTCAACATTATAGATACGATTGAAATTAAAAGGTTCAAATGGTATGGTCATTTAAACAGAATGGGTGAAGAACGATGGCCTCTAAAGCTCTGGAATTGGACACCAACATCACACCGAAGACGAGGGAGACCCAAAAGAACATGGAAGGAAGAAGTAGAGAAGGCAATGGAGAGAAGATGATTAACTGCAGAAGACTGCAGTGACAGACTAAAATGGAAACTGGAATGCGAGAGACGCCCAATGGTGTAAAATACTCGCAATACTACTATTACCAAATATGCGGTAAACGAGATTATTCCATTTATGATGTTTGAACTTGTATTGTTTCATGCAATTTATCTTGAACTTGTTTGAACTATGTTTGAACTTGTATATTGTTTCATGCACAGCGTTGACAAACCTTTACTTTTATTAAATACTCTTATTATATTATCAAATACTCTGAAGATATGGATACTATCAGATACGTACTACGAATAAGATGTGATAAGAGGTAAAATGTTCATTTTTCTTGCGAAAATATGCAAGTACATATTGTTGATAAAAATTGAAGAAAAATAAAAATACTTCCGTGCACTGAACATATAACATCAACTTTATTAGGAATATATCTCTGAAAGGGCTTTGCCGTAAATAACAACGAGAAATTTTCAAACCTATAACTTAAAAAAGGTTAATTTTACAACGAAACCTTATAGGAAATTTTTGTAGAAAAATTTCGTCTACTTTAATTTTATACACAGCATAATTTGATGAAATTGATAGTTATAGTCGTACATGCAAAAAACGATGAGAAACCTTTACGGGGCCTCCCATCTCCGGCTGACCCTTCCACATTTCAGAAGTTTTAGTATAATGTGCGGGTACCAACAAACAACCAAGCCAAGTTTCAAAACTCTGGAATTTCCCGAAGTACCAGTCTTGTATATGTCTCCCGTATGTGTGATAGTGTGGTTCATGTTAGTGTACGTATGTGTAAGTAAGGGGTGAGGATAGGACAAGGAAGAGGAAGGAAAGATGGCGCGCTGTCCATGGGCCGTTTGTTAGAGTACTGCTCTGGCATTCGCTTGGTGTTGATTGGAAATAACACGGAAAACTACCAAACAGAGCAGAGGACCGCTAGAATTCTTCTCCAGACAGTAACTGAATTCGACTTAGCTACGAGTGTCTAGGTAGTGTCAAAATTCCTGCCGCCGTCGGGTCTCGAATCTGAAACCTCCCGGTCAGAGGCACTGCAGTGATATCAGTTGATCCCCTGAGCCACCTTTCCCGGTCTTTGTGAATGATGATTTTGTAATTTTTTTAAACAATATATTATTGGCTGGTTACTGGACCCACTTACATAAATGCCGGTCAGATCATGATCATTTTCGCAGAATTCTTTGTATATTTCTCTAAAACGCTGTGTTCTCAAGATTTCAGAGTACAACTGTAACTTAGTCTGTAATGTTTACTACATTTAAGCAATTGTGTAAATAAGAGCCTACGATTTTTAGTTTGAATCGATATCACTTGTTGTTTTTAACTTAAAGGACTTCATGACAAGAATTAAAATGATTGATTGATGAAACATTTTTATTTAAAATTTGTACTAATGGTTGGTACTAAAATGCCTGTCAGGCTAGTGATAATATTTAAATGTTTGTTTGAATATTAAACATAAAATTGGGAGAAATTCATGAGTAAGTTGCGTGCAAGTTCTACTACCCTAATGGAAAATCAATATTCGCTTTAGCAGTTTTGGACCTGTCACCAGACTGATGTAGGGCACGTTGCTTAATTAATACGTTTCTCAGAGGTTTTGCATTCAATTATTTCCAGATAGTCACGTAAGCGCTCTCAGGTAGTTTTAATATTGTCTTTAGCTCGTAAAAAGTCCGTCATATCAGGTAAATGTTTTTATAGATTAATCTGTATATAAAATTATTAGCTTTATTTCTGTCTTAAAAATAGCACACTCTCCTGTGAAAATAATTAACCGTTTATTATAGGGAAAACATTAATTGTTGTAGGAAGAAAAACTTTTGTAAGTCAAATTTTCTGTGTAGTGATTCAACTTTACTGCATTTCCATCAATTTTATTAAATTTTGTTTAAAAATTAAATATATTTCACCAAAATGTATACATTATTCTTTTTTACTACAATTTTTACTTGATTGTTAAGATTAATTTTATTATTATTTTTTTCTTCTTCTACATTACTTGCACAAATTCATTAATAAAATACCATAAAAAATTTAACTCCTTCTCTCTCTACTCTCGTTATAAATACAATTAAACTTAATAACAAGCTGGACTTCTCACAAGATCACTTCTAGTGGATCAGATTAGTGGATAAATCGGATGATTGAAAGTGTCGAAGAATTTAATCCGAAGTTCAAAGTTATGTTTGTGGATTATGTCAAAGAATTTGATTCAGTAGAAATAACACGAAAATAGCATCGCTGCGCGTGAACGGTAGGTAACGCTGGGCTCGAGCACCACTTGGCAATGTTGTCTACTCGAGTAGTTGAGCAGATCAGCTGGTTGCTGACTGAAGTCTGATGCTGGTAGCGCACTGTAGTGTGAATTTGATACAGAAGTGCTCACCTCAGCATTCAGCTCACTCCTTACCTTCCCACAGCGCTTACCGTTCACAGACGCATTGCTCAGTATGGATGAGCAGGGGGGTATTGTCACGCAATAGCAGTTAAATTAGACAGGGAGCTGCAGGACGCTGTCTTACTTATAGGCTGGATTTTTGTGTGATTGATAGTTAGTGGTTCTTGGGCGCGTCAACTGCTAACATGCACACCCCCGTAAGTGTAGTGCATGTTTTATTTCCTCGGGAGGTGGCGGTTATCTTCCCCCGCTGGGCGAGACCTGGTATCGACCTTGCGTCGGCTAGCGGGCTTTTCCCCACCAGCGAGGCACCGCCCCATCCTGCTCCGGTATTCGCCTAGTGTTGATCGGAGAACCCACGAAACACTACTTATCAGAGCAGCCGTTTGCTAGAATTCTCCTCCAGACAGCAACTGAATTCGTCCTAGCTAGTGTTGAAAGTCCTGCCATTGTCGGGACTCGAACTTGAGGCCTCCCAGTCAGAGGCACTGCAGTGACACCGGTTAATGCCCTTAGCCACTTCGTCCGGTGGAATTTAGACACTAAGTAGAATATTTAGTTTTCAAATTCTTTAAATTTTCCTGAAAATAAAATAAACGAATTTCTCGCATATTCTCTGAAGCTGATAGTCATGATCATCAGTCAGCGTGTGTTGACCACAACACAAAAATATATGTAAACATAAACTTATTCAATTATCACTTTATAATAAAATCTGTGTTGAAGGATTAAACAATCCGTTTTTTTGCCCGGAAGAGAAATGTTGGACTTCGAGCTCGATTGCACGATGGGAAACTCTGGGTTCCAGATATTTATTTACTAGTTTCTTGAAATATTAAAAATCAACTTAAATCTCTTGTGGCATAATTAAAGTGAATAAAATGTATATGTTTGGGATTTAGCATAAAAATAAAAATACGCAACAAAGAAGTGTGAATTTTTTTCAAGAGTGCCATAATCACTAAGATTAACAAAGAAGCTTCAATGTTTCTAAATGCCATTGTCCGAATTTGTCTAACTAACGGTAGCCCAAACGCTTAGACCTAAATTTAATTTCCACGCGCGGGGAACGAAACCCAGAAGCAATCGGGAATCGAAACCCACCACGGAAAGCTACTACGCTGCCGATGAGCCAACTTAGGGCGCTTCAGTACTTAAGTAGATAAAATTTCCTGTGTGACTCTCTTGCAGAACGTTTTCAAAGTCATTAAAAGCTGTGAGTTTAGTCTTTGTAGTGAATGTGTTCTAGCACACAGTGTTTGTTTGGAATATGTTGTAAATGGAACTTCTGTGACACATCATGCAATATTCATTTTTACCTAAGCAAAGAGAATAAATTAATTCAAGCCCAGAGTTTCATTTCAGGACGCATATTCAACTCAAATTTGCTTTCTTTGCACTAATTTGTGGTATCATTAATAGTCGTAGATATCCCAAACGAAAGTAAGTTTTGAAGTTTCTGAATGCTATATTTATTAGAATGAAATCAATATTTGATGTAGGCTCCTCATCGTAATTGTTTATTTTCGCATAAAGCTTTTTCGGCCGCATTGCGGCCATCTTCAGTGCTACAAAATAATAATATTATTTTTTGTAGCACTGAAGATGGCCGCAATGCGGCCGAAAAAGCTTTATGCGAAAATAAACAATTACGATGAGGAGCCTACATCAAATATTGATTTCATTGATAGCATCGTAAATGCCACACCATTTCCTACTATTTATTAGAATGTTTACATTAAAAAGTTTCAAAATTAATTATTATATATTTATTTGTATTATTATTATCATTAGTGTAAATTAAATTTTCAGATAGCCATTGAGATTTCCCAGTTTGGTTAATTAACCAAAAGTTAAAGAACTGACAACTCACGGTTCTAAAAAACATCTGCATGGTGAACAGAAATAACGGAACGTACCGGCGTAGGTGGTGCAGGGCATCAATTAATATTATTGTAGTGCCTTTGACCGGGAGGTCTTAGATTTCGAGTCCCGACAGTACCAGGATTTTCTACTCTAGCTACATAGCTTGGTCGAATTCAGTCGCTGTTTGGAGAAGAATTCTAACGGCCAGCTGTCCTGACCGGTAGTGTACAGTGATTTCTCTGATCAACCCAGGCGAATGCCGGAGCAGTAACCTAACAAATGAGGCGAGAGAAGTGCGAGATTTTACCTTCCTTTTCCTTGTCTTATCCTCACCTCTCACTTACACACACTTACGTGCACTACACTTCAACACATGCCGAGAGCTTAGAGCTTGTCGTGGCTGAGGCGGTACCCCATTGGTAGAGATACCTGGTTGAGGAAATCCTGCACGTCGACAAGTAGGTCGGCGCCGGATGTCGCCATCCAGTGAGAGAAGACACCGCCACCTCCAGCGTTAAGACATGCACTACACGTACGGGACCAATGACTTGGTTGATGCGCTCGGAGTCACTAATCAATCAATCAATTCAACAGAAAGTAAAAAAAAACGACCCAACGGCACCGGGCACCCACTGCACTCAGGCTTCAGGACTAAACATAATTCAGGCATAGAATTAATATTACACACGTAGCGTATTAAGGTGGCTCCACACATTCGGCATTCACCGAGCAGCGAGCTACTGCTCACCCGATCCCGACCAGCGGATGTGTTTGGCGAATGTTCGCTCTCTTTGATGTGTCCAAAAGACCAACATGCGGCGGGTAGAGCGAGCGCCGAATGTTCGTCGTTCGGCAAATAGTAAGCGACCCATCCACACTACTCGGGGTTCGACGGGCAGTTGCTCGCTGTTCGCCGAATAGCGAATGTGTGGAGCCGCCTTTAGAGAGCGCGACCTCCTGAGCGCGTTCCTCCAGGCACCCGAGGGGAGTGGCGCCGCTGCCATGGAGACGCGGGACCTGCTGCGGGCGGCGGCGCCTCTGCTGCGTGCCGCGCAGGTACAGTTGCCAGCAAATCCATATTCAAGCGTTATTTATTATATTCGAGGACGAAGTGTAATTAACCATTTGAAACCAATTTTAAGAAAATGTTTAAAATGTTAAGGCTTTGTTTAAAGTTCCCCCAAACATTTTTTCTATATTTGTTTCAAACAAGCAGGGCCTCGAGTTCGTTCACGTCGATCGGGGAATATCAGTTTTGGAGAAAATCATCTCAACACTTTATGTGCAGGCGTTGGTCACATACGGGCGGACGGACAGAGAAATAGACGTTCTGCCATCATTCAATTTTTCGGTATCACAGAGTCACAAAACTTGGTTTCTGTCACAACCTGTTAGAGGAAGTGCATTACTACACACCAGAACCATTAACTTTTTCTTTATGACTTGACATCACGAGTTATTATGTTTGCCAATGAAAGGAAGCACGTCATCTTAATAACTATTAATTTATTCCTTCAATCATTTTATTTACACTAAACAATAAAATATACAGGAGTTACTCTCTTCCGGCTGGCATTAACGTCCAAGCCCGGATCTCTCTAGTGCGTCACTTAGCACTGCTCCTGTTCCACACGCCAGACTGTGCGACTCCGCCGCGTGCAACTCCAGCACGCAATCTCGCCGTGCGTCCCTTGGCACGGCGCCTCCAGGCTGGCAGTCGCGACGTATTCCGCTCGACTACTAGTGCGGCCTCTCTGCGTGTTTCTCTCTCCCTGAGTGCAGGCTCTCTCCCAGCGACTTCGCTGCGCTGCCTCTCTGCTGTGACTCGGTGACTCTGTTCCTTCGTGTGACTGCCGTGGCCGTCACCTGCTCCCGGTTAAATAGGGGCGGCGCGGCCCGGGTAGCCTCGCCTCGAGGCTTGCCTGCTCGCTGGCCAGCGTTCCGCGCCAGCGGGTTCCGTGGCGCGCGGCGTATAGCTGCACGCGCGCCAACTTGAAAATGCTGAACACAGCACGAGTTTTCTGTCAAAAAAGGCCGATTTTTAACAAAGTATTTGCAATTACTACAATACTACTTACGTAGTATAGATAAAGTATCGTAATTATTTGACAAAATATTGCTATTTTTTAGCAGGAAAACTAGGACTTTGGGGACCTGCTATTGAGAATGTTGATGGTCCGTAGAATTACTTCCTCCAACGCTTTGTGTACGAATGAACTCTGTGAGGGCTACTACCCCGTACATCGTCAATTTTCTGCCCGGAGGATAAATCCCCGGAGTGGACCCCTAGGCTTTTTGCCTTTATTCTCACGCCCTGCGGTCGACACGCACGCTTTGGTCTATTGGAATCCGGATCTCGCCGGAACGCACTTATCCCTCTTCGGAACCTCTCTAATTCTTTGGTCCACCTTGACAGATCAGAGATACTGACTTTCCAGGCCATAACCGGAGTTGAAACACTGTACCACTTGCAATGCGCCGGGACAAGTCTCGCTTCTATGCCAGGCCGAATCCCAGAAGGCTTGGGGCTCCCAAACCGCCTACTCACTGCCTCCATCTTAAAGCTATCGACGTGAGTACCGACGGAACACAGGAAACTTGACAGGCAGGTTCATGTTCCCCGTTTGGACTTTGTATGTGGATTTGAGATACTTGCTCTGCCGCACAGAGAATGTTGGCTAACGAACCCCACGCCCAATCCCGCCCAAAGTTCGGTGGCAAGCCACCAATACATAGCCCCGCCCTTGAAGTAAACGACGTCAATGCTACAATGAAACTCAGGGTACGGGAGACCGTTTACATTTCCCCACCAAGAATTATGACCTTCGCAGTCGATGGTTCCTCCCTGCGGGATGAATGGACTCGTCGTAGGCTACTACACCCACACATAATTTTGTTGTACCAGGGGAACAAGTCCCCGGGATTGGTCTCTCAGCATCAGCTCTTACCCTAAGTAGCCCAGTCAAGTACGCCGACAGGCTGGTAACCGGATCCAGCCGTTACCCAGTTCGCCCTCTCAGAACCCCCCCCACACACACACACAATGCCCACAATGGGCCCCACAATGGATCCAAATTTTTTGATTCTTTTATTTTGTTATTTTGAACATTATTCTTAGATACCGCAATAGGCAGTTAAAAAACTGCTCAGGTCGTATTTTGGTTGATATTCATGAATTTTCCGAAATTGCTTTTTCCTACAACAACAACAATGTTAAAGATACATATTTTTTCAACAAATCTGTTCTTCAATAAGAGATATTTAATTACGCTCATGTATATTTTTTTCTGAAATGAGAAGTTTTCACCTAATTTTGCACTAAGCATTGACATTTTTTAACAAATTACTTACTCAAAATTACTTTTTTCTGTAAATTCTTTCCTTGGAGCAAAGTAAGCTTAAGAAATTGCGCAGCGGTCACATTTTTAATAACCATCTGAATTTTTGAAAATTGCCGAAGTGAGAAATATTGCGATAAAGTATGTTCTGTTGTATCCCCACTAGTTGTCCTTTATTAAATCAGTGCCAAAAATTGGATTTTTAAACGAATTTATGTAGAATGTTTTGAAAAAACTAGCGGTTTTGCGTAATTTCTGCTTAAAAGTAACGCAATTTATAAGAAAATGCTAAAAAAACTCCTATTTTAATTTTTTCCTGAGATAGGTTAAAAGCCGCTTAAAAATGGAGCAGGTTTCATTTTCGTTGAACTGAATTTTATAAATGTAAAAGTTTTGTATAATGAGGGGAAAGCAGTTTATGCTCTTGTAGCCTCAATAGTTTCCTCCTGAATCGACTGATCATGTACAGATCAAGCTTCACGCGGAGCAAAACTTTCTCTTATACGCGGATTAAAATAGCGTGACTTCCGACAGCTGGACGCGGTTGTCTTGACTTTAAATTGTTGGTACTAAAGCTGTCTATTTGATAACCGCGACACAGCTGATGATTCGTCAGAAGTCACTTCTCTTTAAATCGGAGTATGCAATATCGATGCAACCAACGAGCTGGAATTTCGTATTACATAGAGTGACAGAAACGCCTCCATCATTGCAACAAAACTGAAGCCATGTTCTTTACAGCCAAAGCAGCGCCCTATGAAAAAATATATATATTTTTAAATTCTGGGCCTTAAGAAAATGTGCGCAGATAAATCTCTTTCCCCACACGTCATGTACAGTTTTTACTGTTTTTTTGACAAATAAATAAATAAATAAATAAATAGAGTGTTAATATTCCGTTTGGTGCTGGTAAAGGCCGTGTGGGCGCGGCTGCGCGGAATACAAATTCATTAATCTGTGTTTCACGGCCAAAAAACCAATATTTTAAAAACGAACTTAACGTAATATATAACTTAACGTAAGGTATAAGAAAACGTAAGATATACATCTTAAGATGATATTCTTAAACTGTGGCTATTATACAGTTTTACAAAACATTTCCTACTACTCTCGTAACTGTTTGCTCTAGCCTTTCCAATTCCACCGCAAAACGACAAGTCACTTTATTTAAATTAGAAATCAGCTGGCCACAGATCTGTCGAATGGATTACGACCAATCACGACCTTGCTCAAAGGAGACCCGAAGAACTGTGAGAATTATATGCGAGAATATAATATATGCGAGAACTGTGAAACTTAGCTTCACATAAGCTTCAGTTTTAGACTGGGAGTGAAGACCCTATGTATCTTATTTTCTTTTTATTGAGGTAGTTATTTAATATATATTATAAATAGCATAACTTGATACAATGTGGCTAGGTCGAAGGCCTTTAAGCCATTACAATACCTACATCCTATCACGATCTAACCTTTTGAATTCTGGTATTCACTCCAAATGGTCTCTCCATCGCATGAAAGCCGCGGAAAAGGGACCATAAAGTACGGCTGAGGGAAAACCCCTGAAGGGGGAAAAAACCTGCCATCAGAAGCCGAGTGCATGCTAATCTACCAGATTTTTCTAAACTATTTCTTTCTTACCTGGTGCGGCCGTCACGCGTTCTCATCCAATCTTTGACCTCCTCCGCACCTGAAATTCAAACAGCGCCAGAGAAGATCGTCCGCACTATTGCCTCTACACTACTTTTTTGATACTCAATCCCCATTGCCTCATACTGAGCATATTTACTTATCTGACACTTTCAACTTTTATTTATTTATTTTTTAATTGAATTACTTATTTACTTACTACTTGCCAGTTGAATGTGATTTATGACTTAATTTACTTAACCGTTTACTAACTTAACTTAAATTACTGATTAAATTATTCATCGTTTGATTATTAACTTATTTATGCCCTCTCCAGTCTAGACTCGGCTCATACTAACCAAAGCTGTTTTCCCACTTCCTAATTTCCGTTTCCCTAACGGTCCGAATCTTTCCTAGAAATGTTCCTAATTCTTTCATGAAGTGAGATCTTTTATCACCTAATATAGTCTGGGCGAGCGTTACGTTTCTATGATGGAAGTAGTAGTTTCCCATTCCCATCCATTTTCCTCTCCATCTTTCGGTCGCATTGCAATTTGGAAGGATGTGGATCCAATCTTCCCTATCCCCGCAGAGCACCTCACATTGCATTACCATTTTCGTCTTTCAAATCTACGTTGCATCCATCCTCCGATTCTGAACCAAGCGTATCCCCCTCTTGCGTCCTTCTGAGTGCCTGAACGTAACTGTCGCTATCCCATAACGGGCTCGTGTGAATTTTAGCCACTAGCGCACGTTTTTCGGCCGTTGCTGCCAGGATATCTTGCCTTTTACATATCCGAGAGTCTACCAGAAATTATCCGTTCTTACGTGTTTCCCTATCCCTAACCATCTCCGGCAAAACGTTTCCAAGACCTGCAAGTTCTAGTACCAATAAATCTTACACCGTGACCGATCTCCAGGAGCCTTGCGCAGGTGCTGGGCTTCGGGCCGTTCCGCTGCGCGGGTCGCTGCTGCGCCGCGTGCCCGCCCGGCCGCCGTCGCGTGCGTCTCTGCGCGCGCAGACGCGGCTACGGCTGCGTCCTCATGCTGCTGCACGCCGCCTCCTTCGCCTACGCCCTCATCGACCGCTCCATCGTCAAGTTCTCCGACCTGGACATCGTCACCTTCTCCTTGATACACGCCAATGTCGTCACGATATTTGGCATCGCTTCGTCCTTTCTAATGGTCGTTAATCTGTTGCTTCCCAAGAAGTTGGTTGAACTGCTTCAAGAGCTCTGCGATATTCATCGTTTGATGTTTGGAAACGATAAGATATCGTATAAAGTTATATATCTTGTCAGTTGGGTGCAACTCATTCTGATAATTGTGACACAAATAATATACATTATAAACATCTGAAAACACTTTTGATTATTTACTTTCTGCTAAACTTTGCATTCCCTACATATTATTCACGTATGCATACACAACTAGCTGGATTGCTATAACTATATACATCAATTTGATAATTCTGCTTAAGTTTTACTTCAAGAAAATAAATAATACTCTTACGTTGATTTGCGAGAGTACTAAACTTCAGGAAGAAACTAATAGAATCTTGAGTATTCCAAAAGTTATTTCTATTCACAGTAACAAAAATTATTAATATTAGGAGTATGTTATATAATGAATGCATTGTACAAAGTCTTAGAAAATTCAATTTATTATTGAGTAGCATTATTAAAAATATCAATTGTGTATTTGGTTTGCAGATCAGTATTGAAAGTGCGCATTTCCAAGTATTTATAGCGGCATATATTCTATGGCTTTCCGCTTTCTTAGATGGTCAGCAGTCTGCGGCAGCGGCTAATGCATTAATATTTGTGTTTGTGGCGCCCGCCTGGAAGATGGTGGGAATGGCCATAGCCGGCGAGCTGTGTGTTGCCGAAAGTCGTTCGCATGGCTACGCTAGTGCAACGCGCGTTGCTTGAGGTAAGTGCTTCCATCTTGCGGTTACATGATAAACTGTTTGTACGAATCGAGGTTTTGCAAGGTCGCTCTTTCTCGCTCGAGGGAAGTGAAAAGCGAAATCCAAGAGTTGTTTTTAACTTACTTGGATTTTTCTTACTTTGAATGAAATTGAATTGAATTTTGAAGTTTAGTACAAATTAAATTTGATTGTTCCGAATCCATACTGTCAAGCCAATCCAAAATAGGATAGACCACATAGTGATGGGCACTTTTAAGGGTAACCAATATGTTCTTTTCAATGTATAATTGTTTATTTTATCAATAAAAAGTTCATAGTTGACAAATGAATTACTACATATGTGTACATTTATGAGACTAGTAAGTTAAATAGTTGGAAATTGTACTTCACATTTTATAAAATGTGAAACTAAAATAAGGCAGAAAATATGATGTGATGGGCACTATCAAGACTACTGTGGGCACTTTGTAATAAAGTGATGGGCACTCAGAAAAATGTATTGTAAATATCCTGATGAAGTAAAACAGCATTGTTGAACGCGATTGGCTTGATATTGCTGGTTTATTAAGCTTCGGTTATAAATGGTTTTAATGCATTTTTATTTTGTTTGCTTTCAGAGATTTTAAAAACATTTAAGGATAATTTTATTGATCATTTTCTGACGAAGTTTTATGTCATCAAAATCCTTCCCATAGTGATCACATTTAACCCCAAAACGTTTATTGAGACAGTAATGGGCATGTTCAAATTTCAGTGATAGACACTTTGCCCATTACTGTCCAAAATCGTTCTAAATGTATATTTTTGCTTAATAAGGCAAACAATGTTCCAAAATTCAATATTAACATTACAGCAATGCATAAAAAATTATTTCCTCAAATTGTAGTGATTGGCACCCACGCCCATCATTGTCCTGCACGTCAGAAATATTTACAGTTATGGGCACTATCTTTTTTTGGTTATGACCTGCTCTGAGAAGATGAAAACACATATGAAAACTTAGATTACAAATCTGGCTATCCTACGCATACAGCGGATTGCAAATAAAAACAGACGAATTGACTCATATCTATATCTATACTAATATATAAAGACAGAACTGCACTTACTTACAACGCGATAATCTCTGAATCTACTGAACCAATACTGATGAAACTTTTATACTAGCTTCCTTTAAACGTCTGGAGTAACATAGGCTATGATTTACAACCATTTCCCTTAACATATTCACAAAATAATTACTTTCCTGGACATTTTTCGACTAGCATTACATCGTAGATTCAAGAATGCATCAATGTTAATAGTTTAGCTTTGCGCCACCTGAGGCGCACTCTTCGTGAAAACTGAGGATGTCTGATATCTACTGCTCATTTCTTCAACAGCCAGAATTATTACGAAATTCGCTGGGGTTTGAATACGGCTATTTACACATGTCCGTGAATGTTAGTTCAGAACGTTTGTGTATCGTTTGAAAGACAGCCGTAACAACAGTGGTAAGGAATTTCAATGTAGATGTATTAAGTAATAATATACAGTATAATGTTGAGTTAGGTTGAGAGAGTAAAAAGTACAGTAATATACAATGTAGTTGAGTAAGGTTGAGGAAGTAAAAAGTACAGAATGTATAGTATTGTACAATGTACATAACATAGATATCGTATATTTTATAACCTCTTATTTATAAAATTATAAAATAACCTCTTATTTACAGAAATTTGTGAATTCTAAATTGTTGAAAACAATGGTGAAGCGGAAGACGCATTTGTCAAAACATACTAAAAGTGCGAAAAGATGGGCAGAATATAAAAGTTCAGAATAGGCTACACAAAGGCAAGAGCAACTTACTGAAGACGACAATACTACAAGGAGAGAAGTCAATACCAACAATTCCCTAGGAAGCAGCTCAGCTTTTCATTATGACCCCCAATTTGATTATTTGCATAGTTCAGATATTCAGATTGGTCATATGGAAAATGTTTGTATGTTTTGCGGAGCAAAAAAATGGGCATTCGAACATAATAGCATGTGTTGTTCTAATGGGAAAGTAAAGTTAAGGCCTTTAGTGGAGCCTCCTGACATTTTGAAAAGCCTGCTACTTGGTGAACATCCATTATCAAAGCATTTCCTACGTCATTTGAGACAACACAACTGTCTTTTTCAGATGACATCTTTTGGCTGTACAGAACATAAAGAAGGATTTTACATGCCTACATTCAAAATTCAGGGCCAAATTTATCATCGCATTGGTAGTTTACTTCCAACAACGAACCCTGGATTTCTGCAGGTGTATTTCCTTTCTGAAGCAGACCAAATGTCTTTGCGTCAAAATATTGTACCTAATTTAAATCCAGAAATTATACAAATGATACAGAGTTTGTTGCACACACACAATCAGTATATTAAAAGTTTCAAGGCTGCCATAGAACAAGCACCTCCAAATATTCTGGATTACAAAATCCTTATCCGAGCTGACATTATCCCAGTCAATTATCATAGAGGCTGTTTCAACCAACCAACAACAAATGAAGTGGGTATATTACTGGTGGATGAATATAAAGGGCACCGAGATATTGTATTGCACAGTAGAAATGGAAAGTTACAGCGTGTTTCAGAGTTACATCGTGCTTACGACCCTCTTCAGTATTCTCTCATATTTGTTAATGGAGAAGATGGGTATTCTATTAATATTCCACAAGTAATTTCAGGAAGAGCAAAACCTTTCAAAGAAAATATCTTGCATGCAATACTATTCTTATAGATTTATGGTGAGGGAAGGTACAGTGAATTTTCTGCTAATGTTCCAGCAATTATTGAATCAGTTTGTTGTTGACATGGCTGCTAAAATGATTACAGAAAGACTTGGATATATCAAACAAAATCAAAAAACATTAAGAGCAGAGAACTACATTCATCTTCGAGATGCAATTAACAATGGTCACCCTGATCTTTTTATTACAATGACATGCAACCCCGAATGGCCAGAAAACACACATGAATTGTATGTGGGACAGAATCCTCATGACAGACATGATATTATTTCACGTGTATTTCATCTGAAATACCAAAACTTGATGAATTTGATCACCAAAAACCACATATTTGGCGCAACTGTATGCCATATGTCAACAATAGAATGGCAAAAAAGAAGATTGCCCCATGCTCATATTCTGATTTGGCTTCAAAGAAAAATACAACCAGATGAAATTGACTTAATTATTAGTGCTGAGATACCCAATAAAGAAGAAGATCCTCTTCTTTACGAAATTGTTTCCAAACACATGATTCATGGACCATGTGGAGAATACAATTCACGATCGCCATGTATGGTCAATGGTAAATGCAATAAGAGATTCCCACGCTCTTTCACTGTTCATACTCAGTCAGACAATGATGGATATCCACTTTATAGGAGACGTTCGCCTGAAGATGGTGGTCACATTGCAGTTTTGGGTAGACATTCTGATACACAAGTGGATAATCGATGGGTTGTTCCGCATTCACCAGTCCTAAGCAGATGCTTTTCAGCTCATGTTAATGTAGAATACTGTCACTCTGTGAAAGCAATCAAATACATTACTAAGTATGTTAACAAAGGTAATGATCGAGCAACTTTTACTGTACAAAATGATTGCAATGAAATTGAAAAGTACATAAATGGTCGCTACTTGAGCACTTCGGAAGCCTTCTGGCGAATATTTGAGCTGCCAATTCATGAAAGATACCCAGCTGTAATTCATCTGGCGGTACACTTAGAAAATGGTCAAAGGGTGTATTTCAACCAGCATAATATTCTGCAAGTTTTAGAAAATCCTCCTCAGACAACATTAACTGGCTTTTTCAAACTGTGCTAAGATGATGATTTTGCAATAACTTTGCTTTATTGTGAAGTGCCTGCATTTTATGTCTGGAGAAATAAAAACTGGCAGAGAAGGAAACGTGGACAACTGGTTGCAGGGCATTTGGGTGTAAGGAAAGATGCTGCTCTTGGAAGAGTTTACACTGTGCATCCAAACTTCACAGAATGCTATTACCTTCGTCTGCTTCTACATCACATTCGTGGTCCAACTTCTTTTGCTATGCTAAAAACAGTGAACAGTATTGTACAGCCTTCTTACCAGACAGCGTGTAAGAAACTGGGCCTCATAGAACATGATGAGCATTGGAAACACACGCTGAGTGATGCTGCACTTACACAGTCACCATCACATATTCGTGAACTATTTGCGATACTATTGGTATTCTGTCAGCCATCTGATCCAAGCAGTTTGTGGTGTGAATTCAAGGAAGTCATGTGTGAGGATATTCTTTTTCAAAAGCGTTTGCATGAAGACAACCAAGATTTACCATTCTCAGTGGATGTATTCAATGAAGGATTAATTATTCTAGAAGACATTATTGCATCTTTCAGTGATAAGCGACTTCGTGATTTTGGTATTCTTGAGCCAAGTAGACAAAGTTCTGACTATACAAGAGATACATATAGTATGTGTGATGTGCATCGATACCTAAAAGAAAATTTGCCAAAATTAGTTCCTGATCAAAGAACAATCTTCTGCGCAGTTATTGACAGTGTTCAAAATGACAACGGTAACCTGTTCTTCATTGATGCCCCTGGAGGCACCGGCAAAACGTTTTTAATCAATTTACTTATTGATAAATGTAGATCAGAGAGAAAAACTGTCATTGCAGTCGCGTCTTCTGGAATCGCAGCAACATTATTAAAAGGTGGGAGAACAGCATATTCTACCTTTAAATTGCCTTTGAACACAGCTTTTATAGAACAAGCAACATGTAATGTTAGTAAGAATAGTTCTATTGCAAAGGTTTTTCGTGATTCAGTATTAATTATCTGGGATGAGTGCACCATGAGCAACAGATGTCACATAGAAGCTGTTGACAGAATGTTACGGGATGTACGATCATCTTCCAAATTAATGGGAGGAGTTACTGTTGTATTTTCTGGTGACTTCCGGCAAACCTTGCCTGTAATTGCTAAAGGCACTAGAGCTGATACAATCAAAGCAAGCTTAAAGACATCCCCAATTTGGCAGAACGTTAAAATAATGACTCTCAGTACAAACATGAGAACTTTGTTAACTGATGACTCAGATTCTGCGCAATTTGCAGCATTGCTTCTCGCAGTTGGAAGCGGTTCAGTTACCAATATCAATAGTCAAAATATATTAGTAGATCATCGGTATGGTCACGTGGTTCACACTATAGATGATTTAATTCAGAAGATATATGAAGATGTGCAAACAATCCTAAATAAGACACTCATGGTTTTGTGAAAGAGTTATACTGTCTCCAAAAAATAATGTGGTAGATGAAATTAATCATCAAATCCTACAGCGCTTTCAAGCAGAAACAAAAGAATATCGATCATTTGACACTGTTCTGATTGATGACGAGAGTGTTCATTATCCACCAGAATTTTTAAACTCGCTCAACCCAGCAGGTCTTCCACCACATATATTAAATTTGAAAATTGGTACACCTATTATATTACTTCGTAACCTCAATGCCCCAAAACTTTGTAATGGAACACGACTTCAAATAATTAAGTTTGCCAACAATATTTTACACACCAGAATTCTTACTGGTCCAGCATCTGGTGAAAATGCTCTAATACCCAGAATTCCAATGATTCCGTCTGATTTACCTTTTCAATTTAAAAGGCTGCAGTTTCCCGTTAAACCATGCTTCGCTATTACAATAAATAAAGCACAAGGACAATCCTTCAAGTTTGTTGGTGTCGATCTTAGAGAAAGCGTCTTCTCTCACGGTCAGCTGTATGTAGCAATCTCCCGTGTTGGGTCAAAAGATAACCAATTCTTGCTTCTTCCAAAAAATAATGAAACTGCCAATGTGGTGTACCCTGAAGCTTTGGTTTAATTTACAAAATGTGTCGTTTTACATAAAACATTCTACAGTGATTCTGTACATTTGTTGTAATTACATTTTCTTCATATGCCAGTTGTCTTCTTTGCAGTTAATTTTGACCCTGTTGAACTTTGTTTTAATATGAGCTAGAGACTACGTAGTGCAGTGATATGTAATGCAACAATGTTTCTTTTCATGTGGATACTAATAAATATGTTGTTTTGTATATCAATTTCTCACAATTAATGCAATCATCCATTTTTTGTACAAAAATAAGCAAATATTAATTTATACAAAAATATTTGTCGATGCAAATAAAATATTCTTGGAGTCCTTGGTTTCTATTTTATAATTCAAATTTCAATATCAGTAGTCTCTAGCACTTCTGATGAAGTTAATATTGTTTTGTTAAGTGGTTCAGTACATCGTCAATTTATTGTGTACTAGCAACACATTGCTATCGGGACGGAGACGGACAGATCATGGCAGGAAGGAGTAGAGCGGAGAAGAGATACAAAGAAAGATATAGATGTAGGCCAAGCCGCAGGGCATGAAAAGATGGAATTAGTCTTCCTGTCTAATAATATTCTGTAATAATGCCCGGGCAACGCCGGGTACTTCAGCTAGTCATTAATAAGTGAACACACCTCCGCTAACGAATCCACAAGATTTCGATGCACAGACGACACGTCGAGCACACCACTAACTATTGAAATGTGCCTACACTCACTGCGGGGCCACATTTAATTCACATTCTGGGGGGGGGGCAAAAAACGCACGACATAGAGATTACATACAGAGGGCTTCTCGCTGTTTGAAAATCTTATTATTACCCTCCTTACAGTTGCTGTGCCTATCCCTACCTATCCCTACACTGGTGCCCACGACTGCACCGGTTACCGTATATTAGAATAAGAAATAATACCTATCACATAAAAAATCAATGTTTAAATTGTGATAATAATGACATGAACAGCTCGGATTACTACTTACATTTTCTCCCCGTAATTTAGTACAGGGAGACAAACTATTGGAATCACCTCAACTACAACACCTTGAATATCGGTTTCAAATCCGTCTTTAAGTTTTTTTAAGCTGTATTTTCGCACACACGTCAAGATCTGGTCTGGTCTATCTACTACTGCTGGTCTAAAGAAAGTTAAATTGTGCAGGAGATGTATGCAATTTTGTTCCCGAAAATCAATTTTGTTGATATGAATAGTTGTTTCACTCGTAACTGAATAGATTAAACGCTTTTGAATTAAATCATGGTAAATAGGTCAGGAGTAAGATCTAGAAAAAACCCTGTCCATCTGACTCGAGTCGAAGATTTGAGATTTTGAAAATTATTCTTCAAAATTTGGGGTACTATACATGAAGCCTCCGGACTTTTTGAAACGTTTCTATAAAACAGATCTAAATTTTTTCTTTAAATTTCTTGTAAGAATAGAGTAAAATGCACTTATTAGGGTGACATCGGTCCGATTTTCACGGTAAACTTACAAAATTTTGAATTTTTTCGGCGCTTTCCTTAAACTACAAAAATTGCAGACAGAAATTTTTCCTTCAAATAAAATTTGTTCTCCATAGTGAATTCTTTCATTAAGGTCATGTAAATTTTTTTTGAAAATGTTAGTAGTTTTCGCGCAATATTGCGTGCAATATTTGCATTTAAAAGCAAGATTTTCTCAAAAACGTCCCTAACGTTTTTCATTAAACTTTTGGTAGAGATAGTGCAAAATGTACTTTATGAGATGACATAAACGCCATATCTATTCTTTTGTTTTTTCAAAAATTACAAAAATGTAAATTTAACTTTCTCGTATGCGGAGTAATATACGTAGAATAGGGAAAGTTATGTAATAATGCTCGAAAAAACGGCGGATATGCGGCAGAAAAAAAATCAATGCCGAGCCCTCGTAACAAAAAAATGGATAAAACCAGTTTGTAAATTAAGAAAAAAATCCCCTAACACATGGTGTAGCCAGAATCCCTCTTTTGTGGGGCTTTGATACCAAAAAACCAATTGAAAGCAAAACGTCCTTCGGTCCGTCCGTTCGTTTGTCTACCGCCTAAACCATAAGTACGAATTTTTTTCAAATTGAAGAAAGCCCTGTCGATCTAGCTCGACTTGAGGCTTTGAAACTTTGAAAAAAATTCCGTAAAATTAAGAGGTACTTCACATACCCCCCCTCCGTATATTTTCAAAATCGGCTCCAAATTTTTTCTTCGAATTTCTTGTAAGAATATACTAAAATACACCTATAACGGTGGCATAGATCCAAATTTCACGGTTAGCTCTGGAGTTTAGAAAATTGTAAAAGTTTGAATTTTTTCGGCCTCTTCCTTCAACGACAAAATTAAAGATAGAGATTTTTTCTTCAAATAGAATTGGTTATTCATAGTGAGCTCTTTCATTCACGTCACGCACATTTGTCTGTAAATTTCAGTAATTTTTGCGCAACATTGCGTCTTATATGTGCAATTTAAAAAATTACAAAAATAAGATTTTCTCAAAAACGGCTCCAATTCTTTTCTTTCAACTTTTGGTAAGGATAGTGCCTAATGTAGTCTACGAGGTGACATAAACGCCATACTGCTATATTCGTTGATGTGATAAAATGTGAAGTAAATATTCACATATTATATCTGGTTGCTTTTCGTTTGCCTGGTATAAAAAATGTTACCAAGAAATATCCTACATTTGCGCAAGTATTTCATCATCTGTAGAAAAGAAAAGAAACACACCTGTGACAATCTCTTTCAAATAATGAATGCTCACAAATAGATAGATTCTTTGAAAAGATAAAATGTTTTAAATGTAAAATATGCGCCTATAATTACACGGATATGCACCAAAAGGAAAAAATCAGCCAACTAAGCATTAATATATTAATGCATATTTGCGAAGCATTCTAATTTTAACTAAATGTTACGTATCATTGAATTCTAACTAAATGTCAAGAAATTTCATTTAGCTAACTCCTGAAGCAACGGACGAAAATTTGCAAAATCATAGCCACCCGCTCCTTAGCGAGGACCGTTGTTCTCAGGTTGACGGCGGCGCTGGCGGGGCGGTGGAGGGTGCGCTGGCAGCGCTGGCGGATGACCTGCGGGCGCTGGAGGCCGACTTGCGCCTGCGCAGTGTGACTGGATGCGCCGTGGGGCTGCGCCTTCTGGGCGTGGCCGCCTCCGCCTCCGCGGCCTTCCTCATCGCAATGCTGCAGTTTCAGGCAGCGCTGGGTGCATGATTGTAATGAAGATACTATGGATCTACAGCCTATTCTAAATCGCACACGAATGTTACTTAGTTCTCAAACCTGCCGTTCACTGTTTCACCTTTTGTACGTATTCCCGCGCTATTGCTTGGAATGCTCAATAGCAATAGCAATGCGATACACATGGTATTACATGCAAGTTATGAAGTTAATTTGAATTTGTAGCAGAATTGTGAATGATATTGGCTGTCCGGGTGAGGCCGCGTCGAAGGCTGTGTTGCCGACTTTTCGACCATCTTATCGAGGTCGAAAAATCGGGGTGGACCCACCCGGCGCAGACCAGCCCTGAGGAAGACCACGATAAAATGGTCGAAACGTCGGCAACACAGCCTTCGACGCGGCGTCATCCGGACAGCCAAGATGAGTCACATGACCCTGGCTGCGGAAGCCTACGACTTCATTTAATAGTAGCTGAATTATGACATTCCTCACCATCTACTTCTTCTGACGACGCGATAGCAGGCACGTTAAATGCAAACTAGGGGATAGCGGAAGCAAAAATGTTTCTGAACAAAGCCACATAATATAGTTCACAGTCACAGCCTTCACTAATGCTGCAAATGTAGAGTATAGTACATATGCATACACAGTACCAAATTATCAGAATATCAAAAAAACTTTCGTATCATGACGCAGCACATTGATACAAAACATATGAGGGCGGACGGCCACTTCTATTTAGCCAAGCTACAGGATAACATCAGCTGTATGGTCAGCAGTGACGCAGTATATACGAGAGTTCATTCGGTATGCTGAGTATCAGAATAGGCAGCATAACACTATACAATATTCGTATTTTTCGACCAAAATCGAAACTATTTGGGGCGTTCAGAAGCCAATTTGACTGACTCTAATTTTTTTTAAATATGTGAATAATAACATGGTTGTGTTTCACAAGTAAATATCTGTCAGTGGCCAAGATGACGAACTCCACATTTTACTGATTTGTCACTAGAGTGTGCTAACTGCTTTGGCAAATAAATATATCAGTTGTTTCGGTGAGGAATGTGATTAATTCCTTGGTTCCATGACAGCCGATGTTTAACTGAACTGTTTTGAACCAAACTGATTCGCTTTTTCCAGCTTTACAGTGTTTGCGTAAGTTGTATTTCTTGCGTTCACTTTCTTATTGCAATCAAGAAATAGCAGTAATGTCAAACAGTCATGTACTCAAGCTCATGCGGCGGTCAAAACCGCAACATTTGTTCTCTGTCATGAAAAATCTGCAAAATGAGAGTGGTAACACTGAAACTATTGGCTTAACTTTCTTTGTACCAGGACACAAAAACCTTCCAAATGATTATATTTCCAAATGATATTTCCTCTATTGAAAAAAAGAGCAAACACTAGTAGCCGCAACTTTTCTGTGATTGTTATATCATTCTTGGCTGCAGGAAAACAAAACAAGTTATTTCTCACAGAAATAAACTATGATGAAGTGTCGCAGGTGATCCAGTTAACTGGCTGCCAATGAGATGTATCCAGATTGAGATTGAGAAGGCTGAACCATTTTCTACCAAATATAAAACTACAATACATTATACCAGAAATGACTTTTGGAAGAACCTGCCTGTGATGACAACTGTATCCCAGAATAGAGCCAATTAACTCATCTTTATTTGTACTTCAGGCAATGTTTATTTCTTTTTAAGTAATCAAAAAGTTACCAGTATTACAATAATACTGGTAACTTTTTCTAGTGTGAATGTTTCGTTCTGGAAGTATTTGTTTAATAAAATGATTTGTTTAGAAACCATTCAGCATTTATGTCAATACAATTCAGAATTCGTCAATATACCTTTCCGTTGGCAAAGTGACTTACCACAAGCGAGTGGCTTTTTTTATGGGATAGAGATACGTTGAGTTTTTTAAATATATTTATAAAGTTCTGAATACATACCCTTAATTGTAACAAAATGTATGAGTTTATTATAAATAGTGTGCAACAGTTATAGACTTTTTTATAAATAAAAAACTTTAACTGTTCATACCGCAAATTTTCGTTTGATGGAGTTTTGGCTTCTGAGCGCCTCATTTAGAGTGTTTAGTTTTTTACCGAGTTCTAGGAATTAAACGGAATCATAAACTTCTCTCACACGATCAGAAACTGCATAGTTTCCGTTACATATCTGCTCACATTGGCAATTTGTAATGCTGATACTTTTAGGGCCAAATTTGTTCATCGCTCGTGCGTTTCCTGTTTGGTGATGTGGGTCCGGACTTTAGCCTACGCCTACTACTTAAAGCAAACTTTGATCTATGCAAATATGACTCCTTTTATGCCTACATATTAGAAAAGATCATGATAAGGATGGGAATTAAGACCGCGCCCAAGGCATCAAAATACTACGCTACTAAACCCCAATTAAAACGTAAAGCGAATTGACTTTTGATCAGCTGGGATGCAGTTATCAAATTGGGAGCTTCGAGATTAAAAATAAGTTGTATCACAGCCTTCAATTCATAAACCCTTCCCGAATGATAGCTCTCAGTTCGCTTTATTCAATTCAATTATGCCTTATTTTGCGAGGCTCAACCCATCAGGTCCCCTCTTCTGTCTCACCACGCACATTCCGGTGCGCTTCTTCTACTATATTGCTATATCTTTCCATTCTTCTGGCAGCGAAAGAAAGTACTGCTAGGGGGACGAAAGAAATTAGTAGAATGTATTTCAGAGGCGTCTTTTTGGCTTGACTATCTTTTACACGCAGTTTACGAGTAACACAGGACAGCTGGCTTTACTTCCAATCCCAAAGAAGATGTGAAAATAATTGTTTCACTCTTAAAAAATTCACGATTTTCATCGGATTTGAGCCCGCGCGAAAATTTGGTAGAACGGTCCGATAAGCTAACCGTTGCACTGGTATCGCCCTACGTTTAATTGGAGTTCAGTGCCACACTTTGATTTTTATCTTGAGCCTGTAGCAAATCTAACACGTGTAGTTGTGTTTGAATGGCAGGGACGAGAAATAAAATTCGACTGAGATTTCAAATTTTGCACGCTGAGCGGGTGTCGCTCCGACTTCTGAAGCACTGTTCACACGACAAATTGATCGCTAACTGTCCGTCATTCTAGTGAGTTGCGAAATGAAACACCTGGACAGGAAGAAAGAGAGTTGGTAGAATAATCCACAATTGTATACCACTTGCGGGGCACACTTGAACTTTCGAGATAAGACAGGAGACAATTTGTGCGTAGTTGTATAAGAAGATAATTATTTGTGAATTATTTGTGAATTGGCGACGAGGATATTAAAAATATAAGGAAATAAGTAAATATTGATAAAAGTACATATGTCACTTTCAAGTAAAGAACCATGACAGGTAATGAAGATGCGGCATTACAAATACGCTTTATAGGACCGACAATTGGACACGTAGGACCTTTTGATATCAATGCATCGTGGTCGAATTACCAAGAAAGACTTGAATTCTTTTTTGAAGCAAATAATGTCACTAACGAAAATAAAAAACGCGCTATCCTTTTAGCTCAGTTCGGTGCACAAGCATATGAAGTTCTACGATCCTTATTGACGCCTCAAACTCCTAAAGATTTCACTTATACTGAAATTGCGGCAAAACTACAAGCTCATTTCAACCCTACACCTAATGAAATAGTTGAAAGATTTAATTTTAATAAAAGAGTCCAAAAGAAAGATGAATCAATAGCGGAATTTGTTGCAGATCTCCGTAAATTAAGTAAATTTTGCAATTTTAAAGAATTGAATAATATGCTTCGAGGTAGAATAGTGTGTGGAGTTGCTGATGAAGGTTTGCAAAAGAAATTATTTGCAGAATATAATTTAACATTTGAAAGAGCCCTAGAACTCGCTATTGCAGCCGAGACAGCTCGAAAAAATGTTGAAGATGTTGGGATATCTGGTGAACATGCGATTTCAAAGATTAACAGATATAGAACTAAACAAGGAGACAAAAACAGAAGGAAATTCAATCCGTGTTATCATTGTGGTGAATTGCATGACGGTTCTAATTGTAAATTTAAAGACGTAACTTGCAATTATTGTAATAAGAAGGGACATATAGTTAAAGTGTGTTTAGAGAAAAAGAAAGCGAACAAGGAACAAAACGTGCAAATCACAAGTAAGAAAAAAGGGAAACCTAAAAACTGTAATTTACTGGAGGAGGAAGAATGTGATTTGTACACATTATATGCCATTCATGCTGTTAGGGAACAAGAAAAAATTATCGCTAACGTAAAATTAAATGGCGTTTTAGTTAAAATGGAAGTAGATTCTGGCGCCGTATGTAGTATAATCAAGAGAGAAACATGTAAAAAAATTAGAGGAAGTAATATAAAATTACAAAAAGCTTCGTTGAATCTCCAAACTTGGACAAAACAGAAAATTGACATTTTGGGGGAAACCGTCATAAAAGTCCAATATAAAACAATCTGTAAAAATTTAAAAGTAATTGTATCTGCCAGTGGTGGATGTGATCTGTTAGGTCACAATTGGTTTAAAGAGCTAGGTATTTCAGTTCAGGGTGTATGCAGTATCGAAAAACCACAAGAACATGAATCATATCACATATTATTAAAGAAATATTCTACAGTTTCCCAAGAAACTCTTGCAATGTTTAGAGGTGAACCAATAAAGTTGGAATTAAAAGAAAATGCATCACTTGTGTTTTTGAAAAGTAGGCAAGTACCGTTTGCTCTGAAACCTGCCGTTGAAAATGAATTAAACAAATTAATTATGTGGCTTTTAGGTAAAACTCATTAACTCCACTTTTACGTTATTCGAGAAAATCAGGTTTTAAGTTCGATAATACTGATTTGGGATATAGAAATAATGCTTCGTTGTGCGATTCTTTTTTTAAGGGTTAAGAAACATCTGAAAAAAACTAGTTATTAGCAATATTTGCCCATCCCATCCGCCCGCGGGAAACGTATAAATTGACTGGATTGGGTTGGAGTTAATGAGTTTTTCCTGGTACACGGGTGAAGTTAATTAGTTTTTCCTGTTCCACTTCACTTTTATCGACTTATTTACACATTTTTCGGTATATGTCGATGTTTTTTGACATATATTGACGAAATTCGATATATTTCGATATATATCCATATATTTCGATATATTCGGTATGGTAGCTTAATTTCGATGTATGCTGATATATTTCGATGTATAAGGATATATTAAACATATTTCAATATAATAATTTTTTTTAGATTCATATTGCTATTTTTCCTTACAAATTTACACATTAGACATATTTTGATATATTCGACATATGAAAATTAATATAGATTTGAGTTGATGTTGACATATTATATCGATGAGTTTGATATATTTAAAGTTAACAATTTGTTAATTTTAATAATTTGTTCCAATATGAAACTCATAATAGTATTTATGAATAATAAATGTCAATTACTTATTATATCACTGAAATATATCAATTAATGTCAGTTTGCTGTATTTCAGTTGCATTAGATCAACATTTATCGTATTCGATTTGTTAATTCATTTTTACTTTCCCGTATACATACGTATATACGGAGTAATATATGTAGTATAGGGAAAGTCATATAATGCTGCGCGAAAAAATGGCGAATTTTCGCCAGGAAGAAATTCGTTGCCGGACCGTAATAACGAAAAAGTTGATAAATCCAGTTGCTAAATTAAGAAAAAAAATTCCCCAACACGTGGTGTAGCCAGAACACCTCTTTTTTGGGTCCTTGATACCGAAAACCAATTTAAAGGAAAACATCCGTCTGTCCGTCCTTCTGTGAACACTGCTAGCACCGAAACCATACATACTTCCAAAATTTCTTCCAAAATTTCTCGGTCCCCTGCGTCGGTCGGTTCTTCGATGTTCCCCGGTCGATCTGGTTCGAGTCGAAGCTTTGAGATTTTGAAAAAGATTTTACAAAATTTGCGGTACTTAACATGAAGCTCCCCGGGCATTTTCAAAATGTTCTTCTCAAAACGGCTCCAAATTTTTTCTTTAAATTTCGTATAAGAACAGACTTATTAAGATGGCACAGGTCCGATTTGCACGGTTAACTCTGAATTTTCGAAAATTGCTAAAGTTTGAATTTTATTGGGCGTCTTCCTCCAACTACAAAATTGCAGATAGAGATTTTTCCTTCCAATAAAATTGTCTTTCATAAGGCGCGTCTACACGATGCGTCTTTTCTGTGCGTCACAGGAATAAAATTGCTTGCGCAAAGTTGAAAGACGAACGTTCAACACAGCGCACGTGCGCTACCTTGTCCACACGGTACAACACTGTGCGGTGCTTGTTCTATTCTGTACAATGGATCCAGTATTTACATGGCAATTTCGACAGCTTATTTTATAATCAGTGGAAAAAAGAGAAAAACTTCCTTTTCTCTATAATCTTGAATGAACTGAAGAGTGAGTTCTTGGTTTTCAAGAGACATTCTGAAAATACATAACCTTAAATGAAAGCTATTGCATTTAATTGTTTCAGCTATATAACTTATTACGTAAATTTCGAAAATTGGCATTACCATAAAAATAAAATAAGAATTAGGAAGAACTAAATATTCTTCTCTTATCACTGCAACACACCTAATAGAAATGGAAATAATCACACGTTCATTTTTACTAGTTTTCATTATTTATCTTAATAAATGTGTGTATTGAAAATTAATATTATCGTAAATATATAATAAAAGAATAATCTGCAACAAATTTGCGATAAAACACAGACGGACGGTACAAAATAACTCAGAAGACTACCAAAGAACTCTTCCGGCTCGGTATTCCGGATGACTTCGCTATGAAATACGCGTTCTGTGAAGGAAGCGCACGAGAAAGACGAACGAGATTCCCGTCAGCTCTGGGAAGCTTGCGCTATTGCATGCGTCCATCGTTTTGACGAAAGGCCGCATGCCCCAAACGCATGCGCTACGTGCGCTAGACGCATGCGTTGGACGCATGCGCAAAATTAAACGAAAAGACGCATCGTGTGGACGCGCCTATAGTGAGATTTTTCTTTAGTGTCATGTACATTTTTTTTGAAAATTTTAGTACTTTTCCAGCAATATTGCGTATAGAATGTGCAAATTAAAAAAAATCAAAAACAAGCTTTTCTCGAAAACAGCTCGAAATGTTTTCTTAAAACTTTTGATAGGGATTGTGCTAAATGTATCCTATGAGATGACATAAACTCCATATCGCTCTATTCTTTTGTTTTATCAAAAATTGCAAATATGTAACGTTTTTGAATTGTCTCTCACGTCGGTAATATTAATATTAGTGGCGATTTTTTTACAATATTAGATTTACGAGTTCAAGTGCTTTAAATAATTTCAAGAAAAGTTTCATGAAAACTCAACATGAAACTATTGTATTTGTGAGTGAATGTGTTTCAAATGAAGATTTTTGAAAACTCAAAAATTTTCTGTGAAAATGAGCTTCAAATTTCGCACATTTAGTAGCGCTTAAATGCCATTTTCTTGAAAATGGCTACAAATTTTTAAAAGAAAATTGCCATGTAGGGCAAGGTTTTTGTGTTCTTTAATATACTAAAATTAATATTTCCGTTCTACTATTATGAAACCAAAAACCTAAGAAAATGTCGAAGAAATGTAATTTGGGCGGCGATAGATGGCAGCTGGCACGAGTGTGTGGCAATTCCGAATAGCTAGCCCAGACCGAATAAAATATAAATCTAATACAGGAAAGTCTGTGCCATTCTGTAGCACCACTAGTTATGACAGATTTGATGGAGTTAATGAGTTTTACCTGAAATTACTGTTATTTTAGTGATTTTTATCAATTATTATGTTGATTAGGTGACCGTTTTTCACTGATATTTCTGTATGTAATGAAAGAAAATGAAAAACCATTGCGAAATATGGTGAAAACGCATTTTTTTTCAAAAATGGAGTTAATGAGTTTTACCTAATAGCCACAGAATTAATCAAGGAATTCTAGAACCGACAGATTATTCAGAGTGGGCAACACCATTAGTTACAGTAAGGAAAAGTGATGGAAAGTTAAGATTATGTGGAGACTACAGAAGTACTGTCAATTCAGCATTAAAAAATAACTTTTACCCTCTACCTACCATCACAGAAATGCTAACTTTGTTGACACCTGCAACTGTGTTTTCAACATTAGATCTTTCACAGGCGTATCAACAAATCAGGGTCGACAAGAAGCGTCAGAAATTCTTACGATAAATACTCATAAGGGATTGTTTAAAGTAAAAAGATTACCTTTTGGAATTTCCATTGCGCCAGGACTTTTTCAAAGAATTATGGATTCATTACTAGCATCGATTTCAGGAACAAAGGTTTATTTAGATGATATTATTGGGTTCGGTAGAAACCAAGAGGAGCACAATGACATCTTGGAAAGAATACTAGATAAACTTCGCGATGCAGGATTAACTCTCAAGAAAGAAAAGTGTAAAATTGGATTGAAAGAACTCAAATTTCTGGGTTATATTATTGGGGAGAAAGGAGTTCGACCTTCAGAACATAGGGTGAAAGCAATAATAGAAGCTCCTCGACCTAACAATAAAGAAGGCTTACAGTCATTTTTAGGACTGGTAAATTATTATAATCGTTTTTTAAAAAATAAGTCTAATGTAGTAGAGCCTTTACATCGGTTGCTGGATAAAAAACCATGGCAGTGGACAAAAGTACACGAAGCAGCATTTAATAATCTCAAGGAACTTATGAGCTCCGATTTGGTTTTGGCTCATTATGATGAAACAAAAGAACTGATTTTGAATTGTGATGCTTCGCCTTATGGAATTGGTGTTGTTTTAGCACAAAAAGGAAAATAATATGGAAAAACCAATTGCTTATTGGTCTCGCACATTAGGTAAATGTGAAAGAAATTATGCTCAGATCGACAAAGAAGCGCTTGCTATCGTGGAAGGAATTAAACATTTTCACCAGTATGTAGCAGGAAGAAAATGTTACATTACTACAGATCATCGCCCTCTATTAGGATTGTTAAGTCTTAAAAAGCCAATCCCGATAATATTGTCACCGAGAATGTTGCGTTGGTGTTTGACTTTAAGTGCTTATAATTATACATTACATTATAAGAAAGGAAAAGAAAACTCAAACGCTGACTGTCTTAGCCGATTACCTTTATCGGAAAATAAAGATGGGAAAGTACCTCCTGGGGATATTCTTTTACTGGAATCTAACAACAGACCTCTCTCAGTAGAAGAAATTTGTAAAGAAACATCCAAAGACACTATTTTATCGAAGGTACGACACTGGACGTGGCATCAATGGCCAAACACTGAACTTTCTGAAGAATTCAAACAATACCAGCAAAAGAAAACAGAAATTTCTGTTCATAAAGATTGTCTACTATGGGGAAATCGTGTAATAGCACCTGAAGTGACGCGAAAAACATTTTTGAGTTTATTACATGCCAACCATCCGGGAATAGTGCCAATGAAATCGTGTGCCCGAAGTTGTTTGGTGGCCAAACATTGATAAAGATATAGAAGACTGTGTAAATCATTGCAGCAAATGTCAAATGAGTGCTAATAGTCCTCCGAAAGCTCCTAATCAGACGTTTACAAAATCCCAGAATCCATGGTCAACTTTACATGTTGATTTTGCAGAGCCATTTAAAGGTAAAACGTTTTTGATAGTTGTTGATGCAATGTCAAAATGGTTGGAAGTTGAATTAATGAAAGCTATGATATCCAATGAAGTCATCAAAACTTTAAGAAGAATTTTTGCTAGAATGGGAATCCCAGATCTAGCAATATCAGATAACGGTCGTGCATTTACATCTAAAGAACTCCGAGAATTCTACAATAGAAATTTAATCAAATTCTCTACAATACTCCTTATCATCCATCTAGTAATGGCCAAGTGGAACGCATGGTACAAACCTTCAAGAAAATTTTAGCAAAACTAGAAGATGGTAACGCTGAAGTTCAGTTACAAAGAATGCTTTTCAGACAGCATACTACAATACACGCGGGAACTGGAAAATCACCGGCTGAACTTCTAATGGGAAGAAAATTACGATCTGTGTTTGACAAAATGCATCCATATGCTTGGAGAGAAAAAGAAGAAATAATAAAAAACCCGATTCAGAAACTAAGAACATGTGAACTATACGATTTTGTTTATTTAAAAAAATTTTAACTCGTCGGGACCAAAATGGATAGAAGGGGTAATTTACGAGATTGTAGGACCTGTTTCTTATAATATTAAATTACAGAACGGAACAATTGTTAAAAGGCTTGTGGACCACTTAAGAAGAAGATATCAGGAGAAAGAAAGGGAGAGTCAAAATATTGCTCGTGATTCGACTTATGTGTCTCAAAATATTGCTCGTGACTCGACTTATATGTCTGTTTCTGATGCAGGGGCTGCTCCGCCTTCTTCAAGTACTTCATCGAAGAGTCCTCGCGCGGCTGAAGTCATGACTCCGGTTTTCAGACCGAGAGACACGATTAGAAAACCTACTTATTTAAAAGATTATGTATTAAGTTAGAAAAGGGAGGAAATATTATATATCTAAATGTTCCAAGTCAAAGAGTTCCTGTTACCAATGAGGGATAACAAAGGAATGTTGTTGTTGCCTAGTGGAGTAATAAATAGTACACGTTCAAATGAAGTTGTGTCTTAATTAACTGAAATATATAATATGAATGACACTTCTTAAGAGTTAGATTTTATTTCCAGATAAAAGAGAATTTATTATAATAAAATCATTACGTGTCAAGTAGTAAATTTGGTAAGTAAATAATTGAGTTTGGAAGGTTCTTCTGCTTTAAGTCGCCTAAATGTTTATCGACTGAATTGCCACTGAATTAAACTAATAAACTACTTGAAATACCCAATTCCCCTTCTGCTGAAGTTTTGTATTTTCTTGATAATTTATTGATATTAATTAGTATGTTATTTCTGTACTAACCGGTATCCCTTTTCTCCAGCCTCTTGTGATTATTCTATAAATCAACTACCTGAACCTGTGCTACATCCTATAAACCGAAAAGCTGTAGAAAAGTTACCCGAGAAAAGTACAAAATTTGCAGGATACGGCAAATAGTAAAGACCAAATAGTTTACTTTATACTTTTTTGTGAATATTCTCCAAGAACAAGAATTAGAGAGGTTTAAAATTCTAGTATAATGGAAAATATCCACTGTAAACACAAATTTAAATAAGTTTTAGAAAATAAAATTGAAATGATATCTGTTTACCAAGATGTTTACTTCTGTGAACATGGATGTTGGAGTTTCACATTTTTGTATGAAATTCTACCATCCACTTTAACTTAATCATCTGGATGAGGCCATCTCATTAAGTAAACAACGATAAATATCTCACACGCTGTTATTTTAATATTTTATAGTGTAAAATATTCCACATGTTCTCCATTTTTAAATCTACAATAATACTTGTATACAAAATCCACCGACGTTTTAACACAAATCTGATTTTTCAACAAGTGCTTATGCAATTGTAATGAATACTATTACATAAAAATGTGGAAATCGTTGTACTAAATTTGGTAAGCAACTACTCAGATGATTTTCTGGAAAAATGGTGCTAGTTCTTCGTTACTAAACACTAACCAATTTGAACTCAAGCAACATTCGATTTTTTCGGTGGTTAATTCGGTGTAGAATATTCTACAAATGAAACTAAATCAGTTACTGATCTGATGCCTTCCATTCTATTTTGAAGAGGAATGGGAAATAAATTGTTTGCAAGACCATTAAAGGTACCGAACAGATCAACATAATTGTGTATTATAAAGTAGTCACATTTATTTAAACAGAACTCTCAATTACAACATGAACAGTTTTATTCGAGAGCTACACAAATATTTCCATTTGTAATAAAACAAAAATATTCAAAAAAATTAGTCACACGTTTCCTCACAAAACTCTGGAACTTAACAAACAGTAATTAATAAAATGTTAATAAATCTTTAAAAACACACGGACAAAACGCTTTGCATTGTAATTGAATATTCACATCTAATGTTCATATTAGGGGGAATCTTGTGCTATGGCACAACACTAAGAACAATCTGGTTAAATTAGCTAAAGTAAAATAGGTTTAAATAAATGAAAACAAAAATCAAAACGCGTTAGCCTACAATACTAAGTGAATTATTTTAAAAAAGCAAGGAAATTTAAAATTATAGAAAGAATAACGCAAGTCACTCGACAACTGCCAATGATCATAGTCCAAAGCTAAATGTTGACGCTATCTGGTAGTAGTACATCAACGCATCTCATATTCTTAAAATAATACATTAACCGAAGTTCAGAGGAGAAGCACGTCATGAGATTTCCATAAGTAACGTTTTCATTTATTTGGTTTCTCGTATACGTAAATATATACGGAGTACGTACTATAGAGAAAGGTATGTAATGCTGCGCCAAAAGACGGCGATATTTCCACCGAAAAACTCGTATTGTCGGGTCCTGATACAGAAAAATTAGTTAAAACCTCTTTTAATATGTAGCAAATTACTCCCTCTATCACGGTATGTAGTAAGATTTCAGAAATTGTGGAACATTGATATCAAAAATATGTGTTGTTTTTATTTTCAAAACGCACGTCCATTTCCCTCTCCGTCCGTCCATGTGTGAACAACACTAATATCTAAACCATACGAAGGATTTTTTTCAAAATGGATATTTTGCGGTCAATCTTTATATGTATATTTTTTGAAAATTTTAATAGTTTTTGCGCAGTATTGCTCGCAATATGAGCAATATTAGACTTGTGGTGCTACAGAATGGCACAGACTTTCCCGTATTCGTCTTCTATTTCCTTAGGTCTGGTCTAGCAAATCGGAATTGCCACATACTCGTGCCAGTTGCCATCTATCGCAGCCAAAATTACATTTTTTCGACATTTTCTTAGGTTTTTGGTTTCTGTTAATTCCCAATTTAAAACTATTTATTGAATTTTTTATTTCCTTGCACCCAGGGGACTCTTGTAGCACAATTCTTTATACTCAATTATTTGAACAACCAGTGTAGTGTGTTGAAAACTGTAGGTGAGTGAAATCGGTCGGAGTGGCGTCGTTCGGAGGTATGCAGTCCTCGCCTCGCCCTGCTGGACCCCTGCACCCCTGCTGGACCACCCTCCGCGCGTCCCGCCCCCACCAGGGGTGGCGACTGCGAACGTGCCGGAGGCTGTTATTTCAGGCGCATTTTTTTTTGGCAACTTCCTGTCCGAGTCCCTCCGGCTCCAAGGGCATGCGTGCGCGCTGAGTGCGTGCACAAGCTTCGCCATCTCCCCAACAGCGCTAGCCCTCAGACACACACGCAAATTGACACTAGCGCCCCTGTGTGCCACGAAAGGACATCATTTCGACAGACCAGTCTTCAAAAACTTTTCATCCGACGAGAACAAGGACTCTTGTGGCAACCTCCGCAGAGGTCAGACGTATTTTCGTATGCGGTGCAAAATCTGTTTTGCCTACCGCAATCTGTTGCAAGAAGCGGCTCTCTAGCATTTACTTATAATATGCGGTGCAACGCCTAGTTGCCTACTGCAATCTGCTAGAAGACGCTGCTCTGCACAACACTTCAATTTGGGGTCGCAACTCTGCGCCATCCCCGTCAACAATCTCCTGCTGCTGCAACATCTCTCGACCGACATCTGCTGCAAGAAACACCCACCAGAGCTCCAACGGATAAGTGATTACTTATTTCAAACTTCTTTCTGATGCATCAGAAATCTACTTGAGTGCACTCTTTTAATCTATTTAAATTTAACGCAAGAAAAGACTTTAATTTTTGGCAACTTCTGACTTCAAGATTACTGTTTTCAATCATTTTTGTTCATTTCCTTTTCATTACTTTTTTCATATTAATTTTTTATCTTACTGTTTTTTTAAATATTTTTTTTTGTTTGTTTACTAACCTTTTAACTCAAATTTTTTAGTAATTAAATATTTGTTATTTTTTATTACAGCTAATGTTGTTCTTTTTTGCCCTATCATATTCCATCCATCTATGCAATACCGTACAGCTCAATTAATTTTATGTGTTATGTGTATCATTTAATTTACAGTCTGCTGGTCCTCCAAATATATAAATATAAAGCTACCAGGGATTCCTCCATATTCTACTTTTCTTTTTTATACTGCCAAATCACATTTTGCAGACGATACACGTAACAGTTTCCTAATGGTAGAAAGTAAATATTAATTTTAGAATGTTTAAGTACACAAAAATCGCGTCCTATATGGCAATTTTCCTTTAAAAATTCGTTGCCGTTTTTTAGGATAATGGCATTCAAGCGCTACTAACAATGCAAAATTTGAAGTTCATTTTAACAGAAAATTTTTGAGTTTCAATTAAACTGAATTTGAAGTCATTTGAAGCACTATAACTCACAAAAAATAGAGTTTTCAAATTGCTGGTAATGTAAATATTAAAGATGTGAGAGATATATATACTATATATATATATATATATATATATATATATATATAATATTCCAAATTAAACTTTACGACATATTAGAGAGTGCAATTAGCACTATTCGTTCGAAAATTTGGATGAAAATATTTGCAACCATTTATGAGAGAATGGCGTTTTGAGTGTTTCTGAAAATTCGGAATTTTGAGCTAGTTTTCACAGAAAACGGTTGAGTTTTCGAGAATTTTTACTTCACATTATTTAATGCACTTAAACTCGTAAATATGATAACGTTCGAGCAGCTTCGGACGCAAGAATAATCTAATAAAGCGTCCTGGTAATATTAATATAATTAGTGAAAGGATAGACTGAAGTTATACGCGGGTAGGCGTTTACATGGACGCATATGACTGGTGCATTACATGAATGGGAGTGATTTCGTGGCGTGTCGGTGGAGACGCAAAATCCAAGACAGAAGACTTCAAGACTGGAACTGTTAACTGGTCGGTCGGAGGTGCTGGTTTGGAGATATGTGGCGTCCGGGAAAAGCATCAAACAACACGACGTGAAAAGAGCTCAGGTCAATATTCCTACGAACAGTTTATTTATTTTTCATGGTCATGACCATGACAATAAGTCATCAAGTCAATAATTTCAAAGAATGTTATGTAGAATTAAAAGAAGTCTTTTGATTCAATAAATTCAAATCGTTTTAGTCCAGAAAGTAAAAACTTGGTTATTATTGTTCAATCCAGCACGGCCTTAAATAACTTTCAGGTTTTGTCGTCTTCCGTACGGAAGCGAGCCGAAGGGGCAGATTGTGGTTGAATGAGGTAAGAGATTTGCCCGTGCATATCGAACACATGATAGTAATAATAATAATAATAATAATAATAATAATAATAATAATAATAATAATACCAGAGGTCATAATAATGGTATTGTTTTAAGGGCTGGTCCAACGTGTGGGCAAATAAGATAGTAATTGAGGAGGCTATTATATCGGTATTTGTTTCAATATAAATGTCATATTGACCTATTCTTTTTTTCAAGAATAAAAAAATGTAATTTTTGACTTGTCTCTCATATCGTTAATATTTATATTAGCGTTAATTTGTTTCACATTATTGGGTTTATGAGTACAAGTGCTTGGAATGATGTCTAAGAAAGTTTCTTGAAAACTCAAAATTTGTCTGAAAATGAGCTCAAAATTCCGCGTTTTCAGAAATGTTTAAACGCCATTTTCTTTAAAACGCCTCCAAATTTTTCTTCAAAATTTTCGAGCGGATGGTGCTAAATGCTCAGTAGAAGATGACGTAAAATAATTTTGCTGCATTGTTATATTTTTTTTCAAGAATTATACAAATGTTTTTTTTCAAATGTCTCTCAAGGCGTTAGTATGCACATTTCCAACGATCCGTACACATTCTTACATTTGTGAGTGGAAGTACGTCTAATGACTCCCGATGAAGTTTTTCGAAAACTTACAATATTTCTCTGAAAACTAGTGTTCTTCCAACGCACATACTTTCTCGCTCTGCTTCTATACGGTCCTTATTGCTATTCCACTACTTCATAAACCAGAAAAAGTGTATTATACCAGCAAAGGTTTTCCGTACCGAGAACCGACATCCGATACTCAAAGTCAACGAACCGGCACTGATACCACAACGCCACAAAAACACAGCCTGTGTCGAACAGGAGCCATGAAAGAATAGAACCGACACATAAAATGGTAAATGTATGACTAAGAAACAATTGATACAATTGTACATAGGCTTTACAAATCCAAGAAGAGAAGTAAAAGATTGTTAAAAATAAAAAAATTGAACAAATATATTCAGACATATCCAGTACATTTATTGCAGTTACTTACATTTTAGTCAAAACGTAATTGTATCGCATTTATCATTAGGAGCCGGTAATTGTCAACATGCGAAAAAAAAACTTTCAAACATCACCGAGAAAGGCAGCGGTGAATCGCTTTACGAAGTATTCGTAAGGCTAGAAAGTAATAATAATTTCGGAACCGTTAGGGATTGTAAGTTTATCGCATGCGTTCTGGTTATAATGTATTACAATTTAACGTTAAAATACCTATATTTCACTTAAAATGGTTCATACAGATATATAAGAGACAACGGTTGATTTGACATGTCATACGCTTCAGAAATCGAACAACATTTGAAAAATTGTTAAAAAGTTGCAGTTAGAGAAAACGCAGACACGTCCTATTTATCTGCATTGATTCTATTCGTGAGTAGAGTACTTAAAATGATTTTCAATAAAGTATCTACACTCTTCAATGTTTTTTCCTGCAATATCACATTCATCAAATTAAAATCCCCCTCTGGGGAACGAACTCGGAATCTTCCTTATTGAAGATCTCAACCCGAAGGTGCTTTAACCAGCCGCGCCATGGGATGACATGCGGACCAACTCTTTATATTATAGACAAAACGTAATTGTATCAGTTCTATCATTAGGAAGCCGGTAATTGTCAACATGCGAAATACGTCTTTCAAACATGACCAAAAAAAGGCAGCGGCGAACGGCTTACTCCAAATAATTTATCCGCTGATCGGCATTTGAAAAATAACTACTGCGAGGAGGTATGTGCCATTCTATAGCACCACTAGTTTATTTATATATTTACCGTCTCTTATTACACACGTGGAGAAAGTTTAAAGAAAAACTTTGGAGCGGTTTGTGAGAAAGTTCTTTTTTTGTAAATTTGAATCGCAATTTACGCAAAAACTATTCGTTTTTCCAAAAAAGGGTTCATGACCTTATTTGAAGTGCTAATTTTGTACAACCGACTTTGTCTGAGGCAAAAATCTCTATCTTTAATTTTGTAGTTTTTAAACAGTTTTTTGCAATTTTCGAAAAATTGGGCCTATCAACGAAAATGATACCTACATCATTCCCTTCAACATTCTTCGCACTATTCAACAACATAATATAATCAAAAAATTTGGAGCCATTTTCTTTTCACTTTGAAAATCTCAAAATGAACTTCATGTAAAGTACCCTCAAATACTAAAATATCAGTTTCAAATTCCAGAAGCCTTGAGACGAGTAAAAACGATCGGGGAATATCAATTTTGAAGAAAATCGGCCGAACGGTTTAGACGCTAGCGTTGACCACAGACGGACGTTTTGCCATCTATCGATTTTGCAATATGAAGAAGCAACAAATCATGGATTTTGACTACACCACAAGATAGAGGATTTTTTCTCTAAATTTAGCAACTGGTTTTATCCACTTTTTTGTTACCAGAGCCCTGCTATAAGAGATTTTCTGGCGAAAATTCCCCGTTTTCCGAATCACGATTACATGACTTTCTCTTCTTACGAAGTATTCGTATGGCGAGAAAGGAAAAAGATGTTCAAGTTTACCGTATACAGAAATGCCTAAATGACATTATCCAAAACACGGCTATAAATTTTCGTCGAAAATTTCCATATGCTCGTTCGACATGGTTTTACTCTTCTGTAATATTCGTAAAGTACTATTTCGTTGAAAAAATTAAAAAATATATATTTGGGCAACAGTAACTTTGCAGCTTGCAAGTGGATGAGGTAAGACTGAAAAGTTAGCCCAGAAGAAAGAAAACTAACAAGTACGAGAAAATCTGTGCCATTCAATAGCACAGAGAGTTTAGAAATAATGAAAGTCTTAACTTCAATTCAATAAAATTATTCACTCGAATGAAAAACATTATATTTGCTCAATTTTGGAAGTTTCCGAGAAGCAAAGGACAGAGTATATTTTTCATTCAAATGTATTTACCTCTGGCAGGAAAATGCAATGTAAACACATTACGAAGAGTATTAAGCTTTATCATTCATACGACGTGCTCATTTAAGAACACAATTTGTCGTGAAATATGGATAAAATTATACTTAATCAATATAAACACGTTTATGATGTCGTAACACTGATAAAACTGATAATTTACTTCAGGAAGAATTATTTTATTTAAAAACGAACATTGTACCAAATTATTCAGTTTTACGACGGTGAGAGATTCAGGTAGGATTCTAAACAATGATTTTCCTTCGTTATTAATTGTTTTTCTCAGATTAGGATTCGTGGAAAGTGCACTTTCCGTTTTTTCAGAGGGAACTTAATATTTGTTTTTATGCTACAATCTACAAAATGAGACATTTTTATACTTTTATTTCTAGTTTAGCGTTTTTACTACACTTCATATTTTGATTTGTGTATGTGAAAGCATATAATTAGTAATAATCATAATAATAATAATAATAATACTTTTTTTGTGTTTGTACGATATTAGTTTTCACAAATTTTTTTAGTTATAGTGTAATTTTTTAACGTAACATTGTTAAAAAAAGGCGTGTGGAAAAACCATACACATGACTTTTGAAAGTTTTTGTCATGATGGCGGTTGACACCACAAATTCAGTTGCTGTGGTGTATAGACCAATATGACTTTTATGTCATCTGATAGAGTAAACTTACCACTATCCCTACCAAAAGTTTAAAGAAAAAATTTGGAGCCGTTTTTGAGAAAATCTTGTTTTTGTTATTATTTAATGTTGCTCATATTGCACGCAATATTGCACGAAAACTACTAAAATTTTGAGAAACATTTACATGACCTTTATGAAATAACTCAATATGCAGAACAAATTTTATTTGAAGAAAATATCTCTATCTTCAATTTTGTAGCTAAAGAAAGACGCCGAAAAAAATTAAAACTTTCAAAATTTTCGAAAATTCAGAGTTATCCGTGAAAATCAGTCCTATGCCATGTTAATAAGTGTATTTTACTCTATTCATACAAGAAATTTAAAGAAAAAATTTGGAGCCGTTTTTGAGAAAATTTTGAAAATCCCGGGGGGCTTCATATAAAGTACCCCCAAATTTTGAAGAATCTTTTTCAAAATCTCAAAGCTTTGACTAGAATCAGATCGACCGGGGAATATCTATTTTGGAAGAAATCGTACGTATGGTTTAGGCGCTAGCAGTGTTCACAGACGGACGGACAGGCGGAAGGACAGATGGACGTTTTCCTTTCAATTGGGTTTTCGGTATCAAGAACCTAGAAAACAGGGTTTCTGGCTACACCACGTGTTATGGGATTTTTTTTCGTAATTTAGCAACTGGTTTCTTCCACTTATTCGTTTTCACGGCCCAACAATTAAATTTTTCCGCCGAAAATTGGCCATTTTTTCGCGCAGCGTTACATAACTTTCCCTATACTATGTATATCACTCCGTGTATACGTACGTATACGGGAAAGTAAAAAAAGGTCGATAAGGTGATAAAGGTTAATAATGTGTTTGCATTTTAAATTACTAATTAAATTATTATTCAAGAATGGAATGTAAGTAAAAATAAAACTATTTCAGAACATTTTCATGGGCGAAATTTTTGCACGGGTTCAACTATTTGACAAATAATCTTCGTAAAAAGGTTACACGAGATCCTTTCGAATGAATGATCACAAGAGACAAAATAGTGATAATCAAAGTAGTAATGAACAGTGATCAACAAAATAGTGATGAATGGTGATAATCAATGATCACAAAAGACAAACAACTTATCAGAAATATATATTGATACATCGTCTTCTACTTTTGAAAGATTTGTTAGATTTTTATTCTGTTTGCTGATTCTACTAAGAAGGTGTATATTTCTAATGTAATATGATAGGCGTGTCGTAAAAAGTCAGATCAGTGGTAAGGGTGACACAACACAGCACATCTTTTCATAATACGATTATAAATACCTAACACGGAACACAGCATAGTGAGAAAGCATTTAGTTTTCATTGCATGTTTTACAAAATCTTCCTATCCTGGAAGATCGGTTTTAAAATGTTTCACAGATTTTTTTCCTTTTACAGATAATAAAAAATAACAAAATTGTACTTGAGACGTTGAAACGATTTTGAACAAACTGTCGATCAACAAACTGTCGTTTCATTATCGTATTGTGGAGTTGGGACAATATATTCGTATATTTCACCGAAGGTGTCGAAGCGCAGCCAAAGCAAAGCGAGCGCAAGCTGGCCGGACTGCGCATCCTGGGGCCATTCTTGAGCCATTCGAGCACGATAATCCAGTGTCTAGAGAGCGTCCTATCTGTTCTGGCGTAATTACATTTTTTGGAGAGTTGAGAATATTTATTCAAAACAATCGGTTTATGTAAACCTGCTCTATGTGTTTTTTTGTCATGATGATGGAGTTGTGAGTTGTGACTTTCAAAATCACCTGATTTTACTCTACATAACTTCTTCTTTGGGGATAATTGGAATATCAGGTGTACGCAAGGAATTTTTATTCGTAGGAAGTGTCCCGGGGGTCTGTTTGGCAGTTTTTCGTGATGTCTCCGTCCAGTATCGGGCGAAGTCCATAGCAGTAACCTAACAAACGGGTCACGATCCCGCATGCGATCTTTCTTTCCACTTTCTTGCCTATCCTCTTCCCTTACACATGTATACGCACTACACTGCCAAACCTCTCTAGAGACCATTTGGGACCCAAAAGCGCGTCCCGGCTGGAGCGATGCCAGGTTCGGGGGTCACACCTAGAGATGGAAATCCCTCACAATCCGACGTGTTGGTCGACGCCGAATCGCAGCACTCCGTGGGGACGGAATCACCACCAGATCCCGGGGTGAAGCACATAGTGCCTACTTTATCCCGGGACTACCGAATTATAAACATAGCAGTTGTGCGGTCCCGGAAACATCAAACATTTTCTTTTGCTTACAGGATCCTGGATCCCTCGAGAAAGATGCAGGAGAGCGTCCTGGGAGGCATGGCGCCGAGAGGGCTGGTGGCGGCGTCGGCGCCGATGTTGCGTCTTGCGCGGGCACTAGGCTTGGCGCCGATATCTTTGCCCACCGGCGCCCGCCGCCGCACCGCCTTGAGCGGTGACGACAGCAGCGCCGGAGTCCAAAGTGTGCGCCCCAACAGATGCTTCGTCATTTACGGGCGAGCCCTTCTCATTCTGCAAATGGTCGCCTTCGCCTATGCCCTTGCCACTCCGCCACTGCTTCCATTCGACACCACCAGCAGGCTCTATTACAGCTTGTACAAGATGTCCGCCGTCGGTGTTACTGGCTTGGGATGCATTGTTTTGTGGAGTGTCAACGTTTTCCATTCAGAGAAAATAGCGGAAGTGCTGCAGATTTTGGAAGATGCGCATAGTTTTCTGTTTGGACGTGATGTGTTGGGTCTGAAGATTGTATGTCTCTTGTGCTGGATTCAGTTTTTTGGATTAATGGGAGGTTTTGCGGGAATTCTTATTTGTGGAAACGGAGATAGGTACTTCTGTGATTTACCGCACACTTTGACTTATATTTTGTGTTCAATAATTTATATTACTTCTTGGGTGTCTATGACTTTATACATAAATTGTGCTTTTTTATTGGGATTTTTTATTGCAAGAATTAACTTCTTATTCATGACCTGTTTTCCAACTTGGAACCCGTTGAATTCGTCAGGTCAATCGGTCAGTGGAAATAAACATAACTTCAGGAACCTAAAGCTCGAAAACCAATTCGAAAATTATTGTAGACTTAAGACATTGAAGAAGCTAGCACAAGATATACAGAAAGTCTTAATCTCTCTGTCAAACGCTGCGGAGAAGATTAACACTTTGTTTGGGCCACACGCAAGCTGCATAGTCAATAGTGTTCAATTTTGTTTAACAACTCTTACTTTTACGATAATTAGCTATACAGGGAATGAACCAACCGATACCAACAAATATTGGAAGATCCTTCAAACGTCATACCACTTATTTCCACCTCTTGCAAGCCTGATGGGAATGACTATGGCAGGAGAATTTCTGACTATCGAGACACGTCGTATGACAATGCAGATTCAGAGTATACTTCTCTCGGTTAGTACTGCTAAAATTTACAGTGCTTTCAACTGTTAGTCTATTTCTCTGTCTGTGAACAACACTTGCGACTAAGTCACTATTTCGATGTTTTCCAAAATGAATATTCCTCAATTAATCGTGCCCAACTCGAGACCCTTCGAATTTGAAACAATTTTATTGACTTTAGCGGTTCTTCACATGAAACCCCCACAACATTTCCAAAATTTATTCAAAAATGGCTTAGTGATCTCGACCACGATTATTATTATTATTATTATTATTATTATTATTATTATTATTATTATTATTATTATTATTATTGCTCCATATCACGACTACACATGTTATGAGTCGGCTGAGTATAAAATCTACTCCAGGTTGCAACCAGCTACCTAAGGAGTAGATCTAGGGCCTGTCGGTGCCTCTACAATACTTTGCGCAAAAAGTGGGCTGTGCCAAATAAAGCAATTTCTTGCACTTCCCAGTCCTTTGAATGACCTGGATGTTTAGCCAAGTTCTTACACAAATTTTGCGGAAAAAATCCCAGAGCTCCGATAACTATCGGTACGACCTGTGCTTTTATACCGCACATTCGGCTGATCTCAATTTCCAAACTTTTGTATTTAAGATGTTTCTCTGCCTCCTTGGTTTCGACATTTTGATCGCAAGGCAAAGCAACATCCACAAGTAGACACATTTTTTTCTCAAAATCCCGGATAACAATATTTGGTTTGTTTGCTGCTATCGTGCGATCCATTTGATCCAAAGTTGGTCGTACAATATTGTACAGAATCCAAACGATGTCACAGATTTTGGTGAGTGTTCGTACCACTTGGGGCATGTGTTTGGAACTTCGAGGGCGGTACAGATCTGCCAATGGAGGTAACTACACACCCTGTCGAGTCTTTTTAAGTATTCGGTCTTTGCTAGAATTGGACGAGCTGAGACAATATAATCAATGGTTTCTATTTGCTCCTGGCAAATTCGGCATTTGTCATCTTCGGAAATTTTGAGAACCGCTTTATCATAATGTCGTGTTCTCAAGGACTGATCTTGGGCAGCTAGTAATACACACAGTAAAAGCACCACATCACTTCCTTTAATTCATCCCGGGTCCATCTCTGGCGATGGCTTCGAGATACTGCCGGCTCTGGGTCCCTGGGACTAACATCCGTGGGATGGCCAGACGTCGACAAGGTGACATTAGCTCGGTTTCTGAGCAGGTATGGGACATTGGTAGAACAAGGCACGTTAAGATTCATTACATTTCTTGTTCTAGCCATTTTGCTCATTGGTTTCAAGTGATGATTCGCAGGTAGCAAGTTCAAGTTCACAGATCACACTTAACCCTTGGGTTGTTTCCTGCCATCTGTTACTGCGACCCACAGTGGCCTCGGGGTATCACCCCGCAGGGCCCAGCAAGGGGTCCCTCCGATCGCCAGTCGGCATTACTAAACCCTACGGGATTTTCACTGACTGCTGAAGGCAGCCTCCTTCGCTGGCCAATGCAAGGTTCAGGCCTCCACTCTAATCAGTGGCCTGGTGTGCCAACCCAGTTTCTCTCCTGTACCCTCTATGGGCCGACAACAGGAAGTCCAAAAGTTCATGACCCTTCCCTCTCTACTTACTTCCCACTCTCCTCAAAATGGAGTACTTCGTCGTCTGACCCCTCACCTTCAACCTATTCAGCAAGGAAGGCCCTACCGGTAGCTACGATACCACTGATATAGCTTTAAGGCTCATGGAGGTGCTCAAGCTCCACCACCTACTGCAAGGTCCTGTACCCCCTAGGTAGAGTTGTTGTTATTATTATTATTATTATTTATTATTATTTCTTTATATCACGAATAAAGATATTATTTGTCGGCTGAATATAAAATCTACTCCAGGATGCAACCAGCTACCTAAGGAGCAAATGTAGGGACTGTCGTGCTTCTACAATACTTTGAGCAAAATGTGGGCTCTTCGCAAATAAAGCGATTTCCTGTACTTCCCAGTCTTTTGAATTACCTGGGAGTTTAGACAAGTTCTTACACAAGTTTTGCGGAACAAGTCACAGAGCTCCGATAATTATCGGGACGACCTGTGCTTTTACGCCCCACATTCAGCTGAGCTCGATTTCTAAACTCTTAAATTTAAAACGTTTTTCTGCCTCCTTGGTAACGACATTTGGTCGCAAGGGACAGCACATCGACAAGTAAACACGATTTTTTCTCCAAACCCCGGATTACTATATCCTTTTTTTGCCGCTATCGTGCAATCAGTTTGAATTTGTTGGTTGTATAATAACGTACACAATCCAACAGACGTCACCGGTTTTGGTGAGTGTTCGTACCACTTGGGGCATGTGTTCGGATCTTCTAGGGGGGTACAGATCTGCCAGCGGAGGTAGCTACTCACCTTGTCGTGTCTTTTCACGTATTCAGTCTTTGCTAGGATTGGACAAACTGAGACAATATGATCAATGGTTTCTACGTGTTCCTGGCAAATACGACATTATCACCTTGGGAAATTTTGAGAACCGCTTTATCACAATGTCGTGTTCTCAAGGCCTGATCTTGGGCAGCTATTACAAGTGCTTCAAGTTCTGGCTTCATTCTTCCCCTTTTAAGCCACATAAATTATTGATCTTTATTGATCTGCACCTTGTTCATTTGTTTCAAATATTGTCCGTGAAGTGGTTTGTCTCTCCACGATTTCTTTAACATTTTTTGTGACTCACATTTCATGTTAAGTAGCATCAGACGTTCAGTGTTTCTTTCGTTCTGCGTGTCTTGCATAGTCTTGTTTGCAATGCTTCTTGCTACACTAACAATGCCTCTGTTTCTCATTCTTCTGTCAGATTTGATGACCTGCCTCATTAGAGAGTCATCTTGATGGCTGACTACATACTTTTCCCATCCCGACTATTGCGTTCTGCCAGCGGGCCTCAATTTGTCTGAGGCCTCTTCCTCCTTCCTTACGTGACACATAAAGTCTATGAACATCAGCTCGAGGGTTGGAAACATGATGCATTGTTAGCAGTTTTCTGGTTTTTCGAACAATGATGCGAATTTCTTGCTCAGTCCAGTTCACTAGTGCAAAACTGTATTCGGCTACGGGCACTTCCAAACTACCAATTGTTGATATTTTATTCCTGGAACTCAGAGCGGACTGCAGGACCAGTCTCACTCTTCTGTAATACTCCCTACAAATTCTCTCTTTCATTGTGTCGTTCGAGATGGTCTCACATTCTTCAATTCGCATACTTGTAGGTTCTACCTGGCTCAAGATCTTGAATCACAGTTTGCGTATCAACTTCGACGCTCTCGGACGTTGTCAATTTTCCTCTTTTTAAATTGATTTTTGCACACTTGTCAAGACCACACTTCATGCAGATGTCATTGCTGAAGTCATTCACGACAGACAGTATTTGGGAGAGAATCGCTTCGTTCTTAGCAAACACTGTATCATCCATCTAAGGCAAATGTGATACTGGCCTTTCATCACCATGGAGCTTGTAACCAAAGTCATCTTGCGACAACTGTCTAAATAATGGGATCAAACTGATGCAAAACAGCCCAGGAGATGATGAATCTCTTTGAAAAATACCACTGTTAATCTGAATACTTCTAGTTTCTACTGCTTCCTCTCCGCTGAGTATTAGTAACCTGGTAATCTTCGACTTTATATTAGCCTTGTAAAATTCAATAAGTGTAGGATGAAATTGATAGATCTCCAGAGTCTTCAAAATCCAGTCGTGTTGTACACTACCGCAAGCGTTTTGGTAGTCAATCCAAGCCATGCTGAAATTACGTTTGCGTTTCTTTACATCATTCAATATTACTTTATTCAGTAGCAAGATTTTCTTACAGCCATAAGAGCCTTTACGACATCCTTTTTGTTCAGCTGGCATCAGATGATTCTTCACTAGGTGTCTGTACATTTTCTCAGCTATGGCTTCAGTTATAACTTTGTACAGTACTGGCAGACAAGTGATTGGCCTGTAGTTCTTCGCCAGAGAGCTGTCTCCCGCCTTGGGTAGGAAAGAGCAGTCTCCCACTTTGGGTAGCAATTATTATTATTGTTGTTGTTATTATTATTATTATCATCATTGTTTATTTTTCACAGTTTTCTGGTACATGTTTTACTATTCTTACAGATATTTCTATCAAATCATGATTTTCTTTGTACAATAATTTTAACAAACATTTATTTTAAGAAATAATTAGGAGGTAAACAACTGCACAAATATAAATTTTAACACCTAAATTAATTTACAAATTAAAAGTAAATAGTTCTTTAACATGTAAATTCATTTAGGAACTCATAAATCTTCTGACTAAAGAAGACGTGCTCAGGATCACAGTTTCCTGTAGATTGATGATGTTCGTCTCGATCTCCAGTGCATTCGGAGAGTGCTTCAGGACGTTAGGTATCACACCTGTTGCTGGGAGGACAATTGATACAATCTCCACGTCCAATACACCAATACATGCCACTGCTTCTTTACAACTTGTGTTAGTTCTCCGTATTTTTGAATTTTCTTTTTGGGTGTTGTGTCGAGGTTGCTGGTATCTACAACTGCTATGTCTATCAGCCATACTTTTCTTTTAGATGTATCCCAGAGAATGACATCCGGCTTGTTAACATGGACTATTCTGTCGGTTACTACTTTTCGGCCCCAGTATAGCTTATATATGTTGTTCTCGATGACGTTTTTTGGATGGTACTTGTAGTAGGGTGTATCAAATTTCATTAGCAATTCCACATTTTCTTGTTATTATTATTATTATTTATATTTTATTCTTCACAGTTTTTACTGGTCGGTAAGTCAACCACTCACAGGTATGATGGCCAGGTGTGCGGTTGCTTTATTGAAGATTCGGGTGGCTTCTAACAATACAGCATGTATTCAAAATAATTGCCTTCTGCATATAGACTTCCGGTATCCAAGTGAAGACACTCCAGTGCTCGAAGTGTCATTTTCGGGATCACTCCTGTGGCTGATATTATTATTGGTATAGTTGTCACTTTTCTAAGGTTCCACTGACCAGCGGCTTCTTGGGCAAGATCGGTATATTTCTAGACCATCATACTGTGGGTGATAGGTATTGACATATCAATAAGGAAAGACTGCCGATGGTTTCTATCAATGTACGTTATATCAGGTCTATAGCCGCCAACTTGTCTGTCAGTGATAAAAGAGCGATCCCAGTAGAGTGTGTGCTCACTACTTTCACGTTCTGAAGGACATATTTGTAATAAGGTAAGGAGGTGGCGAGTAAGCCCGTTTTCATTGCTAATAATTGGTGGACCTGCTTCGCCACTTTATCATGCCTCTTTATATTCCAATTGTGCGTGGCCGCTACATCCACTTGCCACGTGTTGGATAGTTTCGCTTGCGGCCTCACATCTCCTACATGTGTCGAATTGGATGGTCGAATCTCTCAGAATGTGTTTTCTGCAGTTCGAATTTGGCACCATTTTGTCCTGGATAGCTATCATGAAGGCTTCTGTCTTCGGAAACGGATCCCCACGCTGGAGCCATGCGTGCGACGCAGAGATGTCGACTTCTGGTTTGCTCAGCTTCCCTGCAGTGTCTTCACTTTCCGTGAGTTAATGTTCTCTTCGCTTTCAATAACTAGCTGAACAAGTGGATCAGTCAGTTTTCAGGTTCAGAGGACTATAGTTATTATCAACTGCGCTCACTGCTTTCTGAAGTCTCCCACAATGTTCCAAAAAGTATCTTCTGAGTGATGCAATTTGAGAGCAATATAGATTTATGAGATCTGCAACACCTCGTCCTCCTTGTGATCTTGGAAGGGTAAAACACTCAATACTTGAATGGGGATGATGTTTTCGGCGTTAAGTCATAGCAGTCCGAATTGGCCTCTGGAGATTGTCGAGGTCAATATTGCTAAATTTAATGACGCCAAAGGAATATGTCAGCATTGGAATAATATGTGAATTGATGATCTGCACAAGATTTCTAGCAGAGAGTTGAGTTTTCAAGAGTCCATGCAATCGTTTACACACTTCAGTTATTAGTATGTTCTTAGTGGCAGTGTGTTTAATTCGGAGTGACAAATACCCAAGTATTTGTATGCTTCATGGGGCTCATTATTATTTTCCGAATTTACAACTTGCATACGACCCCGAATGATATTCACTCTCCTGGACTTACCCAAACCGAATTTCATCTTGATGTCTTCGATGAATTTCTCCGTCACGCTAATTAGTTACCGCATATGATTCCCAGTGTCTGCATAGAGCTTCAGGTCATCCATGTAAAGAAGATGCGAGACACTAAGAAGGGTCGAGTTCGCTTTCTTAAGACCGATTTGTTATTATTATTATTATTATTATTATTATTCCTCTAAATCACGACTTAAGATGTTATGTGTCGGCTGAATATAAAATCTACTCCAGGTTGCAACCAGCTACCTAAGGAGCAGATCTAGGGACTGTCGGTGCCTCTACAATACTTTTCGCAAAATGTGGGCTGTTCCAAATAAAGCAATTTCTTGCACTTCCCAGTCTTTTGGATTACCTGGGAGTTTAGACAAGTTCTTACACAAATTTTGCGAACAAATCCCAGAGCTCCGATAACTATTGGTACGACCTGTGCTTTTACGCCCCACATTCGGCTGATTTCGATTTCCAAACTCTTGTATTTAAGACGTTTCTCTGCCTCCTTGGTAACGACGTTTTGATCGCAAGGTACAGCAACATCCACAAGTAAACACGATTTGTTCTCCAAATCCCGGATGACTATATCCGGTTTGTTTGCTGCTATTGTGCGATCAGTTTGAATTTGTTGGTCGTACAATGTCGTACACAATCCAACAGACGTCACCGGTTTCGGTGGGTGTTCGTACCACTTGGGGCATGTGTTCGGAACGTCGAGGGCGGTACAGATCTGCCAGTGGAGGTAGCTACACACCCTGTCGTGTCTTTTCAAGTATTCGGTCTTTGCTAGGATTGGACAAGCTGAGACAATATGATCGATGGTTTCTACGTGTTTCTGACAAATGCGGCATTTATCATCTTGGGAAATTTTGAGAACCGCTTTATCATAATGTCGTGTTCTCAAGGCCTGATCTTGGGCAGCTATTACAAGTGCTTCCGATTCTGGCTTCATTCTTCCCCTTTTAAGCCACATAAATGATTGCTCTTTATTGATCTGCACCTTGTCCATTCTTTTTAGATATTGTCCGTGGAGTGGTTTGTCTCTCCACGATTTCTTTAACATTTTCTGTGTCTCAAATTTCATGTTAAGTAGCATCAGAAGTTCAGTGTCTCTGTCATTCTGGTTGTCTTGCATAGTCTTGTTCGCAATGCTTCTTGCTACACTTACAATGCCTCTGTTTCCCATTCTTCGGTCAGATTTCATGACCTGCCTCATTAGTGGGTCATCTTGATGGCTGACTACATACTTTCCCATCCCGGTTATTGCATTGTGCCAGGAGGCTTCAATTTGTCTGAGGCCTCTTCCTCCTTCCTTACGTGACACATAAAGTCTATGTACATCAGCTCGGGGGTGGGCAACATGATGCATTGTAAGCAGTTTTCTGGTTTTTCGATCCATGATGCAAATTTCCTGTTCAGTCCCGTCTACTAGTCCGAAGCTGTATTCGGCTACAGGCACCGCCAAACTACCTATTGCATATATTTTATTCCTTGAGTTCAGAGCGGACTGCAGGACAAGTCTCACTCGTCTATAATACTCCCTGCGAATTCTCTCTTTCATTGTGTCGTTCGAGATGGTCTCACATTCTTCAATGCCCAGATATTTGTAAGTTTTACCTGGCTCAAGATCTTAAATCACAGTGTGTCTATCAACTTCAATGTTCTCGGACGTGGTCATTTTGCCTCTTTTAAGTTGGCTTTTGCACACTTGTCAAGACCAAACTTCATGCAGATGTCATTGCTAAAATCATTGATGACAGACAGCATTTGGGAGAGAATCGCTTCATTCTTAGCAAAAACTTTAAGATCATCCATGTAAAATAAATGTGATATAGGCATTTCATCTCCATGGAGGTTGTAACCAAAGTCAGTGTGCGACAGCTGTCTTGATAGAGGAATCAAACTAATGCAAAACAGCAGAGGGGATAGTGAATCTCCTTGAAAAATTCCCCTGTTAATCTGTATACTTCTTGTTTCTACTACTCCCTTTCCGCTGTGGATTAGTAACCTGGTGCTCCACGACTTCATACTGGCCTTGCAAAACTCAACAAGTCTAGGATGAAATCGATAGATCTCCAGGGTCTTCAAAATCCAATCGTGTGGTACACTGTCAAAGGCCTTCTGGTAGTCAATCCAAGCCATGCTTAAATTACGTTTTCGTTTCTTTACATCATTCAAAATTATTTTATTCAGAAGCAAGATTTCCTTACAGCCATAGGAACCTTTACGACATCCTTTCTGTTCAACTGGCAACAGATGGTTCTTCTCTAGGTGTCTATACATTTTGTCAGCAATGGCTGCACTGATAAGTTTGTACATTACTGGCAAGCAAGTAATTGGCCTGTAGTTCGTCGCCAAAGAGCTGTCTCCTCCTTTGGGTAGCAAATACGTAATACCGCGAGTGAGCCATTCGGGGAGTTCGTTAGGGTTTTCTAAAATTTTATTAACAGCCTTTGCAAGATGAGAATGTAGTGCTGTTAATTTCTTAATCCAATAAATCTGGGTCTTATCAACCCCAGGGGATTTCCAGTTTCCCATATTCTTAATTGTTTGGCATAGGTCCTCTTTCAAGAATCCTTGAACATGTTCCACTGTTTCCACGAGTCCATTGGCAGCATCAACTTCAGATTGGAGCCACGATGCGTCTTTGTTGTAGAATCTGGTTTCCTCCCAGATTCCTGACCAAAATGTTTCGACGTCATCTTTTGAAGGAGGGGCAGCATTGCCATTCGGTTTTGCAGTCAGACTGCGATAGAATCTCTTTGCGTCTGTTTCAAACAACCGGTTCTGTACACGGAAATCGATTCTACGTTTGTACCGTCTTATTCGTTGAGCCCATGCTTTGATTTTTTCTTTTAGCTTTTCAGCTACCATTAGCCTTGTTGTGGCATTGTCAATTAGGTATTTTTGTTCAACATGGAGTATTTTTTGTTGAACTTTGTACGTGTGGTTTGACTTAGAAGATGCCTCGGCTAGGAGTGATATTTCACGCCGTGTGTCGGCTATCCGTTTCATAATTCTTTTCATCCACGGAGGTACGGAGCTTTTTACTCTGTCTGGCTGTCGGCCATCGGTGTTCTTGGCTGGTCCCAAGATTATCTGAGATACTAGATATCCAGTTGCATACACGATGTGATTGATTTCAGTAATATCTAGATCTCTACTTGAGGTCTGTACAACCTCATTTAAGACAGAATTCGCTGTTTCTATCACTCTCTTAACTTTAGCATTTTCGTAAATTCTCCTCAACGGTGCACGAGATTCGAATGGAAGCAGACGAACTCGTTCTATCTCGCGTCGGAGGATGGTCCCGCATCATGTCCTTATCGTGTGACTCATGGCCAGATGAATTTTCACCACTGACGGATGTTTCATTTGGAAGAGATGAACCTTGAAGTGGATCATCGTTTTCAGGGATAATAGATGGTTCTAAATGTTCGTCATGTGGATGGTTTGATTGATGAACATACTCTGCGTTTCTCTGGATGTCTGCAAGTTGTTCTGCTGTGAATTTTCCACTGCTGAGTATGTATCGTCGTTGACTGGCAGGCTTCTTTGAGTCTAGGGTAGGTCCCATATCTGGGTTCCGCTCTCTCCATATCTTAAAAACTTCTATTTCTGAGCCCCCGTTTTTCGCTTTTTCATAGTAAAAGCACCACATCACGTCCATTAATTCATCCCGGGTCCATCTCTGACGATGGCTTCAAGCTACTGCCGGCTCTGGGTCCCTGGGACTAACATCCGTGGGATGGCCAGATGTCGACAAGGCGACATTAGCTCGGTTCCTGAGCAGGTATGGGACATTGGTAGAACAAGGCACGTTAAGGTTCATTACATTGCTTGTTCTATTCATTTTGCTCATTGGTTTCAAGTGATGATTCGCAGGTAGCAAGTTCGAGTTCACAGATCACACTTAACCTTCGGGTTGTTTCCTGCCATCCGTTACTGCGACCCATAGTGGCCTCGGGGCATCCCCCCGTAGCGCCCAGCAAGGGGTCCCTCCGATCGCCAGTCGGCATTACTAAACCCTACGGAATTTTCACTGACTGCTGAAGGCAGCATCCTTCGCTGGCTAATGCAAGGTTCGGGCCTCCACTCTAATCAGTGGCCTGGTGTGCCAACCCAGTTTCTCTCCTGTACCCTCCATGGGCCGATAACAGGAAGTTCAAAGGTTCATGACCCTTCCCTCTCTACTTACTTCCCACTCTCCTCAAAATGGAGTACTTCTTCGTCGGACCCCTCACCTTCAACCTATTCAGCAAGGGAGACCCTACCAGTAGCTAGGCTACCACTGACATAGCTCTCAGGCTCATGGGGGTACTCAAGCTCCACCACCAACTCCAAGGTCGTGTACTCCCTAGGTGGAGTTATTATTATTATTATAATACCATTATATTATTACCATTCAGTCGATCTCTTACTATCATTATATATCTATTGTATTTATTATTATTATATTCGCTTTTATCTCGGGGTTTCCTCAATCCAGGGTTCCAAGTCTGAGGGGATCTAGCCGTTCCACATTCCTAGCTTTACATATTTAGAACCATGCGAACAATCTGGCAGTTTTAGACTGACTTTTGATCTTTTGGAATAATTTTGTGAGGAGGAATACAGAATTTTTCCACAAAATACTCCTACTTTAGATTTTTGTTCTCAACCGCCTCAAGTTTGTATATGTCTTTATATTTTATTAATAGGGGAATGTATTTTGTGACTTTTTCTGATTCTGCTTTATTGATGTGATTTGCAGGGTGTGAAACATCAATGAAGAATGCCTTCTTTTCCTGTACGTTATGTAGTAGAATGGAATGGTTTAAAACATTTTAAGAGTATTTTATTAACCATTTTTGATGATGTTTTTGGTCATAAAAATCCGCCCTTAGTGATAAAATAGGTTGCTTGATAGGGTATTATGAGAAGCGTGTGCTCTTAGTTTTATTGTTTGTGCTACTCTCGCATCATATCGTGACTTCCATGTTGCAACGTGATAAAGCGATTAGTTCATGCGAACGCCACCGGCCCCCTGAAACCCCAACTGTCAATCACGTTTATATTTTATTCGAACGTTAGCTGCCGCTTACCAACACCACTTGGGTAACCGGAGAGCGGCAATTAAAGAGACAGTAAACGAGAGATTGCTGAACCATTAGCACAAAAATTGAAAAAAAGAATCTGAGAACTTTGCTATGTGAATTGAGCAATGTATTAAAAATATTGTTTGCAAGTTCGTGGCAAAATATTGTCAGTTTTTAAGGTAGGAAAAAGGTATAAATATTTTGTGCATTTTTTTCCTGATCTTTCTCACTACGTAAATCGAAGCTATTACCCAAAATCGCAGGTTCGAACAGTTTGGTAAAGATCTGATAAACGTTGACAAACGAAATTATTCCTTTGGCAAAGGAAAGTTTACTATATTCACTACTCAGCTACATGGATTTACATGTGAACAACACAATAAATTTATTTGCTATATTATTTACAAACGAGGTTAACCCAATTGGGCTCATGCACTTTTGTTTGTTAATTTTATGATTTTTTTGTTGGGGATGATGGAGTGGCTTACAAATAAAGCGAATTATTATTTTATGACATCGTGGTATGTGGTTTCTTAATTATTGGAAAGTATAAACTTTTTAACGGAATGGCAATTACATTTGGGGCTAAGTGGACGAAGAAAGATTGTATGAATAAAAGTTGTAAACATAAAACAATAAGAAGCCTTCACCTAACACAGAGGTAAAACCAACGCTGGGGTCCGCCGCTGACTTCCCCCATTGGTATGCAACTATTAATTACTATTAATGAAACGATTTACATCAATTCAGAACCAGCTTTGCAGCGACTCTGAACAAGGTATCCTAGGGTATGAGATCCGTCGGACGCATATTTTCGTCGATACCTCTAGAGTTGGGTAGATTTCAACCGCTGTCTGAAGGAGAATTGAAGCGACCGAATGCTCTAAACAGTATTTCCCCTGGTTTCTCCGATCAACACCGGGCTAATGCCGCCTCAGTACCCTAACATGAGGCCACGCACCAATCTTTTCTTCCTCCTTTTTATACGATTACACATTCCCCCTTCCACACAATTACACTTACACTCACAAGCGCTCTACTAACACACATATCAGGAGACCAGTCGGGAGCTTACAGCATGTCCCAGTTGGACGGTGCCGTGCTGGAGGTGATACCCAAAAGGGAGCCCCTCTCGCAAGTCGACATGTAGGTCGACACCGAATCTTACCATCCAGCGGAGGAAGAATACCGCCACCTCCTGGGAAAAAAACATTCACTACACAAACGAAAGTAATGCCCATAGCAGTTGACGTGCCAGGAAAATCTCTTTCGTGGGACAAAAATTGACTTCGCGGAATACCGTCCAAGGGGCGGAAATGCCATAAAACATGGGCGATTTGTTCGGGTTTTTAGATTATGACGAAATTGTTAAAAAAACAACCACAATGATGTTGACAGTGAACTTGGTTTATTAGTTTTTTACTTTAAACATGATTTTTCAATAATCATCTGTCAATTCGTTCAAATTTACTTTGAGAAGTGAGTAATATTAGCTTTTAGACCTGTAATATAGGACGTGCTCTAAAAGTCGTAGCGCCAGCCCATCGGCTGTAGTAATAAAAGTCATAATTTAGTTTTAAATATTAAGATACTCGTATAACTCATTATTACAAAAAGTATAAGTATTTACATAAATTATTAATGAAAATATTAAGAAACAAAAATAACAATCAAGTATTTCATAGCGTCACTACCTCAAAAAATAACAACTTCAAATACATATTATTTTAATGCAAATTCAAATTTCTTTGTTGGAAAGTTGACTTGTTCTTGTTGGGTGGATTTTGAGCCATCTAACATGGGATGTTTGTACGAAGCTTTGTTTTTTTTTAATTTAATTTTATTTTTTTCGATTTCCCCCCCGCCAGTTGCCCTGGCGGGGCGGGAATTTATTCAAAAGTAGCGGCGTGCAATATTTGCTCCAGCTGTCTTAGGTTATGGAGCGAAGGGAGGGCGTATGTCTTAAATAAACTAACTTACAGACTAACTTAATGCTAACTTAAAACTATTGTATGGCTGGCCTCTTTGGGTCTAGCCTAGTTTTTTATTCAATTATTGCTTTTGTTTAAAAGAACTTTAGATTGTACGAAGCATGTGGCAACTCTGATGAAAGGGCGGCGCGCAGGAGGCGAGCGTCGGCGCGGGCGCGTGGTACGCGGAGGAGCTGGAGCGGCTGGCGGCGCAGGCGGTGGCGAGCGGCGTGGTGCTGCGGCTGGCCACCGGCCGGCGCCTGGGCGTGGCGCTGCTGGGCGACGCCTTCGCCACCGCCGTCGGACACCTCATCATCCTGCTGCAGTTCCAGGCCGCCATCGTCGGACACCTGCGCTTCGCTGAGTAGATCAGGGTTACGCGTCATTGCACGCCAAATCAAGGGTCCCGCCCCCTTGTAGTTTCAAATTTTTTTTCAAATCTCGCGAGCTTGCAGTACCTGTTAATATAATATGACATGAAAGATGTAGACAATAATATGGATAATTAACTTATATATCTTCATACTGGACAATATGTATTCGATTATTCTTTATACTGTTTTTAAACCTTTCCTTATCAGTCATATTAATATACCAATTATGAGCACTCGTCACTTGCAGCTTGCCACGTATTTTTGTAAGAATAGACATACTTTGGATTAATCTGAATCAGTAAGTATATTACTAGTAATATATACTCGTAGATAAAATTCAGACCTATAAAACACATTTGCTTACTAGGTCTATAAGTGACTGTGTTTGGATAATTTCATTGTTTAAGATGTGATGGAACACGTATTCAGTGACAAATTTGAAATATATGCGATTTCCGAAGCCAATTTTTGCGATATTTTTTCAAGAATCAACGCGCATATTAGCTTTTGTTTCTGCTCATTTCCATTGCAAAGCTACTGCAACCACCAAACACATCTTGCGTCCGTACGCATACCTATAATTTATCAATAATTATCTAAATTTTCTTAAGTAAGTTCCTTTATATTTTTTCTTTGTGCAACAATGAAACTACTATTAATGTTCATCAATTAGTATACCGCAAACTTCAAGGAAGTAAACAAGATTGGTTTACAATATGTTGTCGCATCAACCATTGAAGTAGATCAATTCACTTTCCCAATTAAATGGAAAGATTGTTATGGTAATAACTATGCTAATATCTTTCTGTTGTATACTAAAATGAGAAAATCAACCACTTTGTTTAGTATAACAATTTATTATCCAAAAAGCCAAAATCATAATCCAAAAACAAGCCAGGTCCCGTTCTCCGTATGCGTAGCAGTCCCGTTGTCGTAGCGTGGTCTTCAGAAATCCAGGTGCTCAAATCCTATGGCGTAGCGCATTCGTCGTATCTCGTGGGCAGGCTTCTCTCGGCGGTGATGACTCGTACTCCAGACTCCAACTCGAACTGCCGTCGGGGTGCGGCGCCCCGCTTATATAGCGCCGCTGGGTAGGGGGAGTGCCACCGGCCCCTCCGTTGCCCCCACCGGGGTAGCCCTGCCGTTGGCCGTGCGCGGTCGGGCGAAACACGGCTGCTTGTAGCTGGCGGCAACTGGCGTCGCTCCCAGCGACCCTCGTGGCGACCCGCTGATCTATTGGCGTGGCGGGCAGCGCTTGTGGTTCGTGGCATCGGCCACAGATGCCACACCTCTCTACCTAATTGTGGGTGTAGGGGCGGTGCTGCTTCTGGAGGCGCTTGCTGCGCCGTACATGGATGACCCCAGGCTGTTGTCGCTCGTGCTGGCTGGTCTGCAGCTGCTGATGCTGCTGGAACGTCTGCAGCTGGGATTGCAGGCATTGCTGCAGTTGTGGCTGCAGTTCCTGCTGCTCCTGCCGCTGGCGGTGTTCCGCTGTTTGGGGCTGCTGCCCCCTTGCGATGTCGTCCTCCTCCATCTGTGGCTGTGTCTGCGGCTGTTGCTCCTGGTGCTGTTGTTGCTCCGTTGTCTGGTTGCCCCATCCGTGCTGTTGCTGCTCCGTGCCCCATCATGACGTCGTCGTCTTCTACTTGCGGCGCCGCCTGCGACTGTTGCTCCTGATGCGGGTGCTGTTCTGCTGATTGGGGCGGTTGTCCCATCGTGACGTTGCTATCCGCCCGCCGGAGAGGGATGGGCTGCTCGAGTATGTGTTCTGCTGGTTGAGGCGAAGACTGGAACGCTGCTGTCGTTGCTGAATCCTGAAAATTCATCAGCTGAGTTAATGATCTATCTCGCTGTGGAATACTGGGTGCCTCCACCTCGTCAATGTCTGGAATTGCGTGTATGCGTTCCCTGATGTGTTCCTGATATCTCTTCACTGTCTTGAATTTTGTGTATACGGTGTATACCCTGGCTCCTTCTATCTTGACTATTTTACCCGGTGCCCACTTTGGGTTGTCTTTAAATGTTCTGATAAAAACTTTGCTGCCTATGGGAAACTTGGGCTGGTGTTTTCTTGTATTGCACTCTTTGTGTGGTTGTAGTAGCGATATGATCGTTCTCGACTGTCTGCCGTGTTACTTTTCCCCCGGACTTCGCCCATCTTTACCTGGCATTGCTCTGTAGGTTGTAAGTAACATTAATGCTGCCTGTTCTCTACTTACTCCCTCGTATCTAGCTTTTGCCATAGCGGTCTTGAATGTTTGCACGAAACGTTCAGCTTCTCCATTTGAGCGGGGGTGGTAAGGGGGAGCTAATATGTGACGAATTCCGTTGGTTATGCAGAACCTTTCCAATGCTTCAGATGTGAACTGAGGTCCGTTATCTGATACTAATGTTCGCGGTAAGCCCTCTATACTGAATATACGCTGTAGTGCTTTTACTGTCCCCTGTGATGTGGGGCTGGGCATCTCTACTACGAATGGGAAGTTGGACAGCGCATCTGTAACTATCAACCATGTAGTTCCCTGAAAAGGGCCCGCAAAATCGATATGTACCCTATCCCAGGGTCCCTCTGGTTCCGGCCATGCCACCCATTGTTGTGGTGGATTTTTCTGAAATGCCTGGCATGTATCACAGCTCCTGACCATTTTCTCTATGTCTTTGTCTGTCCCTGGCCAGTAACAATTCTGCCTCGCAAGCTGCTTGGTATATACTATGCCCCAGTGCCCTTTGTGCAGTGTTGCCAACACTTCCGACCTAAAGCTGGCTGGCACTATTACTCTGGCACTGCTTCCTGTACCCAGTAGTAACACTCCAGCTTGCTCTGTCAATCGCTCTCTTACTCTAAAGAACGGTACATTCCTACCTCTGCGCGGCCATCCTTTTCTGACATACTCTCTGGCTCGGCGGAGCATGGGGTCCTTGTCAGTTGCTTGCGCGATGCGTTTCGCGCTGACAGGGAACTGCTGCACTGCCTGCTCCATCTCTTGGTCTATTTGCAGGCAGTGTACCTCGAGGGTGTCGAACTCCATATCTTCTCCGGCTGGGAGGCGCGATAAGGCATCCGCGTTGGCGTGTTGCGTGGTACTTCTGAAAACAATCTGATAATTATAATCGGACAAGAACAGTTCCCACCTTTGCAGCTTCCTTGCCGTATTATCCGGGATTTTGCTAGCTGGATGAAAAAGTGCTACTAAGGGCTTATGGTCCGTAATTATTATAAATTTGTTTCCGAAAAGGTAGTCATTGAATTTTCTCACCCCAAAAATGATCCCTAAAGCCTCTTTTTTCAATTTGTGAATACCTCCGCTGATGGACATTGCGTGTTTTCGATGCGAAGGCTATTGGTCTCTCTATCCCGTTGTCGTCCTTCTGGGACAGGACTGCTCCGACACCGTACTCTGATGCGTCTGTTGGGAGCGTGACGATCTTGCTGGCGTCGAAATGCGTTAATTTTGCTGCTTCTACCAACTGCTGTTTGATTGCCTGAAACGCCTGCTGACATGCTGTTGACCACTCAAACGTGACTCCTTTTTTTCTTAACGCGTTCAGTGGTGCTGCTACTGTTGCAAACTGTCTAATGAATTTACTATAGTAATTTGCTTTACCCAAAAATGTCTGCAACTGTTTTAGATCCTTGGGTGGTGGTAGGTGGATGACTGCTTGCACATTCTCCAATGTAGGTCTAACTCCTTCACTATCTATCATGTGTCCCAGGTACTTGATTTGCTTCTTAAAAAACTCGCATTTTTCTAATTTTGCCCGTAATCCTACTTCTTGCAGTTTCTTCAACAATGTTTCTAAATTTTCCAAGTGTTCTTCATTATTGCCGCCTGTGATTACTATATCGTCCAAATAGCTGGTGCAGTCGGGAATTTGAATAACTATCTGATCAATGTACCTTTGGGAGATGGCGGCCGCCGACGCCACACCGAATGGCAGCCGCTGGTATTGCAGTAAACCGATGGGAGTATTCACTGTTAGATATTTCTTGGATTCTTCATCTAATGGCAACTGCAGATAGGCTTCTTTAAGGTCGATCTTAGAAAAATATCTTCCTCCTGATAATTTCTGAAACAAATCTTCCGGTTTCGGAATGGGGTACTTATCTATCTGTAGCTGTGCATTTACTGTAGACTTAAAATCTCCACACACTCTGATACTACCATCTGCTTTTTTCACTAATACTAAGGGCGTGGCCCAATCACTGAAATTTGTCTTTTTAACTACTCCCTCTTCGATCATTTTGGATAGTTGCTGGTTTACCTGCTCGCGGAGTGCCACAGTTACCGGTAGAGCTTTGAAAAATTTTGATTGCGCACCCGGTTTCATTTGTATGTGGGCTTCGAACGTAGTTGATTTACCCAACTTAGGAGAAAAAACTTCCGCATATTTTTCTGCCAATTGTTCAATTTTATCAAATGGGACTACTTCTGATACTAAGTTCACTTGGTCATGTACTGTAAACCCGAATTTCTGGAACGCGTCGAGACCTAGGATGTTTGCAGTGTCAAATCTGTTAACTACCCAAACCGTAATTTTCCTTACTACTCCTTTGTAAGCTGCTTCTATCTGCACATATCCTCTGACTGGAATTTGCTTCTTGTCGAATGTTCTGAGCTCTGTTGCTGATTTTTTACAATGAGGCGCGCCGATTCTCCTATACGTAACCATGTTAATCAGTGTGACTGGAGATCCTGTGTCAACTTGTAGTTCTACCGGGCATTGGTTAATTTGAAGCACAATACTGATCTTGTTGCTCTCGGTGTCCCCTAGAACTGCATTTATCTGGCATACTTCCATGCATTCATCCTGCGTGAGCTTAGACTCCCTAACATTCTTATCCACTGCCTTCCCGCATACTGCTCTGATGTGCCCTATCCTGCCGCAGTTGAAACATTTAGACTTGAAAAATCTACATTCTTTTCTGTCGTGAGTAATGAAACAACTTCCGCACGACTTACGCCTGTCACCGGTGCTGCGCTGGTCTGGTCTTCTGTTTTGATTCCTGTTACTACCGCTATGCTGATCTGTCTTTTTAATTTGCATTACCATTTGTCCTGCCCTCATTTGTTGCGATGTGTTGGCCGTAACTTCGTGTACTGTAGCTATCTTACTGACCTGCTCCAACGTAGGGTTGTTTTTTTTGTAATGCCTCGCATCTGATTTTATCTTCGGGTGTATGAAATACCACCATGTCTCTAATCATACTCTCTGCGTACGACTTGCCGCATTCGCATTTAAATTCGCAATCTCTAGCTAACCCTTTTAATTGAACTACCCACTCCATATGTGATTGGTTGGGTTGAAGTCTACTCTGGAAAAATTGGTAACGAGCCGCTATAACATGAGGTTCCTGGTTATAGTAATTATCTAACTTCTCCATTATTTCTTTAAATGTGACGTTCTTTACTATTTCATTTGGATGGAGTTTCTGTATCAATTCATATACTTGGCTATTTGATATGCTCAAAAAGAATGCCCGCCTGCTGGCGTCTTCCGATACCTGATAGTAGGCGAGGTGTTGGCGCAACCTCGCCGCATACGAACTCCATTTCTCTTTTGCTTCCTCGAAACTCGGGAACGGCGGTAACGGCCGCTGCTGCTGTTGCTGTGCTGCGGGCGTGGCAATGGTCGACATTAGTTGCATAAGCGCGGCGTGCTGCTCTTGCTGTGCCTGCCGCTGTTGACGTTGTTCTTTCTGCTGCTGTTGCAGCATGCGTGCCATCATATTTCTAGTACCTGCTTTGTTTCCATGATGCTTGGTACCCTTTTTCCTCGTCGCCAAAATTGTTGTATACTAAAATGAGAAAATCAACCACTTTGTTTAGTATAACAATTTATTATCCAGAAAGCCAAAATCATAATCCAAATCCGCTGGGTAGGGGGAGTGCCACCGGCCCCTCCGTTGCCCCCACCGGGTTAGCCCTGCCGTTGGCCGTGCGCGGTCGGGCGACACACGGCTGCTTGTCGCTGGCGGCAACTGGCGTCGCTCCCAGCGACCCTCGTGGCGACCCGCTGATCTATCGGCGTGGCGGGCAGCGCTTGTGGTTCGTGGCATCGGCCACAGATGCCACACTTTCCTTGAGCCTACTGTATGGAATGGGATTTTTTTCTTATGGAATGGGAATTTTTTCTAAAACAACTACACATAATTTATTTTGTATTCATGCAGATTTAAACAGTTTTAATTGGAGGCACAAATGAAATTCTAACTACACTTTTCTAGATACTGGTACACATCTTATAAATTAATGAATGTTGACTAAATAAATTTTAATTGTAAGAACAATACAACTTATTTGACTTATATCTACAAAAAATTAAATAGTTTAATTATTTCATATTTTTAATAATTGATATTATTTTTATGTTATTTTTTGTGAATAATATTTTGCAACTGCATGAATTTATGTTTTATAAACTGTATAGAACATATTGTTTCACAGTCACAAAAAACTTAGAAATGAAGAAGCATTAGTTTTAGAGATAGCCTATCTGAATCTAATATTTGAAGAAATGAATTTCTAAAAAACCCAGTTAAAAATATGTTTTTCTGTAGCTTCAACTAAGTTAAAACTTTTTTGCTCTAACTCATCAGACTTCTGCATTTGCTTCCCTTCTCCTTTTCTTTCCTCAGATTCTAACATTTTATTGACGTTCGGTACATTTTTTGTTACAATTTCTAGTGCATTGTCAATTTTTTTGAAGCACAGTTGCCATATCCATTCCCGTAACCATGACTACCTTCTCCAAAACTGCAATTACATTCATGATCACATTATTCAAACCGTACCCAAGTCACCAAATTTCATTATTCCAATAATTCATTGTATTGTTTTCCACAAGCGATTATTAAAGCTTTCATCAGAAGTTTAGGTGACACAACGCAAATTCCTGCTAAATATATTATCAGTAAGATTTCTCTAAATATGGTTTGCCTTTTCCATCACTGCTTGTGGTGGATGAGAAGAACTACCCGAAAACTCATTAGAAAGGCAATTTACGATGATACGAGAAAGCAAACTAGTAGTGCTACTACAGCACACACTTTCCCGCATTATTGAAAACAACTGCGTAGTATTGAAATATTGCACTTTCTGCGATACTAACACCTATTAATTGAAAACGTCCAATTACACCAAGGAGCAAACAACTCACTGTTTCCGTCGCAGTGTTGTCAAAACTATGTGAATTCTACAATTTCATGAAAATATAATTCACAAGTTTTGTAAACCTGTATTAGAAAAAAACGTCTGATACCCCGGACAATATAGAAATACATTTCATAGGGCCATGTTCAGAGAAGAGTATTCTAAAACAATGAAAATAGTGGTGCAACAGAATGGGACATACTTACCCGTATTAGTTTTCTGTTTCCTTGGGCCTGGGTAGCTATTCGGAATTGCAATAAACATAGGGCCAGCTGCCATCTATTGCCACCCAAAGAGCATTTTTTGACATTTCAGTAATTTTTCGGTTTCCTAATGGTAGAACGGACACATTAATTTTAGAATATTAAAGAACACATAAACCTCGTCGTATAGGGCAAGTTTTCTTTAAAAACTTGCATCCGTTCTCAAGAAAACAATAGTGTTTACAAATTGCTAATAATGCGCATATGAAAGATGTGAGAGATCTTTAACAAAAATTACATATGTATAATTTTTGAAAAAACAAAAAATACCTCGTTCTAAATGGCAATTTCCTTTGAAAAATTTGGGGAGTTTTTTAAGAAAATGGCGGTAAGGTGCTACTAAAAATGAGAAATTTGAAGCTCTTTTTCACAGAAAAATTTTGAAATTTCGAAACACCTAATTCGAAGTCATTTGAAGCACTTACAAATACAATAGTGTTTACAAATAGCTGAAATGCATATTAACGCTGTGACAGATCTTTAAGAAAACATCTATGTAATTTTTGCAAAAACAGAAAGATTCTCCAAATTGAACTTCCCCTCATATAAAAGAGTGCAATTAGCACTATCCATTCGAAACATTTGAAGAAAAAATATCGTTCCATTTATGAGAAAATAGCATTTGAGCGTTTCTGAAACTGGAAAGGTTTGAGCTAGTTTTCACAGAAAATGGTTCAGTTTTCGACAAATTTTACTTGATATTATTTAAAGTAATGAAAATATTAACGACGTGAGAGACAAGTCAAAAATAAAACATTTTGGCAAGTTTTGAAGAAAAAAAGGTTAGAGCAATATGACGTTTATGTCATCTAATACAGTACATTTAGCAATAACCCTACCAAAAGTTTAAAGAAAAAAATTTGAGTCGTTTTTTAGAAAATCTTGTTTTTGTGTTTTTTTAAACTTGCACCTATTGCACGCAATATTGCGCGAAAACTACTTAAGTTTTTAAAAAAATGTGTATAGCCTTAAAGAAAGAACTCACTATGAAGAACACATTTTATTTGAAGGAAAAAGTTCTATCTGCAATTTTGTAGTTGTAGGAAGACGCCGAGAAAAATTCGCTTTTGCAATTTTCGAAAATTGATAGTTAACCGTGAAAATCAGACCTATGCCACCTTAATAAGTGTATTTTCCTCTATTCTTCCATGAAAATTAAAGAAAAAAATTGGAGTCGTTTTTCAGAAAATTTTGAAACTGTCTGGGGTGCTTAATATAAAGTACCCCCCAAAATTATAGGTTTGAAATCCACGTCTAGTGAATCAATGGTGGACTTGGCACCTCCAGAAATATGAGAGAAAGGAAAAATGGTGACGTGGGAATTATTGCCGCAACTTCTGTTCTCCTTCGCAGGCGAATTGGTAAAATAAAGCCACCTGCAGTGGGTAGGGAGCTCTCCGCTAGGTGGCCTTGGCTGAATCCTATATGTCAATTGCCACGAAACGATTCAATGTAAATATTGTAAAACTTATAAAAGTTACTATAAGTCTTAGAAAAAATGTCGTATGAAAACCGATGTAATGGGTATTAATACACTCGTGTGACGTTTATGATACTCGCTCGTATCATAATAGTACATTATGAAACGATGACGAAATGATTGGTATTAATACACGAGTGTGAAGTTTACGATACTCGCTCGTATCCTAATTTCACACTCGTGTATTAATACTCATTACATTGAGTTTCATACGGTACTTTTTCTACGACTTAAGGTAACTTTTATAAGTTAAACTTTTCCACTGAATCATTTCGTGTCAGTCCACATGCAAGATTCAGCCAAGGCCACCTAGCGGACACCTCTCTTTCCTACACCTGCCGATGGCTTTGTTTTTCCACAGCGCCCGCGAGGGACTGCAAAAGTTGCGGCAATAATATTCGGACGTCACCATTTTCGCATTTTCTCTCATTTCTGGAAACGTCAACACCAGCAGAAAGAACTACCATTCACTAAATACTTTAAACTACATAATTGGGCGGTTTGTAAGGACAACCACACGACAGAGGCAAGTAATACAAAACTGACTTGCGTTCAGATCTTAACGTCACTCAAATGTTCTCTGCAATAACTACCACTGTGCTAGTCAAATAGGATCAATGTGAAATTACGATCCAATTTATTTTAAATACTATTTCACGTAAAAATTACTTCTAATAAAAGAAATTAAAATTGAGAAGCATAATATAATATTAAATGCATTTGTAATATACACACTAGAAAGAAACATTTACTGCAACGATTCTCAATGATTAAGCAAGTGCTAATACTTGGTTTGTAAGCGTCTCTGTGATTGGTCAAGAACCTGTATCATAATGAAAACTGTATCGAAATGGCTATCATTATGCAACTGGTTGCAGCCATCCAATGACAGCATTATACAACGGGAGTAGAAAAAGTACTATTTGAGTTGTGCCACTTTTACAATCCACGAGCGAAACATCTGTAATTTATTGCGATAGTTTGAATTGCTGTTTTCTTCCAAGAGTTGTATTTCAGTTGGATCGTAGTGAGATATTTTCCTCGGTGGCGCGTCCGCAATGAGCGTTGTGAGCCTGGATACGTTTTAACAGCATTAGAGGCCTCGTGTTTTTTTTGGGGAAGCCCCTATTCTTGCTTTCGCCGATTCCCTCTCCAATTTCGATGCTGAAATATAAAGAAAATCCTATCAATTGTTGTATTTTGTGTTTTTTAAAATATTTTCAAAGTATTTCTTAGTGTTCCAATTTTACATTATTCAAACTAAAACTTTTAACATATATGTTAAAGTAAGTAAGAATAACAGTTTTTATTTACATTGAAAATGACTACAAATTAAATAGTTTAATTTTTTATTGAAGTGCTCAATATAAAATTGAAATGCATCAAGTATCAACGTACCAATTTATAAATATTATCCAATGATGCGCGACACATCACTCCGTTATGCCAATATTTTCCGAATAGTTTAATTATAAATAATTTTACGTTTCATTTTATTTTTTGAATAATTAAATGTAAAATATTTTTTAAGAACTATCGGGAGTCCGAGGCACGGGCCCTTTTGGCTCGTGCGTTCACACGGCACTGGCTACCCCTGGCGCTCGCCTTCGCGCGGCCGTCAGCAAGTTCTGCCCACTTCTCGAGCGCGCCTCCGCCTGCTCCGGCGAATCGCCAACCTCCGGGGCCCATTTCGCATGCGGAGCAGAACGCACGGCGCAGAAATGAGATGCTTTGTATTGCATTTAGATTCCGTCGGAGGAGACAAATCTGGACGTCCCAACAGAGTCGAGGAGAAGCTACGGGCGAAGATTGGATGAGAGGGAATGGATACGATTGTGTTCCCTGGCAGTTCTCAGGAGACACAGTGATATTGTATGAGAGTATGCTCTGGTTGTGAAAATCTGTATGTATGGTGTATGTTTATTGTGCAGTGTAACTGCTTGTATCAAACGCACAAAGAAAATTTGGTGTTTTATAAAAATAGTGTAATTCCCATCTTTAAGAAATTCTGTATGCACGGACAAGGAACAGGAGGAAAGTTTCTGTCAGCGCGACTTCTCGTGCAGATCTCCCCTACCCCTACCCCTTGGAGTAAAATGTTAGAATATTTCGAAAACGGTGAGAAAATCCATCAAACTAACCAATTTTCTAAAGCCCCAGCTTTTCCTAATAAATCAATTTTAATTCAATTCGAAAGTGCGATTACCTTGAAATAATTGAAGTTAAAATTCTTACTACCTAGTAAAACATATCCAAAAGCAATGCCGTCATCACAATTAAAAACCTACCTAGAAAATAAGTATCCGGGCTTCACCATATACCATCTTACTAATATAAAAACTAAACAGAAAAGAAATTAGTTACTTAACTTCTTATATTTTACCCGTGTTAAATACTAGACTACTACGCGGCGAAATGGAAACACACTGTAGTAATAACTGCTACCAAATCCCGGGAAAATCTATTCACAGAAAATTAAAAACCTGTAAGTCTAATTCGTAATTTAGCGATGAAGTAATTAATACTGCAGTGGCTGCTAAAATATATGAATGAAATACTGTAAGTACTTTTTCAACTTAATTTCAAAAAAATACACTCGACACCACACCAACTTTTAAAACTTTCTGATTTAATATATACTGCAACCTTAGAAGAAAAAATGCATATTTTAGTAGCATTCTGGGATACTAAACAAACTTTGGACAGAGTTTAGCACGATGGATTCATGTTCGCGGAATATTTCAGATGCGCGTTTTCGATATATATATATTACGGAATCATCTTTCTTATAAAGCAAAGAAATGCTGCCTGCCCTATTATAACTGTTATATCTTCCGTATGCAAACTTGTCGCCCCCTGATTCTTCAATGCTGCGTAATCGGATTCAAAGATGAGTGTTTACTCGTGAAGCAGTTCGTGCTCAGCTCTTGCCGAGGTAACACCTCACAGCGCTCCGCGCGATAAGCCGTCGCAGTAGTGAAAGTGGCGAACTAGAGATAACGTACAGCAAGGCCAGGGGCGTGGAATACGCAGCTGTTTTTGCCGTTATTAACATTTGTCGGCTTTTCACACAGAAAGGCGATAATTTGCCTTCATTTTTGCATAGTTAATGCAAAATGAAGTTGATCCGTCCACGGGGTTTGTAGTCTCGCAGGCCCTATTAACCCTGCACAATGCAGATAACCACAATTATTTTTCCAACAGTGCAGTGCATAGTGTACTTCAAGATATAACTAACAGTGAATCGATGGATACAAGTGTTCAGGCAACACAGAACTCAACATCCGCCGATGGCAACATGGATGCGCGCTTCACATCTGGTTCGCTGCACAGCGAGCAATCGTCATCAACATCGTCATCAGGAAGCTCCACACGGAAAAGGTCAGACAGTGATTTTGTTGATCCTAATGAACATAAAAAGAAAAGTCCAGAAAAAAACAATTCAGATGAATCGTTTGATCCCAGTATTTACAATTGCAAAACTAGCAACCGATTTATTGAATTGCCTGATGGTGTAACTTCACCAGAAACTAGCCGTTTTCCATACCTCAGTGAAAATTTAAGTGAACAATCAGTTTTACCGGCTAAAATCCCCCTATTTTTGTATCTAACATCACCAATGCAAACAATTTTATCAAGGAGCTTAAAAACAAAGTGACTAGTGACTTTGTAGCAGACTTCAAAAACAATAAAACAAAAATCAGTGCCAACTCCATTACAGATTTCCGAAAACTTGTCAAATACCTCATAGAGACAAACAGAAGCTTCCACTCTTTCAAGGATCCTTCAAACAAAAAAATTTCAGTTGTGTTCAAAAATCTCCACCAATCCATAACAGAAGCGGATATTCTCACAGAACTCAAATTACGTCACCTATCAATTATTAAAATTACGAGACTGCATAAAGATAATATCCCAATTCCGGCAGTTGCGGCCGAGTTTAGTGGCAATGAACCCATAGAAAATATTCTCACAATCAATCAAATATGCAATCATCGTGTGACTACAGAACGACGTCGGAAACCTAAAGGACCCATCCAATGCCAACGATGCTTAGACTTCGGGCACACAAAAAACAATTGCAACCATGTTATTAACTGTGCCTACTGCTCTGGTAATCATTATTCAGTGATGTGTCCGCAAAAAAATGAACCACCGGTTTGTGTTAACTGCAATGGTAATCACAAGGCCGATGTCAGAAATGAATCGTGTTCATATTATAAAAAAATCATTGTGCAAAAAAATAATGATCAGTCTAAAAACAGCAGTAATGTAATCCGCCAACAATCTACCCCACCTCTCAATTTTTCTCACTACCTTTCCAAATTTACCAGAAACTAAAACCATCCCGAATTTTTCTCACCAAAACCATACCAATCCAAACCCTTCAAATTCACAAAATCCAAAACGCAACCGCATCCAATCAAATTCTCACCTAAACAATAATTCCAGCAACAATGTAATCAACACAATCATAAATTCCATCACCTCTTGTGTAATAAATTTCATCAACTCGCTAATACCATCATTAATTTCAACCATTCAAAATTCAGTCACAGAATATTTAAGCAATAATAAGGTCAAACCAATAAAAGTTTAATAATCATGAATTGGAATGCAAACAGCATCCAAAATAAAAAAACTGAATTAATTCACTTTTTGCATCATTTCCAGATTGGCATAGCATGTGTTACTGAATCGCACCTGTGTAATAAAAACAAACTCTACATCCCTAACTACACCATCTATAGAAACGATAGAAATGAAACAAAAGGAGGAGGCGTATTTATCGCAATTTCATCTCGCATTATTCATTACCAAATTGACATTCCACGAACACCAGGTGTAGAAACAATAGCAATACGCACAACTCTAAATAGCCAAACTATTACTATAATAGCAGCTTACAAATCTCCCTCAACAAAAATCAAAGACGCAAACCTAATTAGTCTATTCAATTCAAACGAAAAGACATTATTACTAGGGGATCTTAATGCCAAGCATATTAGCTGGGGCTGCCTCACTAATAATCAAGATGGCAAGATTCTTGCCCAAACTATAACAAACATTAACTTAAAAATCAACACAACAATAGACCCAACCTACTACCCTCATGATCGAACACGTAAACCAGATATATTGGATATAGGTATAACAAACACAAACATAAAATTTCACACCATTACGGTATCCGAGCTAGATTCTTACCACATTCCAGTGTTGATCTCAGCAGAAAAGCTAATCTCACAACATGCAACCGTTCCTGAATCAAACACCTTAAAAATCGACTGGAAAAAATTCCAATAACTACTAAGAAATAAAATCCCACATTTTAGAATACTAAATTGCCCCGCCGAAATCAATCAGGCTGTATCCCATATTAATGCGCTAATCCACTCTACTATCCAAGATACACAGCTAAATAAATCTTCAAATAACCGCAGTAATAAATATAAAAAATTACCGCCTGAAATATTAAAGGTAATCTCGATAAAAAACAAAACAAAGAGACTATGGAATCAACTAAGAACACCGAACCTAAAATCAGAACTGAATCTAATTACAAAAGTAGTTAAAAACTTAATAAAAAATCACAACAACCAACAATACCATGCATTATTATTTTCACTCCATACAAATAACAACTCTTTATGGTAATTCACCAACAGAATATTGAAAAAGAAAATCACGATACCACCAATAAACACCTCAACAGGTAAAGCATACACATCCGTTGAAAAATCCGAAGAGCTGGCATCCTATTTCTCATCAACATTTACAAACAACATCTCAAAACCTCACCCTGAACATAATACGATAAACAAATGCAGCAAAGAGACATACTACGGCCCACATCACAACATTCATTTCACCAACCCAGCTGAAATTAACAAAATAATTAAAAACTTACCCTCCAGGAAAGCGCCCGGTCACGACAACATAAACAACATCATTGCGAAAAATCTACCTCCCCCTGCTATAGCATATATAGCTAATATATATAACTCCTGCCTCAGAGTTGGTTATTTTCCTCAATCATGGAAGCATGCCGTAGTTATCCCCATTGCCAAACCCAACAAAAACCATGCCCACACAAATAGCTACCGACCTATAAGTTTACTACCCACCTTATCCAAATTTTTGAAAAAATAATTCTGAAAAGACTTAAAGATCACTTACAGGCAACAAAAGCCATACCAAAGGAACAATTTTGGTTCACCGAAAAAATTTCTACACTACACCAACTTCTCCGAATTACCGAACATCTTTATACTTCATTTCAAAAGAAATACCACACAGTAGCAGTTTTCATTGACATAACACAAGCTTTTGATCGGACATGGCATGAAGGACTCGTATACAAAATTAAGAAAATAGGCACACCGCATTATATCCAATCCATCATACAGAGCTTCATTAATAACAGAACCTTCTCAGTAAATGTAAACAATCACCATTCAAACCCAAGACCAATCTTAGCAGGACTACCACAAGGCTCGCCCCTTTCACCTACTTTATTTAATTTATATGTTGCAGACATTCCCAAACTAAATGACGTACACATTGCACAATTTGCTGATGATACAGCCTTTTATAACTCCGGTCCTTCACTTACTGATTGTAGCAACAAAGTTCAATTGTATCTTAATCTAATTGACAGCTGGGCTTCAAAATACAAAATTCAACTCAATCCAACCAAAACCGCCGCCAAAATCTTCACACTCCGTCCACACTCACCCCCGCGTCCATTAGTGCTAAACAATACAACCATCAACTGGCTGCCTCTCAATAAACCAATCAGATACTTAGGGCTGAACATTGACACGAAACTCAACTGGAAGCAGCATATAGACGCCAAAATCATTCAAGCCAAAATCAAATTAACACAATTAAAGCCATTAATACACAGATTCAGCCCATTATCATACAATACAGCACTGCAAATTTACAGAGCCATAATAAGACCTTTGCTACTCTACGCCTGCCCAATCTGGTTAAATGCAGCAAAAACCAACCTAAGGAAACTGCAAATAGTGCAAAATCAATTTCTCAGAATTATTTCAAACGCTCCCTGGTATATCACCAATAAACAGTTGCATAAAGAATTCAACCTAGAGACTTTAGACCATCATATCACCTACCTTGCAACCAACTTCTTCTCGAACATATCCCAAATCCCTTCATTATCAGTTCACAGACTCGGCAAAAACCCATCACATAGAACCAGAATACAAAATAAGTTTCCCTTCCACATTTTCCTCAGGAAATTCTCCGAATTAGATCCCGACTAGAGGAGCCCGATGGGTAACCTCAACCATTGTATTAGTTTTAAGTTTTAGTTTAAGTTAGATATTAAGCCATCAAACATATGTATAGTTGATTTAAACTGAGCTATGTATTAACCATCTGTGTAAATAAATTGAAAAAAAAACTCGTGAAGCAGAAGTAATTTCAGCCACGGGTTTCCTTATGTTTCGAAACTTCACATTAGTAATTCGATCAAAAACTAACAAATATTTTTTAAGGATCATTGTTTTATCGCGGTGTTGGATTTGTTTGGGGGGAAGGGAGATGTTTGCGTGGCTGTAATTTTCCACCCCTACTTCCGAGATTCAACATTGGCTACACGGTACTACTATTCACTTGAGAACTTGACTCCTTGTAAAGAACATTACGAACACGTTTTTTATTTCGATGTTTCGGTATTTGAATTTCGATACTAGTCATCACCACTCACAAGAGTGGTACATTTATTTCTTAAAAGGTAAAACTTTCTTTTAGTCGCTCCGAATCAATGTTAGGATCTATTCGGCGACGTTGTGTGCTCGGAAAATGTCGCTGATATGTAAAAGACATATGAAAATGAAAAAAAAGGAATGTTCCAAGTACAAAACATGCCACAAAATTACTCTATACTACTGTAGGTAAACCAGAACAAAGAGTATAGAATTATGAGTTATAGTTACCCCTTTATAAAAAATCCAATTAGTGTAATCAAAATGATGTACCTGAAAGATAAATTTTAATTCGCCATTAAAACAACATCTAGATTCAGTTACTTCTATTTTTGTGAAAGAAAAAAAGAAGTTTTTTATCTGTGTTATTTTTCTGATTGATAAACTAGTTTCACTTCCTTTTCCAGTCGTATCGTTAATAAATTTGGTCTGAATCTTCGACGTCACATTCTTAATACTATTAAGATGTTAAAATACTAATAAGGGGTTTTAATGAATTTTTTCAATGGAATGTTTTATTATTTGTAGGACATTGCTTCTATTTTCGAATATGTTACAAGACATTTCATTTAAGAACGTGGGTTTGAGGAATATATCTGCCTCCAAATAATCAATGTTATATCAATAACAATTTTAGTATGTCAGTGAACAGTAAACGTCGTTTCAGAAAAAAAAGTTTTTTCAAAAAGTGAATAAAAATGGAAAAAGAAAGATTATATGAGTATTTTGTATTGGAGCTGCTCCAATTTACAGAATAGACGGGTTAAAAGTACATACATATTTACAATACGTTATTGAAACACTTATTAATATCGTAAATAGTAATAGCTTAATATAGTAAAGGGAATAGCTTTTTATAAACAAACATGTAATAGAAAATGCAATATAATCAAATTACTAATTTATAAGTTTGATCATCACGCCCCTGGATGATAGGCAACCCACCCTGCATTAATGTGGTAAAAATATCACCAGTCTGGCATTACTCCTTTATAAAGATCGTCGTTTATCAGTCCACCCCTATTCAACATTTCATGTACGTCTATCGAAAGATGACGAGCGACAACAGGGATAGGCGCCTGTCGCGGACGTTTCCTCGGTTCCTAAGGGCTTCTCGGCAGAACTCGACCGGTGGTGCCTCTGCCCCGAGTCGCGGGTCTCGCACAAACCATACTTCAGCCCGCGTCCGTAATTACACGCGCTGCCTAAGACCGGTAATTGCAACGCTGTTAAGGAGATTTACCTTTGCGGGCATCAGGTTCCAAAGACCTCGCCTTGACCCACCCTCACTTCTATGACGTACCACAGGGTGTCTTCTTAGACCAGAGAGACGCGATCTATTGCAATGCTTCGGTGCTTAACTATAACGAACATAATACCGTCTTCAGAAGTTATTATATAAATTATTTATTCTATTAATTCACAGTTGATGTACGTTACGAGACTGGAGGCCGTGGGGATGGAGACGGAGGAAACCACAGTGGAGAAGGCGTGGTAGATACAGATAGATTTATTAGTTCGCTTTGAGCTAATGCTCGGTGGCAAACATGACAACAATTAGAATTAGAACAATAACAATCATTAACAATTATAATTACCATTAGAAATAGAGGATGATATCCTAGTTCTAATTAATTTCTAGTTATCTCTAAATTGACTTCTAGTTTCACTAACACTTCACTTCACTACACTACACTGCACTCCCATTCATTACACTACACTCCCTTCCCTTTCACTACATAACACTTCACTGTATAACGGACATGACAAGAATAATAAAAATAACAAAAACTCTATATGCAATAATAATAATAACTTAATAATTACACCAAAGCTAAAGCAGTGTTAATATTGATGCTATTTATATAATAATACGTAATAATAATAATAATAATAATAATAATAATAATAATAAAGGTAATTGTCTCAGTATTGATAGTGATCTAAGTAGAATTTAGTATAGTTTTAAATTTGCCTACATTAGAAGGAAGAGCCTCTAGTGCTTTTGCAGGTAGTTTGTTCCAATATACTATAGTGCGATTCACAAAGGAGAACTTGCCTACATCAGTTCTTTGTTTTCTACATCGTATTTTCCACGGATGATCTCCTCTGCTTTTATAATCTGGTTTATGTAATCTTTTACCGATATCTGCCCATGCTGTGTCTCCTCTGTGTGTCTTGTACATTACACATAAACGCGCCCGTTCCCTTTTCTTAGATAAGGACTCCCATTTTTCTCGTTCATCAACAATGCGCCCATGATTTGAAAACTTACCAGCCAGTTTTTGAATTTTATCTAACGCCTCAATTTGCCCTTTCCTGTACGGGTCCCAGCATGCTGATCCGTATTCTAAAATAGGACGAACAAGTGTAGTATATGCTATATATATCGAAATCGCCAGTGGGGGAGGAAAGCAGGAAGGTGACTGGTGAGGTGGGTGGTGACGGGACGGACAGCGGCGGACGTGGGGGGGGGGGCATCACGCCATTGCGGCGCTGGGACAATTGCAGACGCTGCCGGAGGCGGCGACGCTGTTCCCGACATCGTCGCGCAGAAGCCAACGCCCCACAAGCGGTTGTGCTTGGGGCGACGGAGGGCTGTCGACGTCGGAAACTTGCAGCTGCCAGACAAAAACCAGCATCAAGTATATAAGACGGATGGTGGAATTCCAAAATATAAACGGGGGGTCGTAATGAAGTAAATGAGTGCACACACAAAAAAAAAGAAGGGAGAGAGTGGGGATCACAGTGGTATAAGCTCCAAAAATTTGCATCATCCAAGAAGGAATAACTGTTGGTATTAATACGTTTTCTTCAGTCAAACACAAGTGATAGTAGTGACAAGGTGTGATGCTGATTGAGTGCAAATGTGGAAGGATTGTCATGAGTAATATCACAGAACTTTGAATGAAATTTAGTGTGACTATTTTACGAATTAATATATTACATGAATCGAATAGATAATTAAAATCAAAGGAATTGCAAAAAAGAAAAATATTGTTCAAAATTGCTACCGGAATATGTGAAACTTACATTCAGCTTCAAGTCATCATTGCCTCCAGGAATAACTTATAATGAAGTAACAATTTAATAACAGTTTAATGCAGAAAATGATTTCAAATATGTTTCGATATTATGGTAATAAAACCTTCAAAAACAATTATAACAAAGGTACTCACAAGAACATTTATTACAAGCAATTAAAGCTATTACAAGCAATTAAATTCGTCGATTTCGAATGAATTGAAAGCACGTGTGTACTCCTTAAAGTATTTTCGTGTATAATTTTGGTTGCAACGTTTCACATAGTTTTGATAGCATATTATTCTTTGTAGTCTTCACCATCCAATTTTTGCAAATTAATTGCCTACAATATGTGTAATTTCTTCATTTGTAGTTCGTGCTGTCCATTTGTATTTTCTTTCTTCACAAAAATCTTGAAATTGCTTCCACACGTTTTGTTCCTTTTGCAGTTTTTTGGCACTGAATATTTAATAATAGATTCTATTTCTGAGTTTTAAACATTACCAAAACGACACATTTTAATATTATATTATTCCGCACATTACGGACCTAAAACCATTGTTATTGTCATCTTAAAAATGTAAACAAAGTTATTACAGCGGAGTGCAAAAAGTAAAAAAAAGTGATTTTCATAAATGGTGATAGACATCTGAGATTGGCTTAAATTGAAAATATCCTTGCCTAGCATTCATTACTTACAACACGAACAGACTTGAGTGAAATAGTCACAGTGATTACGTGAGTCGATGGATCATTAATAGTGTATTACAAATCTTATGTCAAATCTAGCATCCAGTACTGAGAATGGGGGACATACAGACAGGTGTAGAGCCGGACAAAAACGCCCTCAGTTCCGTTCGTTCTCGGCGGCGATACCAGGCACGCCGATACTACTGTTTCCGAGAATACCAGTTCCGGAACTACCATTATCGAGAACGAACGATACCGAAACTTGGTCTGTTATCGGTGTACGCCGACCTCATGGAATAAATGCTGGAGGCGTCACCGAAGTTCTCGCCACCGTTTCGTATAGCTCAAAGTCGAGACAGTCTGGCGGCATGTCTTGTTAAATGAGGCAAAATATCTTTGCAATTTGCGAGATTTGTGCGTTGACCAATGCACAAGCAATCTAGCGGCACCTGTATTTTTTGTAGATACCCTTCGGTTTTTGACATGCATATAATCAAAATAATGAAAACATAACAATTATGACGAATATTTATTTCGCCTTTTCACGTAAATATATTTTAAAACATACTTTCTAAGCTTTTTTTCTTGAAATGTATTTCTATTTTCTTCTAGTTTGATTAAAAATGTACGTTTAAATCATTTCCACTTTCACCAATTCCACCCGTTTGGCACCCAATCTTTACCTTTTATCTAGATATAGACCGAGGATGTCATTTGTTTTTGAATTTGACATTCTGTATCTTTAAATACCACAAGCTTGATTTCCTCTTAATTCTTTACACAAAGAAAATAAGTCACCTATGACTCACGGGGGGGGGGAGCGCTGGCCTCAAATTCGCATTGCAAACATCACTGGCGTCTCAGGGGGCAAGTCGATTACCCCGACTTCCGACGTTGATATCTCTCCGTCCAACATGTTCTTCCAAGAAGGTAAAGGAAATGGAAGGAAGGTTCTGTTAATTGAAAAAATTATGCGTTAGATCTCTTTTGTATGCCAGTAATAGAATTAAAGTCAATTAAAACATTTATTTTTATCATTTCTAGGCTTATAACAAATTAAAGCGTTTTTCTATGGCGTAAACATTTTATAAATTAATTAATTTTCCCTCATTTTATGAGGTGTATAAATGTAGTACATTATAATTAATTATTTATTTCAAATTTCTGAAAACTCTACCCGTGTGTAGCGATAGGGCAAGGAGTTGAATAGGCTGATTTGCAGTGGGCACCGTTGTTTGGCCGCCAATTGTTTCACCCAATTCAGAGGCCATGGCGGCTTACATCAACTGTTACACAACAAATTGTGCCCAGTGACGAAAGGACGTTTTCACGCAGGGAAGAACAGTGCCCATTTCAATTTTGATTCGCTTATGCGTTTTTATTATATAATGATGAAATTAATATGAAATTTTATTTGTTTTAATAAATATGCCTTACATTCCAATGTGTAAGAAACGTAAATGACATAACAATAGGTATAAGATGAATAATTTTCCCTTTAACAAATATTTTTGTGCTTTCATATATAATTCTGGAATGTCAACTTTTATCATTACTTTCTTTGCTTACTTGAAAATAAACTGCAGGTTCATTTAAGTTATTAGAGATTCCAATTAATACATATAATTAATACAGTAAAATGGTGATCTGAGATCTAGATAACCAATGTATGGATTCGTATGATCAAGATGTTTATCGGTGTAAAACAATTTGCTATTCCCGCCACCTAAATCAGTTTTGCATTTTCGTAATTCTTAAAAAGTTATTTACAAAAAAATAATTAAAACAATAACACAACGCCCTGCGCAAAATATGAGTTGGGGAACCTGCGGCATATTTATATTATAACCCCATGTCTCCGAGCGCATGGCCAAATATAAACAAAATGAACAATGAAAGTTGTGAATGTAAAAAAGGTTTACTGAGTTACAGACTAACAACAAAGTATAATAAGGTATTCACAAAAAAAGAACACAAGAACACCACGTTCTTCGCAAAATTTGAGTTGGCGAACCTGTAACTGCTGAAAGCGAATTTTGAAACCGCGTACGCGTGCACCAATACACCAATACATTTATTTGGGTGCAGCGAGGTGTTCGGTGCGGTTCAACAGCGAATTTAGTTACAGAGAAGTGGCAGCGAATTTGGCTAACAGAGAAGGTTAGTATATTGTATCCGATTACGTCACACGCAGAGATGAATTCTGTGCAATTGTTATATATTTGATATTTTGAATTGGTAGGTACAAGTTTTTTTTACGAACACATGGCGTAATTCTGCATCCATCTTTTGTGCAGCAGAATAGCAAAGTTTCATGTGCGTGCAGTGTGGTTTACCAGCGGTTAAAGGTTAGTAATATCCAATTACATTGCAAGTCAATTGCATTCTGCCAACATACTCTAATATGTGCTGTAGATTATATTGTTTGTATGGCTCACTTTTATCTTTTTTTACACTAAAGAGTGCATCTTAAATTTTTTTTCTTAAGATTCTATTCCTTTTAAAAGTTTCTTTTTCTCTTAAATTTTTTCTAATATATTTGTATTTGTTATTCTTCAGACCTAAATTAAACTGTTTTCACTCTATTTTGCGATTATTTATAATATAAGCATGCATTTTTTCAACAAGTTTATTTTCCATATTTTGTTTTCATAGTTTCAACCTTCATTCTGCCTACATCTTGGTGCAGCTAAATAGCGCAGAGGGACTTGAAATAAAGGTTAGTTTCAGGAGTTCGCTCAGAGCCTCCGTAGTGAAAGGTTGTGTCGACCGCTCGCTGATAAGCTCAAGGCATAAGTGAGCGCTGCGTTCTCCATCTGCGAGGCCGCCGCGCTAGGTTGCTGTTTAGTGAAAAACCAGTGCTAGTTTCACGTGTGAATTTTCATTGTGAAGAGATTTGAGAGATTTTGTTTTGTAATGACTGGTGGCGTGCTACTATCTTGGTGAACATTTTATATTACCCAAGAGGAGTTCGCTTCCAGCCGAATCTATCCTCCCTCAAGAAGGGAAGACTCCCAATACAATGTCCGTTCAACAACCGGAAGGTAAAATGTTTAAAAACCTATGCTAGTGCAACATCTCTAGAAATGTTCCCTTCAAAGAACAGGCGATAGTTATTGAAAAACAAGATGGTTTGACAATCAAAGATTATGTAGGAAAATTGGCAACAATTATTTCACCAAATGATATAAGATTCGTATCACGAATTGCAAACAATAGAATCTGTGTATTTTTGAGTAGTAAAATCGTAGCTAAGAAACTCACAGATAACCATAGTACAATAAAAATAAACAATTTTGAACTAGGACTGAGACCCTTAATCAATAAACAACGAAGAGTGATCATCTCCAATGTATGCCCTGTTGTTCCACACAGTGTAATTGAAGCTGAACTTTCCAAATTAAATATAAAAACTAGTTCTAAAATATCATTTATAAAAGCTGGGATCAGTGACCCTGGATATTCCCACATTATGAGCTTTCGAAGGCAGGTGTTTATAGATCCAAATGATATTGATAAATTGCCTACATCAACACCTATATTCTTTGAAGATACAACATATAGAATTTATTTTTCAACAGACAATGTGTGTTGCTTCATATGTAGTCAAGCAGGTCATTTAGCTAATCAGTGCCCTAAAAAAAAACATTTCACCAGATGGGATAGAACAAATTGATCATTCAATAAGTGAAACTATTCCAAAAGCATCACAGGAAATAATTGACAATAAAACAAATGCAAATGTATTAATACATAATGATAGAAATTTCCCTGTAATCAACAGAATTCAAGTAACTGATGTAACATCTAAATCTGGAACAAAAAATGGTGCATTATACAACGATAATATACAAGAGAAAACCCAAAATAATGAAATGGAAACTGTCTCTGAAGAAACCTACAGTCAAGATCAAGAAATGAATTGTCTACCAGAGAACAAAGACAATAAAGTACCAAAAGACATTTTTAAAGGAACAAAAAGAGTCCACTCATCAACCAATTCACAGGTATCTACAATTACAGTGTTCTCACCCAACGAAACTGATGATGAAGAAATAGAACTACAAAACCCAACTACTGACTTACAAGAAATTACCTTAAAAGTGGAGACAGATGAGAAGATTAAACCAAAAAAAGAGCAAAAAAACAGTGATCAAAGATCTGATGGTGAAGAAATTGATGATGCTAATGACTCGAATGATGAAAGTCATAATATAGAAGAGATGCAACTTAGTAATTTATCAGGTGATGAAGTGAAGGAAACAATACAGGGAAGAAAGGAAAAAAGAACAAGAAACACTGACAACAGGACAGAAGAACAAGTGTGGGAAGAAATTGGAAAAGAAATAAACTCAACCAATGAAGAGAAACTTTATCCTCTAAATTTAGACCAATTCAGTAGCCTCTTGGACAGAACAAAAGGAAACCAAAATATAAAACAAATAGTAGATGAGTATACAGATAAAACTGAAGATTTAATCAGAATGTGCAGAGATTTACATGGCAAAATGAACCCACAAATGAAAAACAAATGTACTCGCCTTTCAAAAAAATTACAACAATTAAGGAAAAACAACAAAGAGACAACGAGTCAACCTTCAGCCAGCTCTTCTCTCCATTAAAAAATCTAATTAATGGAAATAATACAATGGAACATAAACGGATTCTATAGAAGACTAGAAAACATCAAAGTAATAATAAACAAATTTAATCCAATATGTTTATGCATTCAGGAAACAAATTTCTCCAATGATCACTGTGCTCAGATCAGAGAATATTGCAACTTCCACAAAAACAGAAATCATTCAAGAATAGCTAGTGGAGGAGTAGCAATATTTGCCTTAGCATATACCTTACCTGAAGAAATTTCATTGAATACACATATAGAAGCAGTAGCTATCAAGATAAAAGTCCCTTATAAATTGACAATTTGCAATGTATATTTACCAAATAGCTACAGTTTTAATGAGGAAGAATTAATCAATCTGACGAATCAACTTCCTAAACCATTTGTCGTGCTAGGAGACTTTAATAGCCACCATATGTGCTGGGGATCCAAAAAAAATTACCTAAGAGGAAATATAATAGCAGGTTGGTTGGAAAAAGAAGAAAACCTCATTCTCCTGAATTCATACCAACCTACTCATTTCAATAGCAGCAATGGCCACAAAAGTAATATTGACCTCTCTATAGCATCAAATGAAATAGCCCCATCATTAGAGTGGAATGCTCTGAAATATTTATATGACAGTGACCATTTCCCAATAAAAATTAAAATCGCTGAGGCACCTTCATCACAAAACAACATTCCATTAACAGGAAGGTGGATATTTGACAAAGCAAATTGGAAATCATTTAAAGAAGAAATAGATAAATCACTTCTTGAGATGCCAGACTTATCAGATAGTACCACAAATATATCCGCAAATGGTCTCATAAAAACATTTCTGATCTCATTATTAAAGCAGCAAATAGAGCAATCCCCAAATCATCTGATATCCCCAAAAAGAAATGTGTACCATGGTGGAACAAAGATTGTGCTCAAGCAACACTAGAAGCAAAGAGGGCACAGCGAAGGTACAAAAAGAATGCACATAATGACCCAGATTTAGTGTACAAAATTCAATACAAACAGAAGAGAGCACTAGCGAGAAGAATATATAAAGAGAGTAAGAAGGCATCCTGGCAAATTTTGTATCAGCATTAACACCACAAGCACCTATTGCAACAATTTGGAAGAAAATAAATAATTTAAAAAATGGTCAGTACAAATCAGATAAAATTGTATTGGAAGATGCTGAGGGTAAATTCCATATGGAACCCTCACACAATTCAGATCTCCTAGCAGCAAACTTTGCAGAAAATTCAAATTCCAACAACTATAATAAAAAATTCTTAATTTATAAGGAATTGGAAGAAAAAAATAACAATTACGATACAGAAGATAATACAAACAACATAAATACAGAAATTAAAAGATATGAACTAGATTTAGTACTCTCCCAATTAAATAATTCAAGCCCCGGTCCGGACTATATACCTAATGTAATGATAAAACAACTTACAGACAAAGCCCTAAAATACCTATTAGCAATATATAATTTTATATGGAAAAGACAGGAATTTCCAGATACGTGGAGAGAAGCTACTGTAATCCCCATTCTAAAACCTGACAAAGTGCCAAGTTCACCTTCCAACTACAGACCTATATCACTTACCTGCAATATGTGTAAAATCATGGAGAAAATTATCAGTTGAAGAATTAGATGGTATCTGGAGGCACATAATATTCTAGCACCTCTCCAATTTGGTTTTAGGGAATCACATTCAACAATGGATTATTTAATAAATGTAGAAGCGGAGATATGTGAAGCCTTTTTAAACAAAAGTCATGTAATTGCAGTTGCCATTGATATAGAGAAGGCTTATGAAATGGTCTGGAAACATAGAGTACTTAAAATAATAGAGAATCTTAATCTAAAAGGAAATATTTTAGCATTTATTAAGAACTTTTTGAGCAACAGAAGTATTAAGAGTCAGAATCAATAAAACCCTCTCTAAACCAGTGCAAATAGAAAATGGTCTGCCTCAAGGTTCTGTGTTAAGCGTTATTCTGTTTCTGATCAGTATTAATGAAGTGCTTCAAACAATCCACAAACCGGTTAAGGGATTTTTATTTGCAGATGATTTAACCATAATCTGCACTGGAAAAAATATTCAGCACACAGCCAGACTTATTCAAAACACACTCAACAACCTCCAAAAGTGGTCTGACAACACTGGTTTTAAATTTTCTAAAACAAAGACTGAATATATAATATTCTCTAGGAAAAAAGAAGAAAAAAGGGTAACTCTAAAGTTGGATGACAATATTATCAGAAGTGTTCCAGCTATTAAAATATTAGGAATGACCTTTGACAGCAAAATGAAATGGAAGATCCATATTGAAAAGTTAAGAACTGAATGTTTTAGACGAATTAACACCATAAAAGCCCTATCTGCATTACAGTGGGGCTCTGATAGAAAATGCCTTATACAAACATACCAAGCCATAATAAGATCAAAATTAGATTATGGATGCATATTGTATGACTCAGCTGGAAGAGACCTAATTAATAAATTAGAAACTATACAAAATACTGCACTACGACTCTGTATTGGTGCATTTAGGACAAGTCCAACGATCAGTATATTGGTTGAGACTAACATGATACCACTTAAGCTAAGAAAAAAAGAACAAATAATTCTATATGCAAACAAGATGTTGGTAAATAATCAAAATACTCATAAATACCCTTGGAAAAGAAATACCACAGAAGCAGAATATCTAGCACATCCAGGATTACCAAAGCCATTATATATTAGAGCATCTCTTTATACTAAAGAGCTGAATATGACCATCCCCTCACTACTACCTAAAAGAAGCCTACATTACCACCCTGGAATAACATCACAATAAAAGTAAATATGGATCTAGCAGTATATGAGAAGAGTACCACCCCCAAAGGAATATTTAGAAGTTTATTTTTAGAAATGAAAACAAAGTACGATGATTACAAATCCTATTACACAGATGGATCAGCAATGAATGGGAGAAGAGGATGTGCAATAGTAACAAATAATAAAACATACAGATTCAGATTACATGACACCCTCTCTATATATACCTGTGAAGCGATAGCTATTTTTCAATCCTTACAAATAATAAGAAACAATAGAATAGAAACTAAACATGTAATTTTCTCAGATTCTAAATCAGCACTTTTAGCCATAACAAACACCAATAACTCAAATCTACTAATTAAGGAAATTAGAGAATTAATTACTTGGCTAATTACTAACAATTATACTATAGAACTAGTGTGGATACCAAGCCATCAGGGAATTCAAGGTAATGAAGAAGCCGACAAAGAAGCCAAAAATTCAATTAACGAACCTTTAAACAACACAATAAGATCTCCACAAGAAGAAGTTAAACGATATATTAAGATTAAAATCAAAGAATTTTGGGATTCCCACTGGAGAAACATCGACTCTAATAAACTACAGGAAATAATACAATCAACCTTTGAGAAGTCTGTTATAGTGCCAACATCTAGAAGGGAACAAGTGACAATAGCCAGGTTGAGAATAGGGCATACAAATCTGACACATATCCATTTAATTACAAAAAAACAGAGAAACTTATGTGAAAAATGTGGTGAAGCTTGGACAGTCAAGCACCTTCTAGTATACTGCCAAGAATTAAAAACTGAAAGAGACCAATCTGAACTGCCCAAAAGTATTAGAGACTGTTTAAATACCAAAGTTGGATGTAGACAGACAATAGTTTTCCTGAAGTTAATAAATAAGTACAACTCCATATAAGATGGAATAAATAATATAATATGAATACAAATTGTATATGTAAATTGGTTAATGTAAATATGGAAACTGTTTGACTACTAACCAAAGTATTAATGATTTAAATCATATCCCTAATGGAATCCAAATACAATTTATATATGTATTGTAAATGTAAGTTATGTAACATAAATGTAACGATACTAATAACTGGTATTTTATGGAATATAAGCAAGACACATACAGGAAATATTTCCATTATGTAATTTAAAATATAGCTCATGAGTATTGTAAATATTTAGTGCAAATTTCAATGTATTAATGTCTGACGATAATTGAATGTATATGTGACCCATAAAAATTTCTCTGATGTAATAAGCAATATGTAATGTAAATACAAAATGTATATGTAAAGAGAATTAATGTAAGCATGTAAACTGTCTGATTGCTAACTAAAGTATTAATGATACAAATCATATTCCAATGGAAATCAAAATACAAATTTATATATGTATTGTAAAATATAAGTATGTTAACGATTGTTTGATGGACTAATTGAAGGCATAAATACAGACTATACTAAATTATGAGAGATATGTAACTATGTAATACAAATGTAACGTTACTGATAACTGATAATTTATTGAATGTCATAAAGACAATATTTTCCATATGGTAACTTAAAATATAGATAATGTGAAATGTAAATATTAAGTCCAAATTTCAATGTATTAATGACTGAAGATTAATTGAATGTATAAAAGACATGTAAAAATTTCTCTAATGTAAATCTGTAATGATGTCGCTAATGACCATAGTAGTTAAAAAGCGACATAAAATAAAATTAAATAAAAAAAAAATAAAATAAAAGGTTAGTTTAGAGATATATGTTCTGATTATTAAATATATTCAAGAAAAATTTCTGCAAATTAAATAGAACTATGTATTATGATTTTAAAAATTACATTTTAGTTCCATTAATATTAAATCCCCAATGTTCATAGATTTTTTTAGGACAAATATGCCACGTAAAAGACCTCTAACAGTGGAAAGAGAAGACAGAAGAAAACGGGAAAGGCGGGCTCTGTCAAATGAACGTGCAAGTTCAAGCAGACAAGCTGATGAAACGCATGGCATCCGTCGCAACAGAAGTGCAAGCAGAGACCTTCCACTTAGTTATGATGCTGCCAGAATATATAAATCTGACAGTGAAGTTCCATTGTTCAGTGTTGGTGGAATGGACTATAGATGTAGTCATTATTCTGCAAAACTTTTCCGAGTTGAGCAGAACACTTCTATATGTTGCCATAAGGGGAAAATAAAATTACCACCAATTGACGTGCCTCAGTTTCTTAGAGAGTTAATCGAAGCAAATGATTCGACAACAAGAAATTATCTTGAAAACATACGGCAGTATAATAATGCTCTGGCTTTTGCATCTGTTCAGTTAAATGCTGTTCATTTACGAGGGTCAGGGCCTTATTGTCTAAAAATTCATGGACAGATATATCATGCTGTTGGGCCTTTGATTCCAGAAAATAACATTCAGCCATCATATGCAGGTTTATTCATTTTAGATGCAAGTGAAGCTCTAAATAAACGTAGAGATAGTCATGAAAATCGTTTTTGTGATAGATATATTATGCAGAATTTACTGGAAATTATTCTCCATACAAATCCTTATGCTCAGCTTTTTCAACACATGAAGGACATTACGGGTCATGTTCAAAATATGGAGCTAAAATTCTCCTTGCAAAATTCATTTGATAAGCGTCGGTACAATATTCCAGTATCGGAGGAAATAGCTGCAGCCTTTATGTTTGATGAGGGGGAGGAACCAGGAAAATTTGACTTCGTAGTAAGATCAAAAAGCTCAGAGAGAATTTCCATTATATCGAACATGAATCCTCATGTTGACCCTATGAGCTATCCACTCCTGTTTCCCTGTGGTGATTCAGAATGGCAGCCAGGCATGCAGCATGTTGATATATATAGAACTGCAGTTAGGAATTCTACAACACAACTGCAGTACTATTGCTATCGTCTGGCAGTTCGTGACAATTTCAGTTTACTACATTCCTCCGGTAAACTTTTTCAGCAGTATATTGTAGATGCTTATGTGAAAGTGGAAAGCTCAAGATTAGCTTATGTAAAAACACACCAACAAGAATTAAGAACAGAAAGATATAAAGGGTTGAGAGACTTTTTTAATAATGAACGACCAAATAATATTAATGCTGGCCTACCAGTTATTTTGCCTTCAACATTTATTGGGAGTCCTCGCAATATGGTTCAAAATTATGCAGATGCAATGACCGTGTTCGCAAGATACGGTAAGCCAGACTTATTTATTACCTTCACTGCTAACCCGAAGTGGAAAGAGATAACGTGCAATTTGCAACCATATGAAAAAGTTGAAAATCGTCCTGATTTGGTAACTAGAGTTTTTCATTTAAAATTGAGAGAGCTCATAGACGACCTATATAAGAAATTCATATTTGGTGTAGTGGTTGCTAATGTTCATGTAATTGAATTCCAGAAAAGAGGGCTACCTCATTGTCACATGTTGCTGATTTTATGTACGGAAGATAAGATAAGAGATGCGAGTGATGTAGATGTCGTATCATGTGCAGAAATACCAAACCAGTCAGAGAATCCCCGTTTATTTGATATCGTTCAGCGCTGTATGATGCATGGTCCATGTGGAACTTTAAATCCCATAGCACGTTGCATGGAAAATAGTATTTGCACAAAGGGTTTCCCTAAGGAGTTTACAGAAGAGACTCAGTTAAATGCTAATGGTTACCCGATTTATCGCAGAAGAAATAATGGACAAAAAGTAAATAATGGACTGGACAACAGATGGGTCGTGCCATATAATCCTTACCTGTGTCTGAAATTTGAAGCACATATTAACGTAGAAGTATGTTCATCAATTAAATCTGTAAAGTATTTGTACAAGTATATTTACAAAGGACACGATGCTGCTGCTCTAAACTTGAGTGAGGGAGAAAAAGAAGCTAACTCTAACAATGAAGTTCGTACATACTTGAATGTGAGATATGTAAGCGCACCTGAAGCAATGTGGAGAATTCATGAAAGACCGCTACAAGACCAATCACACAAGATTGAGAGATTACCTGTGCATCTACTAGAAGAGCAACAAGTGTATTTTCAATCTGGAGAGGAGGAAAGTGCCCTGCAGAGAGCAGCTACTACAGATACAAAATGAACAGGCTACTTCAAAATGTGTGCTTCTGATGAACAAGCTAAGGAGTTTCTTTATGTTTACCTGGGCATTATTCGTGGAGTAAAAATGAATGGAAGAAGAGACAAAGACCATCAACAACAATTCGACGAATGTATACAGTAAATCCAGCTGACCGAGAACTCTATTGTTTCAGAGTTCTATTGTTGCATGTAAAAGGATGCAGAAGTTATGAAGATTTACGAACTGTTAACAGTGTTCTCTTTCCATCATTTTCAGCAGCTGCTGAAAAACTGAACTTGGTTGATACCCAGGAAGAATGGTCACGGTGTTTCGAAGAGGCATCATTAATTCAAATGCCCATGCAACTGAGAGAAATGTTCGCATTCATTTGCATTTTTTGCCTTCCAAAAAATACGCAAGAGTTATGGCTATCCTACAGAAACTTTTTAAGTGAAGATTTTCAAAGAAATAATGAGATGGATGCATCCTATCATTTAGTATTGCAAGAAATCAACAAAATTCTTAAGGCAAATGGAACAAATTGTGGTAAGGTTGGCATGCCAATTCTACGAGATATTCCTGTAGACAAAATTACATTTGACCATCAACAAGAGAAACTAAAAGGAATTTCTGCATATGCTGTGTTGAAGAGTAAACAACGTACCATTGTAGATGAGGTTCTTTGTTCTGTAAGAAATGAAAGCTGCAATGTTTTTTTTATCGATGGACCAGGCGGTACAGGTAAATCCTTTCTTTATAAAACTTTATGCCATATTTTGAGAGGAGAAAACCGAACTGTACTTCCAGTTGCCTGGACAGGAATCGCTGCTGAGATCCTGGAGGGTGGTATGACTGCGCATTCTCTTTTTAAATTACCAGTTCCTATTCACGAATCATCTGTGGCCAAAACCAGAGAAGATTCTGTGGAAGCAAAGGTTGTACAAAAAGCATCACTAATTATTTGGGATGAAATATCAATGGTTCCCAAAAATGCTCTAATTGTCTGTAATAAATTATTACAGAATATCATGAAAAATTATTCATTGTTTGGTGGGAAAGTTATTCTGTTTGGAGGAGATTTTAGACAGACCCTTCCAGTTATTAGACGTGGTACCCGTTTATCCATTGTTGAAAACTGTGTGAAAAATTCGATGGTAACAGGGAAAAACTTGATAAGTCTTGAAGAGTGAATTTTTCAGGAGAGCACTTTTAAAGTTCAACAGTTGTTGAAAAATCGGTTAATGAAACACCAGAAATTCTACTTGGCTCAAAAATTGTAATTTTCACCGTATTTTACAATGACACCCACAATGTATCAAATTTGTTCATATTTGTATTGTTATGCGAATTATCTTATTTTGTACCACTGACTTATCAAGTTTTTCACCTGTTCACTTATCATTATTGATGTATTGGGGTAGGTGATTTTGGAATAAAAATAAAAAAGAAAGTTTCAGATAATGAATTTTTATTAATATTAAGCATGCAATTTGCAACTTACAATTAAAGGAATTAAATAAATTGAAAATTATAAAGTTTTATAAAATAAATAATTTTTTTGAAAATACACTCGTAAAAATGCTTTCAGAAAATATTCACGTTGTCACAAATTAATTTATTTTAATTATCCTCATCTGGATCGATTTCCTCCAAATCTGGGTCAGTTGGTTCTGAAGTGTCAGTTTTTAATGATTTGTAAAAATTATGAAAGGAGCTGTCAATAAGAGGAAGTAAATCGATCACATCCTTTTTTTTGGCTTCCCTTAATGCGAGTGTTTTCCTTTCTTTTAACCTTTTCGCTGCTACGGACCCCACCCAGGGTTTCGCCGCCCCGTGCTGACGCACCGCGGCGGCCGGCGACCGCTGTGTGCGGCGCCTTTTCCTGGTTCCGAAGGGCGCGCACTGGCAGGGTGTAGGTGGCCCCACAAGACTAACTCGCATATATATCATATCCTTCTTTTTGATATAGACCTTGGGTCGATGCTGGCGTTCATAGGAATAAACATTTTTGTGTTTTGTTTTTAAATTTTAAAATTGTTTTCGTTTTCAAATATGTGATATGCTTTCATATAAAATATGCTTTTGAAATATGTGACAATTTTTTCCGTGAATTACATTTTAAAACAGTGTAACACGAGGACCTCATAAACACTTTTTGAATGTTTTAATATTATTGGGAATTTAGAAATTAATTTGTGGTGTTACACTTCAAAACATGGCGTAACACTCAAATCCACATTACATTCTTCACAGAAGTATCGTAACTCACGGCGAATAATAATCGAGATTCATTTCCTTTTCACAATCACACAGCACTAAGAGTTTGATTCCAAATCTGATTCGTTTTAAAAGATTATTCTGTTTGAAAAACAGCCGTCCCTTGAACAAAATTAGGCTTTCATCAACGCACAACTTCCCGATTGGAGAGAATGAGTTTGCTAAGCTTCGGCAAATGGCACTGACATCTCTTATTTTGAAAACGCGATTGCCGCAACACTCTACATTGTTACTGGAATGAAGTATTCTTAGTGTAAGCAAAAACATATCTCGAGACATTATCGCCCCGAAAATAATTGTTGAATATTCGTTTACTGAGGATTTTTTAAATTCTCGGCATGAGTAAATATACTAAAAGAAAGCATGCATTTCATCAGAAGACGTATCACTCCATTTTGCAAGTCGCGAGTGATATTTTTCAGTGATTCGCAGCGTATTTAGATAAAATTTCATACTTTCGTTAAAAATGAAAGGTATTAACGACTCCGTGAAAAACAAAAAAGCCAAAATTGAACATCTTTCATTGAGCCTTGTTTTCTTCACAAAAGAAGTCGATATTCGTATAGTTATGCTTATAAACAAAACACTTTTAGCAAGAAATATTAATACAAACTAACGGTGGTACATCGTACCCGAAAACCCTGGAGAAAGTTTTATTAGGGTCATTAGGGTAGGGCCTCCTTCAGCTGCGCGCCAACCCCTCACGGGTGACGAGGACCGCCGCACGGCAGTCTATCAGATTACAAACATTTCAACTCGTAGCAAGGAGAATATCCACAGCAGCAGTCACTAGGAGGGTTCAAACTAAAGTTCAAACCCTTACAAAACGAACATATATTGCCACATGTCCTTCAGGCCCTCAGCCATTGAGAAGAAAGCGAAAGACAGCCGCGCGAAGTACAAGACGCCTATAGGCGTCATTAGCACAGCAGAAGCGACTCCGCGCGGACGCCTAAAGGCGGCGTTAGCACACGGGACACGAAAAATCCGGACGCCTATAGGCGTCGTTAGCAGCGAAAGGGTTAAAATGAACATTACTAAATTGTTCACAACTGTCCAAATCATTTTCAAAATACAATCGTCCATCTGATTTTCTAACCTAGAGCCACTGAATTGGCGCCCAAAGAATTTTTTGCCCAGTCTCGTCAACTTTTTTAATCTGAAAAGGACCTCCGTTTTTTACTAGAGAACTGAAATAAATAAAAATTGTTTGCTCCCATTTGAATTTCTTCAAAAGGGTTTATGGTCTTTGATATCATCAACTACATCCAGTCATTTAGGTGGTTAATTTTCATTACGGTATTTCTCCTTACTCTCTCAATTACTGCGTTATTACTATCACATTCCGTATGAGTGCAACCACTGATCAAGAATTTATGGTTTCTTTATTGATTCCAGAGATATTGTAATTTAGGATGTAAAAAAATGTGAGTGCAACAATATTATTTTTGTTCTGGCCAGCATATTGGTCAGAATTGTATGTTACTTCATTGACATCTGGTGGCGAAGTTTTTAAATGTCTATAAAGGCATGAAGCTATTTGATTAGCACCTCTCCCTGAAATTGTCTCATCTCACACGGAACAGGTAGCTTTACCATTACTTGAATTATGTATAGTCAAGTTAAAGCTCCACAATTGACGCTTATAAAAGGCAACTGAAGTACTTAAGCATGGAGTATATGAGCATTGTTGAAGGTCAAACGCAAATACTTTTTTCAGTGCATTGACTTTTGCGATTTCTTTATCGGTTCCCTTTCTAGCATAAGCCTTCTCAGCCAGAAAATGATGGAAATCCCTTTCGGCAATCACTTTACTTTTAGCTTCACCTGATGTTGCTTTATTTTGATTTAATTTACTTGTGGTAGGTGTCTTTTTTTGATTTCTTAAAACAAAGGTTTTTCTTATGAAAATATTGAGAATAAAGAGAAAAAGAAACAGGATTGGATTGAATTTCATTATACAATGCATACATCTTTGAAATATTTAAGTCAGATGATAAATATTTTTTAGAACTCTGAGCACGGCAGAAGTGTCTTTCGTAAAGTGGAAATGAATCTATGTGATCGTTGATAGATTGAATTTGTGCAAGGGAGTACTTATTAGAAGGAGAGCAAGATCTCGAAGGTCCGGAGGAATGATTCATGACAAGGATATTTTTCTTTTACTTACTACTATATCATCAAAACCATTAGTATCTCCTAGTGATTTTACAAAACAGCCCTTACAAATGGAAACATTCTGATTTTTATTACTAATTTGTAATAACAGTAGAGAGATCTAGCATCATAGGAATTCATTTTATGAGTGTTCTTAGGTTTCATCGAAATAAGAGAAGATTTTGCTCTTTAATCTCGAATTCCCAAAGCCCAATATTCATTAATACATTGTAATCTGTTTGTTCACTAATGGATTTGCACCTTTCATAATGAATTGCCTATTTGATTCATGAATTGCCTATTTTTGAAACTGTGTATATGTGTGATTAGTTAGGTAAGTCGAAGTGCCTTGTTTTTATATTTGCATGCGCAAACTGGATAAGTGAACTTATTGATTATGCCACTGTTTGTGCAAAAATAGGCATGTTTACTTATCGAAATTGATTCACATAATTCAAATATACCTAAAAACTCACATTCAATTTACGCCTCATAGTCTAAGATTGAGACTTCCATACTTGTTCACATAATAATAAATATGATTCTCTTCCATTAAATATATTTACCCGATTTTCCACAAAATTTCGACTTATCAAGTTTTTTCCTGTGACCATCGAATTGTTTATTTTGGAAGTTTATTAAAAAAAGTAAACTTAGAGAAAATATTAGAGCAGCTGCTGATCAAGAATTTAGTGAGTGGTTATTAAAATTAGAAAATGGAACATTGTCATCTCAGCATTTACAAGATGAATTGGTGGAAATCCCTTCACAGTGTATAAGCAATGACGATGACTTAATAAGCAATGTATTTCTTAACCACAAAATTAATGAAACAAATATTGACGCTCTAACAAATATTGCAATACTGTGCACAAAAAATGACTATTGTTCAGAAATTAATAAAGACATTGTTGAAAATTTGGTGGAAGGTCCTTCTAAAACAAATTATAGTATTGACTGTGTTGAAAGTGAAGATCACTCCTCTGCCCAGTTATATCCTCTAGAATTCTTGAATAGTTTAACTCCATCAGGTCTCCCACCTCATATCTTACACTAAAAATTAACACAATTGTGATGATAATAAGAAATTTAAATGTTAGAGAAGGTTTGGTAAATGGAACGCGCATGATTGTGAAGGCATTGCATGACCACTGTATTTCTGCAGTAGTTATTGATTCAGGGAAGACTGTTTTAGTACCCAGAATTCAGCTTTGTCCTTCTGATTTAAGCCTCCCATTTATGTTGTGCAGAAAACATTTCCCATTAAGAATTGCCTTTGCTATGACTATTAACAAGTCACAAGGACAGACACTTGAGCGAGTTGGTATTTATTTACCTACGCCTGTTTTCTCACACATGTAGCATTTTCACGAGCAAGGTCGTTTACAAAAGTGTTCATTTCTGTTCTTGAAGGTAAGAACAAATTCAAAGAAAATGGCAAGTTATTCACTCAAAATACTGTATTCAGGGAAGTGACCTGAAATTTTATTTGTTTGTTAAATTTAATGTTATTAATTTTATAGTGTGTACATTTTATAGTCTATAAATTTTATATTTATTTGTGAATTAAATTTTATTTATTTTCTTCTCAAATTAGTATTTATTTACCTACGCCTGTTCCACATTTATTTAGTATTTTCACAAGCAAGGTTATTAATAAATTCCAAAAATTTCAATAACACCTCAAGTTTAATACTCCTCTGTAATTGTCGTGTGTGCGCCAGATTGGAATACGCTTCAGTTATTTGGTCTTCTCATTGCATATCACTAAGTAACCAAATTGAAAAAATTCAAAAACGATTCTCGAGGTATTTATACTACAAAAAGTTCAATCAATCTGCTTATGAAGTTGATTATACTATTTTAGTTAAAGAATTCAATCTAACTACACTTGCCAATAGAAGAGTCTTTGCTGAACAATTGTTCCTATTTAAAATAGTTAATGGTCTATCAGATAGCAGTGAATTGCTGTCACAATTGTCATTTAATGCACGAGTATCAAATTTAAGAGGACGAGAATTATTATATTTCAATAAACCAAATACAACATCTCACAAATATTCACCACTCTTGAGAATGTCTTCAAAATTCAATGAATTCAGTAGAGTGTGGGATTTAGACTTTAGTTTTTCTTTGCTAAAATATAAAGAGAAATTAAATAAAATATTGAATGATCACTGAATGTGGATTTATTGTGTTAAATATTGCTCGCTATTATGTTCCGATTATTCTGTAGATGCGTTTTCCATTTTTGTATTATTTTCATTTTTTATTCTCATTTCTGTTCCTTTTTTGTAATGGCTGTTTTGAAGATATGTTTCCATTTTTTGTTTATCTTACTGGTGTGTTATGTTTTATCAATTTTGCAAAATGATGTATTCTTGTAATTGGACTTCTGTAATTTAGTTTTGTTATATCATTTGAAACTCTTTTTTATTATTGTGTATGTTTTGTATATTTTTCCTAATAATGCCTACTGTAATTAGGGCTTTGCCCTGTTGAGGGTAATTAAATAAATAAATAAATAAATAAATAAATAAATAAATGTGTTCATATCCATTCTTGAAGGGAAGGACCAATTCAATGAAAGTGGTAAGTTATATTCACTCGCGAGCAAGAAAGGCTTTATTTATTTATTTATTTATTGTGGCAATTTTTTTTCTTTGTTGGTTTTTATAGTTGATTTTTAGTGATGGATTTTTGAACATGGATTGTTATTTTCAACAATAAGTGTTATTGATATTTTGTCCTGTTATTTATCGTGTTAGTCAATATTATCATGAATGTTATTGATATTTTCAATTTATTTATTCTTAAATTATTGTATTTGGGAAGAATTAATTATATCAAGCCCCATTATTCATACATTTTGATTTGTTAGTTTCCTACAGAGAATGTGAGTTAAAGAAAATTGGAACATTCTGCTGTGATAAAACTCTTAAATTACAATGTTGAATTAGATGCAGTGCTAATAATTTTATACATAAAAAAATGAACTCCCTGTATATATAAAAGAAAATTGTAATTAAGGGAATTTTAAAAATATTGAACACCGTGCGAATTATTCGCACGGGCACTACTAGTAACCTTTATTTCAATATTGTGTAATAATTCACAATGCAAAAACAATTGATGAAAATTATTTTAGTTTTTATTTTTATTCTGTTTTATTGATATTGCTAAAGAGCTGATTTTAAATTACTTTTTGCACATTTTTTTTGCTTTTAATTATTTCAAAAATTGTATTATTTACTCTCTAAAGTTATTTGCAATTAGTCGAGTGATTGCTTCTTTTCAACCAATTAATAGATAAATTGAAATTGTATTTTATTGCGATTATAATTAATCAATGACAATTAAATGAAAGAGTTCTGCCAACACAATACGTGACGACCTTAAATCCCGCAGTTGCGTGGAGCTGCCGAGCCGCTGGGCCTGCGCCGAACGTCCGGCAGTGGCCGCTTCTACCGAGACTGCGGATACCGGCCGATACTGACGAGAACAGCCGGTTCCAATTGTTCCGATTCTCGAGTGAGACCTACGTGTAGTTTTCAACAGGAAGGAGCGCATTCAGCGCCGAACCGCCGTGGCGACAACATCGCTCGCTCCGGCCTAGTCAGTGCAGTTACGTAGTGAACTTCATAAGCGTGTAACAGTGAAATACTCGTGTAGTGAAGTGAAGTACAAACAGCGATTATACAGTGCGCCATAAACCAGCAGTAGCTTATCAGTTACAATTAACGGTGAGCCCCATTCAGCCAGCTGTGACCTAGGTCACAGCATTGCAGGAGCCATGGAAACTCTCTACGGCAGCGAGAGTGCCATGGACAGTGCCAGCAGCCCTGAGATTCAACCACAGCAACAACAGCAAGTGTTCGGTGCCCACTCTAACTGCCAAAATCTACAGTTTGCCTTAAATACGCAGAACGGGCAGTTCGTAAATGTTCAAGGTACCGATTGCAGCTCGCAACACCTCATCGGGGCCGGAAACCTCCAGGTTGGTAATCGCAGCTCAGCAAATGACGCAGTTAGCGGCCAAAGAGACATTTCCGACAATAACAGTGAGTCGTTACTAAATATTAACAGTGCTAAAAGATGTCATAACTCAGGCGAAATAGACCTCCCTCCAAATAAGAAACCGTCCACTACAGAATCAACGCAATATAATATACTAGTTGGAAACAGATTTGCTCCGCTAGGGAACCTATCAGACCAAGACAAAAGATTTGAGTTTGCCAATGTCACTTCGCCTCAAGAAGATGAAAATCTAAGAATTCCTCCCATCTTTGTTAATAATATCCATAATATCTCGGAATTCAACAAAGAGATCAAAAACAAACTCACAAACCAATTTACAACAAATTATAATGGCAACAGAATCAAACTCATGTTCAAATTAATAGTAGACTTTAGAAAAGCTATCAAATATCTCATTGAAACCAAGAGACAGTTCCACACTTACAAAGATCCGGCCAATAAAAAATTTTCTGTCGTCTTCAAAAATATTCACCCGACAATCACAGTACAGGAAATAATCGAAGACCTACAATACAATTACCCGTCCATCATAAGTGTAACTAGACTTTATAAAAACAACGTGCCCATCCCAGTAATTGCCGCAGAATTTAATGGTAGTCAAAGTATTGAGCAAGTGCTACAAATTAATCAGATCTGTAACATTAGTGTCAAACCAGAGAGAAGAAAAAGACCAAAAGGACCAGTACAGTGTATGCGTTGCCTGGACTTTGGACACACGAAGAATAATTGTAACAATTCAATCGCGTGTATTTTCTGTTCAAAGGATCACTACTCTGTTAATTGCCCTCAGAAAGACCTACCTCCGACCTGTAGACATTGCAATGGATCGCACAGAGCTGACCTAAGATCTATAGAATGCCCATATAATAAAAAACTAATAGACTCCCCCTCAAATAACCCAAATTCAGGCAATAATAAAACTAAATCAAGAAACAATCCTCCCCCAAGGCTCACCTCACAAAACTTTCCTAATCTCCCCAATGTTAACAATATTCCAAACTTCACTTTTGCTCCAAACCCTCCCCAAAATACAAATCAAAACAACTAACCCAACAATCACCGTTCCACACCACCTCCTTTCGTGAATAATTTCAATAATAACTCTTTCATACATTCCATTATTAACTCAATTAATACTTCTTAGTTAATATCATTAATAATATCATCCCAACAATAGTCAGCAATTTACAGGCATCTCTCTCAGCCTATTTTAACTACAATAATGCAACATTACCATAAAGATAATATAAATCTACTCAACTGGAATGCCAACGGCATCAACAATAAAAATTAGAACTAACCTACTTTTTAAAGGATAAACAAATCAATATAGCATGCATAACTGAAACATATCTACACCCAGACAACTCATTTAATATCGGAGGCTATAATGTTGTCAGAACTGACAGATTAAATGCAAACGGAGGTGGGGTATTAATTCTAATAGAAAAAGCTATACCATATATCGAAACCAATCTTCCACATACCCCAGGTCTTGAGACTATAGCAATTAAATTCCCTTTCAATAACAGAAAACTAACATTAATAGCTGCTTACAAACCTCCGAAAACAAAAATTCCCGATACTAATATTTCTTTGCTGTTCCAGATGAATTCTCCCACTCTGCTGATTGGAGATCTAAATGCCAAAAATGTCCATTGGGGATGCAGGAATACCAATACTACAGGAAACCAACTCAGTAAAATAATTACAGACCTCAAACTTCAGCTAATTATACCAGCAGAACCCACTCACTACCCCATAGATCATAACAAACACCCAGATATATTAGACATCGCAATTTCCAACATGCAAACCATTTTTCACTCAGCTCCCTTTTTTGAACTAGACTCAGACCATCTGCCAACCATCATCTCAACTCAACAAATCACTCCCCCACACACACCAACTCTCTCACTCAACACGCAAAATATCCATTGGAAAAATTTAAAAGTATAATTCAAAAACAAACACCCCAATTTAAAATATTAAAAACTCCCGTGGAAATAGAACAAGCTATAGCCCTCTTGAACAATATAATAGTTGATACAATCAACATTCTTAATAATAATACTCATTCCCACACCATCAAGCATCTCAATAAAAAACTTCCAAAAAACATACTCACAATAATTAACACTAGAAACAAAACAAGAAGACATTGGTGCATCACAAGAAACACACAACTTAAGAAAGAGCTAAATTTACTGACCAACATAGTAAAAAAAATCATTAAGGGAACATAAACAAACAGCTTACAATGATTTAATCCAATCTCTAAGCACGAATAACAGCACGTTGTGGCAATTCACGAAAAATATCTTAAAAAAGAAAGTAATAATACCCCCACTAACAACTCCAACGGGCAAGAAATTCGCTTCTTATGAGAAGGCTGAAGCATTAGCCGATCACTTCGCCAAATCATTCACTCCGAATACCACCCCACCCCACCCCTTGCATTCAAACATTCTCGAAATAGCAGCAGCACCCAACTATAATGTACCACACAAAATCAACTACATTTCCCCAAATGAAGTTATCAACCTAATTAAGAATTTGCCATTAAAAAAAGCCCCAGGACATGACAAAATAAGTAACACAATTTTAAAAAACTTACAAAATTCTTCAGTTGCATATATTACGAATATTTACAATTCAATAATTAGAACTGGCTATTTTCCCCTTATTTGGAAAAATTCAAATGTAATACCCATCCCCAAGCCATTTAAGAATCTCTCCAGCACTGATAACTACAGACCCATAAGCCTCCTTCCCACTATGTCAAAAATCCTAGAAAAATTAATTCTCAAAAGACTAAATTCCCATCTGAACAAAACTCAAACCATTCCAATGCACCAGTTTGGCTTCACTAATAAAGTTTCAACATCTCATCAACTATTAAGGATCACGGAGCACATACACACTGCATTTCAAAAAAAACTTCATACAATAGTTATCATTTTAGACATTTCGAAAGCTTTTGACAAAGTATGGCATCCCGGCTTAACATTCAAACTTAAAGAAATAGGTACTCCCAACTATTTAATCAATATCATTAATAGCTTCCTCCAAGATAGAACATTTTCAGTCACAGTTGACAAACACACATCCAACCCCCGCGGAATTACAGTTGGATTGCCTCAAGGTTCACCACTGTCCCCCACTCTTTTCAATATATACACGGCCGACATTCCCATAACATCACATACCCACATCGCCCAATTCGCCGACGACACCGCCATTTTCATGTCCAACTGTTCAAATGATTTAATCTGCAAAGAAATTCAAAAACATCTAAATAAAATTGATGACTGGTCAGTCAAGTGGAAAATCAAACTCAATCCTACAAAATCATCCGCCAAAATATTCTCATTAAGAACATTTTCAACACCAACTCCACTCCAAATAAACAATCACCCAATTCCATGGACTCCACACAATCAATCAGTCAAATACCTAGGGCTGAATCTTGACACCAGACTCAATTGGAAAAATCATATAACAGTAAAAGCACAGCAAGCCAAAACTAAACTAATTCAACTGAAGCCACTTTTAAATCGCAATAGTAAGCTATCATTAAACAACGCCATCACCCCTCTATAAATCAATAATCCGACCTCTAATGCTTTATGCATGCCCCATCTGGATCAATGCCTCTAAAACCAACATCAAAAAACTACAGGTCATCCAAAACCACTTCCTCAGACTTGCCACTCATGCACCCTGGTTTATCTCAAACTCTCAACTGCACAAAGAATTGAATCTACCCCCTATAGTTCACCATATTGCGCTCCTATCAAACAATTTCTTCTCCAAAATAAACTCCGTAACTCAAGCAACCCATTACGACTTAGCCACCACCTACCAGCTCCCAACCAGAATAAAAAATAGATACCCATTAGATTCATTCCTCAGCATTTTTTCAGATCTGAATTAATCCCTTAGGTGCTCTGTGAGTTTCCTATTCATGTGTAGTTAGATATAATTTTAAGATTAGCATTTAAGTTAAATATAAGTCGGAAAAATACATATGATGTAGTATATATAATACTGACCTATGTATATCCATTCATTAATAAATGTATTAAAAAAAAAAGGAAGGAGCGCGCGCGCGACCTTCGAGGCTCCGAGACTGAGAAAGCAAAGCCGGCGAGAACGATCGATAATAAAAAGCGTTTTGCCCGGCTTTAGACAGGTGTGTGTGTATGTGTGTGTGTGTGTGTGTGTGTGTCTTTTTGCATGATAGCTATCAAATGCCTACGGGCATTTGATCCTAAATTGTGAATTTTATAGAGTAATCCAACATGTATTATTATACTTGTAGAGCCGCCACATAACATATCCCATTCATTATACATGGAGATACATGAGTAAACGCTCTAAAGGAAATATTTCTTTACATATTACTACTTAAAAGACAAAGAAGAAAATGGACCGACGATCACTTCTTGTTTATTCTGCGCTTAAATGATCGGATAAATCGATCATCAAGTGAATAGTCTAGTCGAAGTAAATGTTGCATAGTGGTACAATGAAAAGTAAATTAAAAACAAAGGCGGCGAATACTTATTACGCTTCTTGCATATCAAGTGGCACAGTGTGTGTACATGTGTGATGAAAAAAAGCTCAGGCCAGCGGATTATGCCAGTTACGGTGTGGGTAATACGTCCTGTTGGGCACATGTTTCTCTTACCCCCAAGCGTGTAAATTAAGCTAGACCCAGGCAAGAGGGACGGCGTTAGCTAGCTGGCAGTCAGACAATTGACCCAGATGCCAAAGATGCATTATTTTCTGAGCATCGATTTAAAAATAGTACAGGAATTGCTTACTGATTTATTTGACGTGACATAAATGAAACTTATGAAATAAAATAATTATATTTTGCATGATCCACTTTACCAATAAACCTACCCGCCTGGTTACTGAAAAAAAGCACAACGTTGCCCACATCTCACTTCACCACACGCATAAGCACGTCCTGGAAGTTAGCAGGTCCATTTCATCCAATCACAAAACTGCATAGCTCATAATTTGCCGCTTTTTTGCCGTTTTTGAGATGCGAAAACCAAAAATTTGCCGCGAGCCATTTTCCCCCAAAAATCAGTGGTCCTGCTAACTTCCAATGGAAGTTAGCAGGTCCATTTCATCCAATCACAAAACTGCATAGCCCATAATGTTCAGCTATTTTGCCGTTTTTAAGATGTGAAAACCAAAAATTGATATCTTCATTATTTCAAAAAATATTAAGAATTAAAAAAACATTAAAGATACGTTCAATATAAGAGCGCAATCAAAGAAGAAAAAGGACGTCCCCCGTACAAAATCACACATAACAACTCATAATCGACGCCAAAATTTCCCAAAAACTAATGAAAAACAAAATCTGTAATAAAAAATTTGCCGCCAACCGGTTAGACACAATTACCCGGGTTCGAATCCCAGATATGCACCTCTTAAATTAGCCCTATTCAATAAATAGACGCATTCTCTAGTAAACCATTAGCTTTAACAATTCATACTGTGCGCCGAAATTAGCACCAACCAAGTGGCAAACATAATCATTAATAAAATAATTTGCCGCGGATCGGCTAGTTTAAATTACCCGGGTTCGAATCCCCAAAACTTATATTTTGAAAGCCTCTTTCAAGGAAACGCGCGGTGTCTCCAAAATCATTAGCCATAACAATTCAGTATGAGCGCCGAAATTAGCTGCATGAAAGTGTAAAATATTATCTGTAATCAAAAAATTTGCCGCGAACCGGTTAGAGACTGTTTCTTCAGTTTTTATTTCCAAAAATGTATCCCTTCGATCGGCGCCTTTCTGGAAAAGTGCGCCGTATCTCCTAAACCATTAACCTTAACGATTCACGTTCTGCGCCGAAATCTGCTGTGAGCATGTGCCAACAATAATCTGTAATCAAAAAATTTGCCGCGAACCGGTTAGTGACTGTTTACTGAGTTTTTATTTCCAAAAATGTTTCCCTTCGATCGGCGCCTTTCTAGAAAAGGGCGCCGTATCTCCTAAACCATTAACCTTAACGATTCACGTTCTGCGCCGAAATCTGCTGTGAGCATGTGCCAACAATAATCTGTAATCAAAAAATTTGCCGCGAACCGGTTAGTGACTGTTTCTTGAGTTTTTATTTCCAAAAAATGTATCACTTCGATCGGCGTCTTTCTAAAAAAGTGTGCCGTATCTCCTAAACCATTAACCTTAACGATTCACGTTCTGCGCCGAAATCTGCTGTGAGCATGTGCCAACAATAATCTGTAATCAAAAAATTTGCCGCGAACCGGTTAGTGACTGTTTCTTCAGTTTTTATTTCCAAAAAATGTATCACTTTCATCGGCGCCTTTCTAAAAAAGTGTGCCGTATCTCCTAAACCATTAACCTTAACGATTCACGTTCTGCGCCGAAATCTGCTGTGAGCATGTGCCAACAATAATCTGTAATCAAAAAATTTGCCGCGAACCGGTTAGTGACTGTTTCTTGGGTTTCAAATCCAAAAATATCCCTCTTCGAACGGCCTCTTTCTAGAATAGTGCGCCGTATCTCCTAAACCATTAACCTTAACGATTCACGTTCTGCGCCGAAATCTGCTGTGAGCATGTGCCAACAATAATCTGTAATCAAAAATTTGCCGCGAACCGGTTAGTGACTGTTTCTTGAGTTTTTATTTCCAAAAAATGTATCACTTCGATCGGCGTCTTTCTAAAAAAGTGTGCCGTATCTCCTAAACCATTAACCTTAACGATTCACGTTCTGCGCCGAAATCTGCTGTGAGCATGTGCCAACAATAATCTGTAATCAAAAAATTTGCCGCGAACCGGTTAGTGACTGTTTTCTTGGGTTTCAAATCCAAAAATATCCCTCTTCGAACGGCCTCTTTCTAGAATAGTGCGCCGTATCTCCTAAACCATTAACTTTAACAATTCCCGCTCTGCACCGAATGATGCTGTCAGTAAGTGCCAACTACAATATGTACTCAAATAATTTTCCGCGAACCACTTAGTTACTGTTTCCCGTGTTCAAAATATCAAAAATGTACTTTTTCGAACGGCCTCTTTCAAGAAAAGTGCGCCGTATCTCCTAAACCATTGACCTTAACAATTCCCGCTTTGTACCGAATGATGCTGTCAGTAAGTGCCAACGACATTATGTACTCAAATAATTTGCCGCGAACCAGTTAGTTAAAGTTTTCCGGGTTCAAAATATCAAAAATTTACGTTTTCGAACGGCCTCTTTCGAGAAAAGCGTGCCGTGTCACGTAAACAATTGACCTTAACAATTCTCGCTCTGCACCGAATGATGCGGTCAGTAAGTGCCAACTACAATCTGGAAGCAAATAATTTGCCATGAACCGGTTAGTTACAGTTTCCTGGGTTCAAAATATCAAAAAAATACCTTTTCGAACGGCCTCTTTCAAGAAAAGTGCGCCGTATCTCCTAAATCATTGACCTTAACAATTCTCGCCTTGCGCCAAAATTACCTGTGGGCAAGTCACAACTATCATCTGTAATCAAAAAATTTGCCGCGGACGGTTTTGTTACAGTATCCCGGGTTCAAAATTTAAATACCTATCTCTTGGAATGGTCTCTTCAATGGAAACGCTTCGTGTCTCCTAAACCAATAACCTAAACAATTCATCCTCTTCGCCTAGTGGCAATAATCATCTGTATGCCGCGGGTATGTTAGTTACAGTAACCGGGGTTCGGATTCCCGAAATTTACATCTTCCCATTTAAGGAAAAGACGCTCTGTCTCCTAAAACATTGCCCTTATCATTTTATACTGTTCGTTGGAATAAGCTTTAACTTAGTGTTAAATATAATCTTCGAGATTTATCGGCGCACATTTTCTTGAACGTTGAAATTGATTTTCTATAACTCGGGAACAAACATTTTTCAAACATTTTCATTTTTCTAAAATAATTACTTTCTAATTTCATTTTTTCGTTTTTTATTTTCGTTTTTTTTTCTTTTAATTCTGTCCCTCAAGAAAATGTGCGCCGATAAATCTCTTTCCCCACACGTCATATACAGTTTTTACTGTTTTTTGGCAAATAAATAAATAAATGACGGCGAAACGTATGCCTCTCCGGCCGGCCGGTCTAAATCCGAGTAAAACGTTCGGCCGATATTCTCCAAAATTTATAAGTCCCTAATCGATCTAACTGTTCTCTCGGCCCATTGAATTGGAAACTGATATTATAATTTTGGAGGTACATTACATGAAGCTCCTGGGAAACATAAATCTAACATTTTTTATTACATTTTATTGTTGGATATTACAATGAATGTTTAAGAGAACGCTGCAGGTCACAGTTTCGTTTAAAAATTTGTTTTTTCAAAAACTCTAAAAATTCAAAATATTTTCGGCGTCTTACCGCTAGGATAAATTTTAAGATAGACATTTTTTTTCAATAAAATTTCTTTTAATGTAACTAATAGGCCGGCGGCAATATTTCTTATAACAGATTATATTTAACACTAAGTTAAAGCTTATTTCAACGAACAGTATAAAATGTTAAGGGCAATGTTTTAGGAGACAGAGCGTCTTTTCCTCGAATGGGAAGATGTAAATTTCGGGAATCCGAACCCCGGTTACTGTAACTAACATACCCGCGGCATACAGATGATTATTGCCACTAGGCGAAGAGGATGAATTGTTTAGGTTATTGGTTTAGGAGACACGAAGCGTTTCCATTGAAGAGACCATTCCAAGAGATAGGTATTTAAATTTTGAACCCGGGATACTGTACCAAAACCGTCCGCGGCAAATTTTTTGATTACACATTATATATATCACTTGTTCACACCTGATTTCAGAGCAGAAAGCGAGTTGTTGAGGTCAATAGTTTAGGAGACACAGCGCGCTTTTCTGGAAAGAGGCCGTTAGTAGAGGTACATTTTTGGAAATTTGAACCCAAAAACCAGAAACTAACCGAGTCGCGGCAAATTCTTTGATTACAGATGGTAGTTGTGACTTGCCCACAGGTAATTTTGGCGCCCGGGATACTGTAACAAAACCGTCCGCGGCAAATTTTTTGATTACAGATGATAGTTGTGACTTGCCCACAGGTAATTTTGGCGCAAGGCGGGAATTGTTAAGGTCAATGATTTAGGAGATACGGCGCACTTTTCTTGAAAGAGGCCGTTCGAAAAGGTACATTTTTGATATTTTGAACCCAGTAAACTGTAACTAACCGGTTCATGGCAAATTATTTGCTTCCAGATTGTAGTTGGCACTTACTGACCGCATCATTCGGTACAGAGCGGGAATTGTTAAGGTCAATGGTTTAGGAGATACGGCGCACTTTTCTTGAAAGAGGCCGTTCGAAAAGGTACATTTTTGATATTTTGAACCCGGGAAACAGTAACTAAGTGGTTCGCGGCAAATTATTTGAGTACATATTGTAGTTGGCACTTACTGACAGCATCATTCGGTGCAGAGCGGGAATTGTTAAGGTCAATGGTTTAGGAGATACGGCGCACTATTCTAGAAAGAGGCCGTTCGAAAAGGTATTTTTTTTTGATATTTTGAACCCAGGAAACTGTAACTTACCGGTTCATGGCAAATTATTTGCTTCCAGATTGTAGTTGGCACTTACTGACCGCATCATTCGGTGCAGAGCGAGAATTGTTAAGGTCAATTGTTTACGTGACACGGCACACTTTTCTCGAAAGAGGCCGTTCGAAAACGTAAATTTTTGATATTTTGAACCCGGAAAACTTTAACTAACTGGTTCGCGGCAAATTATTTGAGTACATAATGTCGTTGGCACTTACTGACAGCATCATTCGGTACAAAGCGGGAATTGTTAAGGTCAATGGTTTAGGAGATACGGCGCACTTTTCTTGAAAGAGGCCGTTCGAAAAAGTACATTTTTGATATTTTGAACCCGGGAAACAGTAACTAAGTGGATCATGGCAAATTTTTTGATTACAGATTATTGTTGGCACATGCTCACAGCAGATTTCGGCGCAGAACGTGAATCGTTAAGGATAATGGTTTAGGAGATACGGCGCACTATTCTAGAAAGAGGCCGTTCGAAGAGGGATATTTTTGGAATTTGAAACCCAAGAAAAAGTCACTAACCGGTTCGCGGCAAATTTTTTGATTACAGATTATTGTTGGCACATGCTCACAGCAGATTTCGGCGCAGAACGTGAATCGTTAAGGTTAATGGTTTAGGAGATACGGCACACTTTTTTAGAAAGACGCCGATCGAAGTGATACATTTTTTGGAAATAAAAACTCAAGAAACAGTCACTAACCGGTTCGCGGCAAATTTTTTGATTACAGATTATTGTTGGCACATGCTCACAGCAGATTTCGGCGCAGAACGTGAATCGTTAAGGTTAATGGTTTAGGAGATACGGCGCACTATTCTAGAAAGAGGCCGTTCGAAGAGGGATATTTTTGGATTTGAAACCCAAGAAACAGTCACTAACCGGTTCGCGGCAAATTTTTTGATTACAGATTATTGTTGGCACATGCTCACAGCAGATTTCGGCGCAGAACGTGAATCGTTAAGGTTAATGGTTTAGGAGATACGGCACACTTTTTTAGAAAGGCGCCGATGAAAGTGATACATTTTTTGGAAATAAAAACTGAAGAAACAGTCACTAACCGGTTCGCGGCAAATTTTTTGATTACAGATTATTGTTGGCACATGCTCACAGCAGATTTCGGCGCAGAACGTGAATCGTTAAGGTTAATGGTTTAGGAGATACGGCACACTTTTTTAGAAAGACGCCGATCGAAGTGATACATTTTTTGGAAATAAAAACTCAAGAAACAGTCACTAACCGGTTCGCGGCAAATTTTTTGATTACAGATTATTGTTGGCACATGCTCACAGCAGATTTCGGCGCAGAACGTGAATCGTTAAGGTTAATGGTTTAGGAGATACGGCGCCCTTTTCTAGAAAGGCGCCGATCGAAGGGAAACATTTTTGGAAATAAAAACTCAGTAAACAGTCACTAACCGGTTCGCGGCAAATTTTTTGATTACAGATTATTGTTGGCACATGCTCACAGCAGATTTCGGCGCAGAACGTGAATCGTTAAGGTTAATGGTTTAGGAGATACGGCGCACTTTTCCAGAAAGGCGCCGATCGAAGGGATACATTTTTGGAAATAAAAACTGAAGAAACAGTCTCTAACCGGTTCGCGGCAAATTTTTTGATTACAGATAATATTTTACACTTTCATGCAGCTAATTTCGGCGCTCATACTGAATTGTTATGGCTAATGATTTTGGAGACACCGCGCGTTTCCTTGAAAGAGGCTTTCAAAATATAAGTTTTGGGGATTCGAACCCGGGTAATTTAAACTAGCCGATCCGCGGCAAATTATTTTATTAATGATTATGTTTGCCACTTGGTTGGTGCTAATTTCGGCGCACAGTATGAATTGTTAAAGCTAATGGTTTACTAGAGAATGCGTCTATTTATTGAATAGGGCTAATTTAAGAGGTGCATATCTGGGATTCGAACCCGGGTAATTGTGTCTAACCGGTTGGCGGCAAATTTTTTATTACAGATTTTGTTTTTCATTAGTTTTTGGGAAATTTTGGCGTCGATTATGAGTTGTTATGTGTGATTTTGTACGGGGGACGTCCTTTTTCTTCTTTGATTGCGCTCTTATATTGAACGTATCTTTAATGTTTTTTTAATTCTTAATATTTTTTGAAATAATGAAGATATCAATTTTTGGTTTTCACATCTTAAAAACGGCAAAATAGCTGAACATTATGGGCTATGCAGTTTTGTGATTGGATGAAATGGACCTGCTAACTTCCATTGGAAGTTAGCAGGACCACTGATTTTTGGGGGAAAATGGCTCGCGGCAAATTTTTGGTTTTCGCATCTCAAAAACGGCAAAAAAGCGGCAAATTATGAGCTATGCAGTTTTGTGATTGGATGAAATGGACCTGCTAACTTCCAGGACGTCGCATACGCAAGCAGGCTACTTGTACCACGTCGCTGCCTGCACAGTCCCCGAAAGTCTTGAAGCGTCTCACGTTTCTCGTGGAACACACGCACAGAGTCAGCAGTGGGACGCCCTTCAGATGTTGCTCGTTGCTGATGCACTCAGCAGGGCAGCTGATGAATCCACAGATATGCTCTCGCACTGATCTCGCACTCACACTCGGCCACGCTCGAGACATTGTCGATATAACATCGCTTACCCTTTCAACTTCCATGTTGCATAGACTCACGCACATTCGCACATACAAAGAGAAAAGAGAAATTCGCAAAAACAAAAAAAGTTCCCCGTCAGGAGTCAGAGATACTTTGAATGACATCTCATTTGTTTCTTTTACTGCGCCGGGAGTGGTATAACCATGCGTGGTGGACGGACAGAGAGAAGATCAAACGGAACACTACCACTAATACAATCTCTACTTTTACAACTCCAGTTATGTTAAAATTAGTGGGGCTTCAACTGTACGCATTTTCTGGCTTTATTTCTAAATTTGCAATTTCAAGAAAAATGATCCCTGCACCAATGTTTTCAACGTTCATAGTTCTATCCATGAAAAAAAAAGTGAAACCTACTTGTTTTTCAAAAAAATTGTACATGACCACTTTTAAAGATACGAGTTTTTAGAAAACATTTTCTGTGAGAACAAATACTATCTTCAATATTGTACTTTTGCAATGTTAGCTTTTTACAATTGTCGAAAATACAGTTCTCTAAAAATTAGACTAGCACAACTTTTTAACCCGCCCTTTGATGCAAACAAGGAGAAAATTGAAAAAAATGGAGCCGTTTGTGAGTCAAAATTACTTGCATTTCACACAAAATTACGAGGGAAATATTCATATTTTTGAAAAATTATACCAGACCTTATTTCAAGATATATTTCAAAACAGATTTTAAGAAAAAATATTTATCTTCATTATTGTAATTTTTTATATTGTAGTTTTATATCGTATTTTGAAGATTTGCAACTCTCAAAAAATCATAGATTTTAACAAAAATGTGATATTCACTATTCTTTCAAGCGTCGTTTGCTATCCACCAACAAAATTCAATAAAAAATTTGGATCATTTTTTTGAAAATTTTGTCTTCGTGGCTTCATGTAAAGTATCCCCAAAATTAAAATATCAGTTTCAAATTCAAGGAAATCGTGACATCAGCCGCGAGTAGATACTTGTGCAGTTTCGTGAAACGCACGTAAAGTGCAATGCGCGTTCACTCCACCGCGATGCAGCCATCCCTACCCTTACGGGCATCTATGGCCAATCCTGCAACATGAAAAAGAAAAAAACAGGTCAGAAGACATTAGCCAACTGGCGCGCGCATTGCGTATGCAATAATTAGAAAACAATGTTTATGTTACAAGTCTCATTTCGCTGTTTCAGATTTCTCTTACTCCAGGAATTGTTTCGGTCGCTTATACTTCGCCCGCGGAGCGGGTTCGTATGAAGCGACCTCGGAAATGGGAGTATTTTCCGAGTCAGCGGCTTTTCTGAAAAATTGAGAAGTTAATTTTTTGAAATGCTCTACTAGCAGTGGCATTGATAAGTCGCGGTGCAAATCTTTAATTAATGCAAACCTAGGGGCGCAGAGGGCGGCCCTAAGACATTCATTTTGAACTACTTGCAGTTTATTTAAGTACCTTTCTGCAGCGATTGCCCAACTAGGGCATGCGTAGTCCATTTGTGGCCTGATAATTGCTTTATAAAGCGTGAGGCAGTTCGCCGTTGACAGTTTGCTCCGCTTATGAAATAAGCATCGCAAGCTGCCTTTGGTCTGCCGCGCTTTCTTCCGCACGTTATCTATGTGCGCTATCTAATGTCACTCCTAAATATTTAACGTTTTTGGCCCAGTTTATTACATCGCCACAAAACGCGAGCGGCCTCGGCTGCGTGAATCTCTGTCTTCGTGTGAAGAGCACAGCTGCGCTCTTACTCACTTTGACTTTTACCCGCCACAGCTTCAGCCACTCCTGGATATGAAGTAAATGCTGATCCAAATACTTCTGGAGAAGCTCGATCTTTTTAGACGTGGTTATTACAGCCGTATCGTCTGCGTACAAGGCGAGTTCCGTTTGAGGGTGCGAGGGAATTTCGCGCACATAGAGGCTGAAGAGCGTAGGAGCAAGCACGCTCCCTTGCGGCACTCCGGCCCGTATGGCGCGGCGGGTAGATTTCGCATTCAGAAGCGTTACTTGAAACGTTCTGTTTGCGAGTAAAGAGTGAACAAGGTGTACTAGGTAGGTTGGAAGGTTTAATGAATGGAGTTTGTAAAGGAGGCCGACGTGCCAGACCTTGTCAAATGCGCTGGCGACGTCGAGGAATACTCCACCTGTAAATCGGCTCTCGTTGAAGTGGCGCCTTATGCGCTCTGTAATTCGCACAAGCTGATGCGTTGTGCTGTGGCCCGCGCGAAAGCCAAACTGCTCCTTATTCATTAGTGAATTTTCTGAAACAAATTTGAGAATTCTTTTTAGGATGAGTTTTTCACACAATTTACAGAGTGTATTTAATAAACTGATAGGTCTACACGACTCGGGCAGTTTTAAATTTTTTCCCTGCTTGTGGAAAGTTAGAATATGTGCATGTTTCCACTGACTCGGAAAGTGCTGAAACATAAAGATTGAATTAAACAGTGCGACTAAAAACACTATGGCTTGTGGCGGCAGCTTCTTCAAGACGCCGTTAGTGATGCCGTCCGGGCCGGGAGCTTTTCTAGCTTTCAGCTCTGCAATAGCCGCTTTAATTTCTGTTTCATCTGTGAAACTCGGCTCATCGGCGGGCGCGTGCAGTGCCGCCATCACCGTTTGTTGCACTTCTACAACATGCGGTATTGGCGGCGCCTCCTCGACCGGCTGAAACTGAGATTCAAAAACATTAGCGAGGAGCTCCGCTTTCGCCTCGTTCGACTCAGCGAATTCTCCAGGGCTGATTTGCCGCGTCGGCACTGTGATAGGCTTCCTGGAAAGCATGCGCGTGATTTTTCATAATGAATTATCTTCCGGTTTGAGACCTGAAAGAAATTTTTCCCACTCTGATTGCGAAACTCTGCTAGTTCGATTTCAACTTTCCGCTTCAATCGATTTAGCTCTCGCTTATCAGCGGGGTGTCGCGTGCTCTGCCACACTCTGCTCTGTTTTTCCTGCAAATTAAATTTTCTAAGTAAGGGGTTAATGGCTGCTGCCTTTTTGTGGAACGTTGCTTCTCAGCTGCTGCGTTGAGGCTGTCAGTCACGGCTTCGGCGAATTTTGCTGCTCCAGTTTCAATCTGCTGCGGATCTGAAAGAGCGGACGCGTCTGGAATGCGCTGCTGCAGCTCCGTCTGAAAGAGATTCCAGTTAGTGCGCCGCTTCTGCGTCGTAGGTGCAGTAGACAGTGTCGCGCCGCCGCGTCTCATCTCTGCGATTACTGGGAAGTAGCCAGAGGATAATTCATAGGTAGTGGTTAAAATAGGTGGATAGTGAATCTTATGGCAAAGCGCGATATCTAAAACATCAGGCTTGCCATTCGTCCTATGAGGATAGAAGGTAGGTGTGGTAGGAGCAAATATCTCGCAGCCGTTTGCATCAGCAACTGCTTTCAGCTTACGGCCGCGCGGGCAAGTGATGCGGGAACTCCTGGCCGTGTGCTTGGCGTTATAATCGCATGCCACGAGTGTTGGAGTGGTGTTTGCCGCAACTAGTTTTGCAATATCTGCAGCTAGTTGGGCGCACGCTTCCGCGGAGCGGTCTGGACGAGCGTAAAGAGAGACGAGCCGCAGCGGCCCGCGTTCTGTCTGTACGACGACAGCAGTGGCCTCGGCGTGCTGCAGCTGCAGGAGAGCTGTAACATAATGAATTATGCTGCGTCTGATTAGAATTGCAGTTCCGCCTCCTATTTGAGAGGCCGTCATATTTGCTGCTTGTGCCGCTCTGTTGTTCCGGTAGCAGATATATCCTGGAATGGAAAGAGAAAGATGCGGGCTTAGCCATGTTTCACCCAGCATCATGACAGAAATGTTATGCCGAGCGAGAAAGCTGAAAAGTTCTGACTGCTTCGCTCGCGAGCTGATGCCGTTGCAGTTCCAAAATGCGACGGTGCAGCTATTCCTGTAAAAAGAAGGAAAAACAGCCATTATTTAGGGTGCGGGGGAGGTTTGGGACATGGATGAGGAAGAGCGTGCCTCATCCGTCACGCCAGCCGCTGCGGCCGCCGTCACCTCGTGCGAGTGCACAAGGAGTTGTGTCACTACTACTTTGAGTATGACTGCAGGCCAATCAGCCGGATCGCGGCCGGACACGGCGCGTATAAGCGCCTGCGTCACACGCACCAAGTCGAGCCCGTTGCGGGCGAGCTCGTCTATAGTGCGGCTAAGCAAGCGCTCCTGCTCGCTCAGGGAGGCGGGAACGGGTGTGGCCTCTGCCGTCTGCCTTCGCTGCTCCACTTGGGCGGCGCGCTCCTCGCGGGCCGCGTCGGCGGCCGTCGGCGGGCGCTCCCGGTGTTGGCGGGGGCGTGGCGCCGCGGCGTCCGCGTAGGAGTGCTCCTGGCGTCGCTGCGGCCGTTGTGCTCGTGGGCGGTCGCGTCTCTGCGACCGCTGAGACCGCGGTGGCTGCGGTGGTGACTGCGGGGGCGGAGACGCGGTGCGGCGGCGTGCGCTCCCGTGAGGGAGATCGCGACGCCTCCTGGATGCCGGCGCGTCGCCGACGGTCGCGCTGCTGCCGCTCATGGCGCTGCTGCTGGGCCGCGTTCCCCCTAAAACAACGGCGCTTGTACTCGGGGCAACCCTTGTACATAGCGCCGTGGTGGTCGCGCTGACAGTTGGAGCAGTTGCGCTCCTCCGCCGGGGGGTTTTGCCCCAGCGGGCACTGCTCCGCTCCGTGCGCGTCGCCACAGAACTTACAGCGCGTGCGGCGCTTACAGTTCCGGGCCACGTGCCCGAAATCCAAGCAGTTGTGACACTGCGTGGGCCCGCGCGGTGGTCGATACACCTCCACGCGGACGCGGAGCCCACGGATGGAGGTTACCTCCCGCAGCGCCCGGTGGCGTTGCGTATCCTGAAGCGTCGCGATGATCAGGGGCAGTGGTCTGCCCCGTCGTCCGGGCCGCTGGCTGCATATTCGCTCCAGTTTCCGCACCTGAAACCCGAGATGTTCCAGGTTACCGTGGAGCGCGTCAAATGAGAGTTCCAGCGGTATGCCCCGCAAAACATACCGCAGGAACTTCTCGTTCCCTGTGGGGTACGTGTGGTACTCCACAGAGCGTTCGTCGAGAGCGGCCAGGACATCCTGGAACCCCCGGTGGCCGTCGTATCGGAGCCGTACGGCGTCGCCGGCCACCTCAGCGGTGACCGCAGCGAGACAGCGTTCGCCGCAGACCGTCTGCAAAGCCTCCAGGAGGCCAAAAATGTCCGCCACTCCGTAGACGAAGATGGGGGGGTGGGCGGCGTCGGCGAGTGACGACCGTGAAGCCGTCGTCGTCCTCTTCTTCCTCGCCCTCGCCGGTTGGCGCGGGCGGGTCGTCGGCGGTGGAGGTGGCGCCCGCTGAGGCGGGCGTCGGGACGCGCTCGGCGTCGGCGTCGGAGTTGGCGCCCGCTGCGGCGGGCGACGGCGGCGGTGGCGGTGTCGTGGCGCCCAATGATGCGGCGCCCTGGGTGGCGGCCGACGTGGAGGGCCCTGCATCCGCTGCTGCGCTCTGCTTCTTCAGGAGTAGCAGCTTTTTTAGCGCTTACGCGCTCTTGTCACAGAGAGCCGGGGCGCTTAGTAGTGCCCCGTGGCGTCCTGACGTCGGATCTGCCGCGCCCCTCGTACCTATCCCCCGAAGGGGTCAGGTACGGGAGCCCGGGAGATGCCGGCGCCGACATCCCGCTCTCGTCCTAGCCCTAAAAAGGGCTGTTTAAATTAAAAGGCCCTTAAATGGCAAGCGACGGCTTTTGCTCTTTTCAAGCCCTAAAAAGGGCTGTTGTCGGCTATGTTTTTGCTCTATTAGCCCTAAAAAGGGCTGTTGTCCCGCGGTGGGCGACGATCCAGCGGTGGCGGAGCGCTCTTCGGCTGCGCCCGCTTCCCTCGGCGTCGTCCGTCGGTCTCTCCGAATGAATCGAATGTCGAATCGTGACATCAGCCAGATCGATTCGGAAATATAAAAGTTGGTGAAAATCTTGTTTACTGCTAAGCCACTAGCGTTGTTTACAGACGGACGGACAAATGTTTTGCTGTCAATTAATTTTTCGTTATCAAGGGGCTCTGACTACCCAACAGATTTTGTGTAATTTGGTGTAATTTTGAGTAATTTGCCCAAACATGCTCTAAGCTCCTGATTGGTCTCCTGACATTTGTGATAGGGTAATCTAGACAATCAATAGAATACGCATACAAAATGTTTCTGAAATTATAAAGTAGTGTCAATCTTGAAATCTGAAAATAAAGTACTAGAAAACGTAGAAATACATATATTTAGTTAAATACATATTTTTTCTTCGCAACAGAGATTCAAATTATGTGAGAATACACTTATTTGAATAGGACCATAAATGGAAACCAAAGTGCAACTAGAAAAAACATCAATTAGAAGTTGCTTTCTTTCCTGACATAATAAAGTTGTTCTCTATTTAAATAGATTTCTATTTTAAAATTCTGTAGTTTTCAATATTGTACTTTTTACACTATATGCACCTACTTCAATATACAATGCGCCTTTTCCTTTTATAAACAGTTTTATTTTCTCTAGCACTGTATCTTTTTATAACTTCCTCCCAACATTCACGTCACTATTGATCATTTTGAAGAAGATTGATGGCTTTCCCTGACCTTTGCTTTAGACAACTCCCATTTGAAATTAATTAGAATGTCAAATTGTTTACAAACTATTGTAAACATTGTATTTTAATACTATTAGACGTGACAAATAGAACAATTTATTGTGAAAATAGATCTCGTCACACACACACACACACACACCTCATCTTTGCATGTAAAATGAAATATGCATTTACATCTAATTTTCTGAGAAAGCGAGACGTATTTGCCGCACACTGAGGTCAGAATGGGAAACAGACCATTTCAAACTTGTGTTGTTACTCCAAACAGTCTGTGTCTACAAACTCTACCATGAGAGCATTACTAACTGAACTTCCAAGCGAAACTATGACAGTATCTTTCCCTCTCACTCAATATTGAAGTGATACGAGATTTTTATACTACGCAAAAGTCATTCTACCTATTAGAGACTTCATATACACAAGTTTATTCAAAAGTACATAAATGTTTTTTGTATAATTATGAAAAGCGCATTTTTATGAATGGTGCTGATGAGGTAAATTAATTACAAAGTATGGAACCTACAAAAATCCTATTATTAATAAATTCTACTGTAATTCTCTCATTCATTTAATGAAATGCATATGTCGTCCAAATTACTTGTTTACATTAGCGCCGCTTAATTCACCGTATTTTTCGATATTTTAGTCTGCCGTCAAAATTGCAGCGTATTAAATACTGTTTTAAAACACAAAAATTATTTACTTCAAAATAATGAAGGGTACTTTCATGTGCACTAACGGAACGTGCCCTTTCAAACAAAGTCCATATACATGAAAATTTACTTTTGCAAACTTTTAAATGAGAGACTATAATTAGTGAATACGAATGGAAGGACAATCCCTGTATTGGTGTGTAAATGACCAAAATTAGCGTTCCACAAAATGACCAAAGAGTTACAAATCCTTTCACCAAAGAATATTAGAGAATATATCCGCGTAATTCACACTATTGAACTGGGTAGATCCAATAGTCAAGTCAACTAATACAATCATGCATTACGCGGCTTAGAGTCAGCGAGGAAAAAAGAAACCTAGTGGATAGATTCAAAGAGTCATATTTCAGTCTCGCTATGCAGAATGAAATTTTTAAAAGCAAGTTGTTTTTTTCGCAAATTTAAACAATTTGCGAAAACAATAAACCAAAGCATGAAGATTCCTTTTGGGCGTAAAGTACTGCACCCTTTACCTTATAGTTCAAAGTTTGTCTCATTGGCACACATTTCCTCCCCCTGATATTCGCCATTGCACTTCAGAGTTTTATATGCAGTTGAGTTATAATGCCCCATCTTCTGTAGTCACCTCGGCCTTTGTAGGTCGCCTGCCGTTTTATGCAATTAGTAGTCACATGGGGATAACTGTTATATCCATTTTTTTCTAATATTATTAACAATTGTTTTTGTTTTGCAATTTATTTTTAATGATTTTCAATTTACTTCAATAACTATTAATTTCTAAAATGTAAAATTTATAGTTGAATTTTAATTGTATCAAATGCAATATAATACAAGTGGCGATCATACATTGTTTTGCTTACAGTAACTATTATATTACAAGTTATTTATTTGTGAATGAAAAACTTACAGAGTAATACTAATTTGTGACAAGTGTTGTTAAACCTATTATTGTTTACAAGCGTCACAAATAATTCTATTTTATGCAATAACACGGACGAATCTGGACGCCCGTGAAGTTTACGAACAAAATCACAAAGATTTTTTTTATTTTTAAGCATATTAACGGTTGCAACAGATTTTCTTTTCTTGGAGAAATGATAATGAAAGTGTAGCAAGGTACTGTAATTTCTAAGAGAATAGGACAATACTGTTTTATTTGTTAGTTATTTCAAATGCTCCTGGAAGCTTATTGTCTCCATGCAAACTCTTTTGGTTAAACAATGTATGTTTTGGTTTGTTCAAAACTGAACTTGTATGGTGATGAAATTTGGAATTACTTTATTACAACGAATATTGGGTAATTTCCTCGAAACCTTTCTGCACAGTGTGGCTGCCTTTTTAGTCGATTTGTCACATTTAGTCACTGATTCTCATTGCAACTGTTTTTCTTCCCACACACATTTACGGTAAATTGTTTAAACCATTCGCCAGCCCACGTGACGAGGCCTCGCCTGGAAGCGCGTCCCATCTGCTTGAAGGGCGTTGGCCCGCCCCGGGAGCGCGCGCGCCAGGCATTTTCCGGGTCTCTCGCTCGTCGGTTTTGCCAGCGGCCGAAATTCTCGCCGACAATGGGAAAGAAATTCAATTCGCGCCGAGGAATCCCCCAGGCCCAATGCGGGACGGGAGAGACGCCGTCGCGGCGACGGCCATGAGAACGGCGGCGGCAGTGGCTAGGGCAGCGCTGTTGTGGTGGGGGCGTGAGAGCTGAGGCAGAGTCGCCGGCGGTATGGCGGTTTGTGGGAGTGGGGGCGTAAGATGGTGACCGGGACGGCGGGGTTGAGTCGATGGAGTGAGGGAATGGCGGCCTCCATGGCGGGTATGGGGGTGATGGAGATGGTGGTGATGGTAGTGGTGGTGGCGGCGACGGCGACGGCAGCAGCGGTGGCGGCGGGGGGGTGGTAGTGGCGATGGCGACGGCGGTGGTGGTGATGGTGTTGGTGGCGGCGGCGGTGATGGTGATGGCGCTGGCGACGCTGGAGACGGTGGTGGCGGTGGTGGTGGTGGTGACAGCGGTGGAGGCGGTGGTGGCGACGTCTGTCAGCGCCAAATTGCGCTCGGCTGACGCGACGCCTGCTTGCAGCTGCTGTCGCCTTTCCCCCACCTACGATCACGCCGCCTTCACGACGGCTACCCATTGTACACCTAGCGGTGACACGAACTCCCGTTGTGGGGCTCCTGCAGCTTCTACTGGGCGTCTATTTTGAAGATGTGAAGAGATCGGGTGCCATGTCTCCAGGCGATGAGGTTGCACTTGCCGAGCAATGTTCGGAACACAGGCTGGATAGCAGAACTTTGACCAGTTTCTCTCTGAACAATATATGTCTCAGCAACAGTTATCATGAATCTCTTATAATATTTACATACATACAATAGTAAATTTAAAAATAATTAAAACTCTTTAATAAGAGAATACAAAATTGCAACCAAAATTTTGTTATCCTATTCCATAAAAAACTTGAAAAGAAACAAATGGAGCCATTTTTGAGAATATTTCAATATTCTTCATGGGTTTGGAAAATCACTCAGTTTTACCACCAAACTACTGTTGTTATGGAAATACATTAAATCAAGGTTTGCATTTTTTTTGGAAATTCAGGGATTTTAATGAAAACAGATTTTTTACAATATTTTTATGAGCGTGTCAAAATCTGAAGCTTCTTCACTGGGACCAATTTTCCATAAGAAACGTGCGGGGTTACGTTTAAAACAATATACCATTTTTACTTTCCCGTATACGTGCGTATATACGGAGTAATACACGTAGTATAGGGAAAGTTACGTAATGCTGCTGGAAAAAATGGCCAATTGTCGCCAAAAAAAATCGTTGCAGGGCCATGATAACGAAAAAGTTGATAAATCCAGTTGCTAAATTAAGAAAGAATCTAACACGTGGTGTAGCCAGAACCTCTTTTTTGTGGGTCTTTGATACAGAAAAAACAAATGAAAGGAAAACGTCCGTCTGTTGCACTGCTAGCTCCCAAAAACAATACGTACGATTTCTTCCAAAATGGAGAATCCCCAGTTGATCTGGTTCGGGTCGAAGCTTTGAGATTTTGAAAAAGATTCTATAAAATTTGGGGATACTTTCCATGAAGCCCTCCAGACATTTTCAAAATTTTCTCATAAACGGTTCCAAATTTTTTCTTTAAATTTCTGGTAAGAACAGAATAAAATGCACTGATTAAAGTGGCATATGTCCGATTTTCACGGTGAATTGTGAATTTTTGAAAATTGCAAAGGTTTGAATTTTATTCGGCTTCTTCCTCCAACTACAAAATTGCAGATAGAGATTTTTCCTGCAAATAAAATTTGTGAGTTCTTTCTTTAAGATCATGTACATTTTTTTGAAAATTTCAGTACTTTTCGCGCAATATTGCGTGTAATTTGTGCAATTTTAATAAATTACAAAAACTAGATTTTCTCAATAATGGCTCCAAATTTTTTCTTTAAACTTTTGTTAGGTATATAATACATAAACTCCATATTGCTCTATTCTTTTGTTTTTTTCAAAAATTGCGAAAATGTAATTTTTTGACTTTTCTCACGTCGGTAATATTTATATTAGTGGTGATTTGTTTACATCATTATATTAACGAGTTCAAGTGCTTTAGACAATGTCAAGTAACGTTTCTAGAAAAATCGACAGTTTTCTGTGAAACAAGTTCAAAATTCATTTTCAGAAACGCTCAAACATCATTTTCTCGTAAAGGGTCACAAATTTTTTTCTTCAAACTTTTCGAACGGATAGTGCATGCTGACACTCTTAATGTGACTTAAAGTTCATTTTGGGATATTTTTTTGTTTTCTCAAAAATTACACAAGTGTAATGTTTTTGAAAGATCTCTCACATCTTTAATATGGACATTGCCAGCAATTTAAAAACACTATTGTATTTGTGAGTTAATGTGCTTCAAATGACTTCAAATGAAGTATTTTGAAAACTCAAAAATTTTCTGTGAAAATGAGCTTCAAATATCTCATTTTTAGTAGCGCTTAAACGCCATTTTCTTAAAAACGGCTACATTAAAAGAAAATAGCCACATAGGACGTGATTTGTGTTTTTTAATATTCTAAAATTAATATTTCCGTTCTATCATTAGGAACCCAAAAACGTAAGAAAATGTCAAAAAATGTAATTTGGGCGGCGACAGATGGTAGCTGGCACGAGTATGTGGCAATTTTGAATAGCTAGCCCAGACCCAAGAAAATAGAAAACTAATGCGGGAATGTGTGCCATTCTATAGCACCACTAGTTCTAGTTTCTTTATTAATAAGAAAATTTGATTTCTTCCCGTTATTGTGACTGGTTAGCTCAAGTTTCATATTATAATAGTACAAATTTCATCCAACGTTTCTCGTAATATACCGATGACACACCACTCACCAAACTTTGGATTTTATTGATTGTTCCCAGCACACAGATCCATCAGTTCTTTCTCCTTTTATTAACACAATGTCTCCACAAATATTTCTTTCCAAAACGTTAAAATATCCACAAGGGAAAATGTTCAGTCTCTTACCCAGAATAAATAGTATTTGTAAAGCCACACATCTCTCATTTTTACGCTACCGACTTGTCAGGCACGCTCAAAATGTTGGAGCGCATGAGTATACCTTTTGGCAACGTATATGCAATATTCAAAAGGGGAAATGAATTATTCCAGGTGGAATATCGCATGCTGCAATGTGGTGGTGATTAATTTAAATACCCACGGAAACCACGGCGCTGTAGCCAGAGCAGTGCCATATCAGAGTTTCTAATTTTCCACATTGTAGGTGGCGCGAATGCCACCCCTATCTCCTTTCTCGCGTGGCATGTCAAGTGTGTACCAGAGAGTGCATATGGAGCTGCAATGTCCCAAATAATTCTCAATGAAGAAGACAATGACTCCGATTAATATTTCTCGGATAAAACTGGGATACCAAGGTACTCCGTTCAAAATGTGACTTATAATATAGGTCATAGAATGGTTAAGATATTTCGAAATAGTTTTACCAATTCGAGTAATCAAGTATCTTTTTCACTCATAGATATCAGCGTTGCTGAAGAAATGATGTTAGCATTTAAACAGAGCAATCATTTCGTGTTTATCAACACAAAATATAAGTAATTTCATTCAGAAACAACAATCTAAATATTGAGTTATGCCACATGGTTCAAGAAGAAATTTAACCTAATTTAGTTGATACAGTAAATCATTAAAGGGCATTAGAAATCGGATACAAATTAAGTTAGTAACATTATATATTTATAAATGAGACATATTGTGACCATATATGTATTAACTAGCGTAACCGCGCGAGGACTCTGGCATGTTAAACCCCACTCTTTCACTATTCATTTGTCTGTCCTTTTCATTAAGAAGGAGAGAAACTTCTAATGTACTTACAGAATATCAAACAAAATTAACAACGCAATAGATGCAATTGATGTTGGAAACAAATTTTTAATAAAGGTTTATCCAGCATTATTTTCTTGGCAATTCCTACTTCTTTAAAAACATTTGAAGAAATTATTCAATCTTCATTGACAGTTAACTTTTCGCTTTCCTTGATAGTCACAAAGGATTTACTCTTAAGAAAGCCAAGTAAAGTAGTCCAAAAATACCGGATCGGGGAAGTACGTACTCTTTGCAATATTATTTAACTTTTCTTGTTTTGTTATGAGGAACAGACAGGGTTTTGGAGAGTCAGGATGCCAGCATGCTGGGGTGCAAAAACTGAAAAATTATTTGTATACAAAGAAGTATTGGATTATATTCTGCGTCCTTACGTATCTCAAGAAAATAAATTTCGAGCGAAAAAAATAAAATAAATATTTTTACCTTTGAGTACTAAATACCATTTGTTACCATTAGAAACAATTTAGTCGTGCGTTTGGACTAAGATCGTCGGTAGTTTTCGAGTGACTTGCGCTATTCTTTCTATAATTTTAAATTTAGATGCTTTTTTAAAATTAATTCACGTAGCATTATAAGCAAGCGCGTTTTGATTTTTGTTTCTCATTGATTTCAAGCTATTTTTCTTTAGCTAATTTAAAAAGCTTATGATTTGTGTTGTGCCAGAGCACAAGTTTTCCCCTACAACCTCCGCGTACCTGTGCAAGAACTCTCGCATGTTAGACCCCACACTCATCCCTATCCTCCTATATCTATTCTAAGGGGAAAAGTAGTTAACGAAACGTGTTTATTTGTTTAAAAATATATATAAAGGTAACATGCAATATACTAACACAATATCAAATGAAAATAAAAACAATGCAATTAATCTTTAAAAGAAATTTTCAATAAATATTTATTCATAATCATGGCGAGTTTCCTTGGAACAATTCACAGCACTTCCTTAAACACATTTGAAGTAATTATTCAATATTTTTGTTATTTTCGTTGGCAAACACGCACTTAGCCCCTTAGCAACCAACCTTCTAAACAACTCGCTAAGAACGCGTCCGTAGCGAAGGCTATTAAAATGCTCGAGAGTCCATTAAAAATATTTTAGCGGATTTTCGGGTTTAGATTTATCATTGCTCGTAAATCTTGGGATCAATACGGGGCTTTAACACAAAACACAATGTTTGGGAATAAATGTAAACAATTGTCAGATGAATATGTACCTGGTAGTATGTTTCTTTCCCTTACATATTGTTCATGGTCAAGTTTGCGAGTTCTTATCTCCGACAAGGACCAAATACTCCAAAAACAAGAATGACCTTCAAAAGTAGATATAAGTGATCGTCAGCTTCTTGTAAGAGCTTAGTTACTTGCTCTTCTGATATTTTAGGCTTGTTTTAAGCTTAGATTTTTTCTTCAAATATTCAATAACTTTACAACAGTACATTCAAATAAATTTTAAACAGTTAGTCTTCAGTATTCACTACTATATCAAATTATAAGGAAGGAATCCCTTACGTGGATACTCAGTGGCCTCATTTATTTTTATACATTTTTTCATCATACTAAAGTATGACTAGAGACTAGTATGGTATAATGTTTTTGATCTTTCGTTCAAAAATGGTAGAATAATCTCCTCGTTAATGCTTCGAACATTCTTTTTCTTTCGTCAATCACAAATAAATCATAAGCTTTTTCATAACTGTCCACAGATTTAGAAGGCATTAAACTATGTCTTGCACCGTCTGCTTCCTCCAGAATATCATTGGCACAAAAATATCTGCTGATTCTTGACTTCGAAATTCCAGGATTTTTTCACAATCAGTTTGCATTACTAGAAAAAGGATTCAATTGTTTAATCACAAACAAAGTATCCAGTACAATCAAACCTTGCTACAGAAAACTGAGAGTAATTGCAATTTTTTCTTAACTCATGAAAGTGATAAGTTTATTTTCAATAAGCGATAAACTAGATCAATTCAGACGGAAGGTTAACTGCGAGGTGGAGCGATAGCGAAGCCGAGTAGTTAACCTTCCGGCTTTGTTCTTTAGACCTATTTAGAGGACTCCTGACATAAATAACTATTCTCATTTCGTTTTTAGCTTTTCGTGAAAGTCACAAAAACTTTTGCGATGGTGCTCGCCCACCCTCGAGCTGATGTACGTAGACTTTGTGTCATGTACGGAAGGAGGAAGAGGCCTCAGAAAAATTCAGGCCTCCTGGCACAACGCAATAGTCGGGATGGAAAAGTATGTAGTCAGCCATCAAGACCACCCTCTAATGAGGCAGGTCATGAAATCTGACCGAAGAATGGGAAACAGAGGCATTGTTGGTGTAGCAAAAAGCATTGCAAAGAAAACTATGCAAGACACGTCAAATAACACAGACACTGAACTTCTGTAACTACTAAACATGAAATGTGAGACACAAAAAATGTTAAAGAAGTCGTGGAGGGACAAACCCCTCCATGGACAGTATTTGAAACGAATGGACAGAGCACAGATCAATAAAGATCAATTATTTATGTGGCTTAAAAGGGGAAGAATGAAGCCAGAATCGGAAGCACTTGTAATAACTGCCCAAGATCAGGCGTTGGGACGACAATATGATAAAGCGGTTCTCAGAATCTCCCAAGATGATAAATGCCCCATTGCCAGGAACACGTAGAAACCATTGATCATATTTTCGCAGCTTGTTCAATCCTAGCAAAGACCGAATACTTGAGAAGACACGACAGGGTGTGTAGCTACTTCCACTGGCAGATCTGTACCGCCCTCGAAGTTCCAAACACATGCCCCAAGTGGTAAGAATACTCACCAAAACCGGTAACTTCTGTTGGATTGTGTACGATATTGTACGACCAACAAATTCAAACTGATCGCACGATAGCGGCAAACAACCGGATTTCGTTATCCGGGATTTGGAGAAAAACTCGTGTTTACTTGTCGATGTTGCTGTACCTGGCGATCAAAACGTCATTACCAAGGAGGCCGAGAAACGTCTTAAATACAAGTGTTTGGAAATCGAGATCAGCCGAATGTGGGGCGTTAAAGCATAGGTCGTCCCGATAGTTATCAGATCTCTGGGATTTGTTCCGCAAATTTTGAGTAAGAACTTGTCTTAACTCCCCGGTAATTCAAAAGACTGGGAAGTGCAAGAAATTCCTTTATTTGGAACAGCCCACATTTTGCGCAAAGTATTGTAGAGGCACCGACAGTCCCTAGATCTGTTCCTTAGGTAGCTGGTTGCAACCTGGAGTAGATTTTATACTCAGCCGTCTCATAACATTTGTAGTCGTGATGTAATATAATAATAATAATAATAATAATAATAATAATAATAATAATGTAAATTGCTATACTAGAGTAAGACGAATGCATCTTTCCATTTCTCAGCGAATATCTCTTTCTTACATCCCTTATAAGCAACCATTCATTGAATGTTTAATAAATTTATCATATTTATCATATCATATTACATTTATCACATTTATTATATTTATTACATTTATCAAACTAAAAAGAATTATGAAATAAAAAAGACCCTTCATCAACCACATACTCATTCGAAAACCATGTTTGTCTGGTGACAAAGTGCATTTTCGGGTGAGTGTCAAATGTGGGAGCGCTACGGCAGGGGGCATGCGAACTTCGCACGGAAAGAGCTCGGCCGGCGAGGGGGTAGGAGTGAGTGACGAGCACAAATAGCTGTCAGTCAGCCGTCAGCAGCGCGCGCTGTCCGGGCCCCGCACGCACATGCGTCCGCGCTCACAAAACATGACGCGCCATCGTGAGTCCGGTGGTTTTTCAGGCGGCTTGCGGGAAGCCGGCTAGACTGATCAAATTCAGTCTCTGCCTCAAGGAGAATTTTACCGGCTGGCTGCTCAGGTCGGTAGTCTTCTATGGTTTCTCCCATTAACACCAAGCGAAAGCTGGACGAGTACGCTAAGAAACAGGATACGAACCGCGCGCGATCTTTTCTTCCCCTTCCTTGCCTTATTCCCACCCCTTACACACACTTAGTCTTACGTATATTACACGAGTCCTCAGCTCAATGGTTGCATTGGTTGATATGGTGCCCCACAGGTGGGAGATACCTATTTAGGGAAAAACCCGTATGTCTCAAGTAAGTGGGCTCCGGATCTCGACTTCCAGTGGAGGAAGATCACCTCGAAGAGAACTAGTGGTGCTGAAACACGTACTTTCCCGCCATTATCTCGAAGTTATTTTGATGCCTGAACAAATTAGTGCCAGAAATACGGAAATCAATAAGTTTTACTGACGTGTGGTAGCAAACATCTTTTCTTACAATTACAATGGTGTTATGTGTGTTGCAGTATAAGGTAACAGGGTATACACCAATGCGTTCAGGAAGCGAAATAACTTCGAGTGTTAGCTGGGACAGCGGAAATAAGCTGCAGGGCGGTTCGGCGAATGGAACACAAGAGCTTTTTATTTCTCTCGCAGAAGACTCTGAAAACGGAAGAAATTGCGACTTTGCATATTAATACGAAAGAAGCGGTGATCATTGAATAGATTGTTAAGCTTTACCTGTTTTGGGTGCGGGGAGAAAGCGGTTTTGCTCTTATGTTTGTTATGTTCAGATAAAACAGGCAGACTTCGTGAACCAGACTTTTTATTTTACACATACACAGCTTTTATACAAAAATGTATCGTTCCGGTAACCCAAAAGAATGTACCATTAATCTAGCCAAGTTACCGTTTATACCGTGAGATGTACCAAACACTTGGACAGTGAACCAATATACCAAGAGGCGGAATAACAATATCTAAGCCGGGTCGTTCACGCTATTACTTAATCACTACTCTCACTCGGGCACTTCAATAATCTCTGCACTCCCTCGGCGGTGGCGGCGCCGGCTTATAACGTCCTCGGCGCCGCAGACATTCGTCTGGGGTGTAGGCTTGCCGAGTGTTCGCCTTGCTGCCCGTTTGCTGCCCACGGTTCGCTGCCTTTTCTTGTTGTCTCGCCCGCTGCAGTGCGCTGCCTGGTCGGCGCGCTTTCCAAACGGGTGTTTACAGCCGCAACAATTTTGTTTACCAAACCGTGGGAACGACACAATATTTTAGTGCGGGATGCCGCTGTGACCTCTTAGAAAATTATTGCTTGTTGCCAACTGTCTCGAGTTTAAATCCAATTGTCACGGCACCGAAAATACATACGCACTTATGCTTGCTTCCATATGCAAAGAATACGACGGCTATGATATCCCTGTGGTAGAGTTTTGAATTTTGAAACAATGCTCGGTCGCGTCCACGCGGAATTCCAAGCTTTCCTAAGAATTGCGATAGAGGAGAACGCCGGCTTGCCAAGTGACCAGTAAGTGCTGCTGTCTTGCCGTCGGGTTTGAAAGCATGAGCAGTTGAAAATCAAACGCCAAAGAACTTGTCTCTCAAATCACATCGTTAAAAGAAGTGACTGCTCATTTGTTGAAATTTTCGCGCTGGATTTGGGAAAAAATAGTCCAGCGCAACACGTTTGAAATGTAGCGTTCTGAGCTGGAAATTAATGGCAAAGATTGTTATAAATAATTTATTTACTCGAAGGGCGCTAAATTTGAATGATCTTTGGCCGCTCATGTGCAAACATAATTCCCGCCCGTGATACAAATCTCGTAATCGAAACTTAATTATGGACTGAGTTGAAATATTGGATTGATAGTTTCTTTTGAAACAAATTCCAGTGGGAACGTATCGAATTATGCTGAAAATTGAAAGCGCAAGTAAGTGTGTGGCCTATTAGAAAAAGGCCTAGAGTAAGAGAGTTGTATTCATTTATGTTTTCAGTTGGATAAATTAATGGTCTAGAATTTAATACCGCCTCACCTTCAGTAGAGGATGAGATGATCCTCATATGTGAGTGGTGACTCATCTATTTTCCTCAATATCTGTTTTTTTAAGGATTTGGATTCCCGCTTTCTAGAGACCATCTACTTTAGGTGATCTTGGGGGAATGAAATTCCACTTTATTGTGGAAGTGGAATAAAGATTATGAATTTCAGTTTGAAATTCTGGCGTATTTAGTGAATTAAATCATGTTTATAATTTCGGATGTGCACCAATTAAGGTGTTGGCTTTATCAATGTATGTTTCACTGGGCATGGCACGACGGGCTGTACAACGTTTAAGGATCTTAAATACTTGTGTTGTCAAGTGAACGACAATTTCAACATGAATAGCCTTTGAAACAGGCAATTATGAGATTACCTTTGCACGTATCTTGCGGCGCATGCCAGATTTAATCCAACAACTACCCGTGTAATCGAAACCCACAGAATGGAAAAAAAGGTACGGATGTGGTGTTAATTTGCCATAGGTTGCTGTGCAGATACAGGGGCAAGTCTAAAACAGGAGATACAAGTTCTAATAACAGATTTGATGTCTCTGCAATTAAATATCAATAATCGTTATCTCAGAAAGACGGTAAGATTTCGATCACCAGTAATCACTCTGAATATGAGCGGCAACAGGTGCGCTACTAAAATGATGAGCGCGATGATGAATAAGTGGATCGTGCGCTGTGCGGTCCCATTGGTTCGAGTGCTTTGGCATTCACCTGATGTTGATCGGAGAAACGGCACAAAACTATCGATCAGAGCAGTTGGCCGCTAGAAGTCTCCAGATAGCGACTGCATTCTGTGTAGCTATCTACCTAGCGTCGAAAATCCTGCCACCATTGGGTCTCGTACCCTAGGATCTCCGGTCAGATGCACAGCAGTGACATACGTTGATGCCCGCCTAAATTACCTCAGCCAATTGCGTTCAATTATAGCGTGGGCGTACGTGTTGGTGCCCGCGATGCTTAGGAATACCGTGATTAGCAGCGGCAGACGTAAGCTCAACCGCCTATATCAGACCTGCACAACGCCTGCTCCCGCGGGCATTCTGCACTTGGGAGCCGATCGTCTGCCCATGGCAGCGCCGAAAGTGCAAGTAGTGGGGAGTAGGAAGCTTTGCGGGGAGGGGAGAAGTCTGACGTAACACGACGCGGCGCGTAGATTGAATGCCTGGGCGTCTAATAATGATCCATGCTTCAAAATTAAATGCCCATTTTTTTAAATGGATTATGTCTAGTATTTCAAGTTACCATGGTCATAATACACTGTTTACGTTCTGTGCTCTACTGTATATCCACTTTTGTATCCTCCACTGTATGTATTTTCATTTTCTAATTTTTTTTAAAGAAAATAACATGCTCATTGTGTTTCTTCAGCATTTTTTTAATGCAATAGCTTTAAAATATATGTTTTTGTATAAGAAAAAATATTATTTAATTCTATCTAACACAAAATTGCAATTTAATAATTGATTGTTCACCAGGAATGTTATAATCTCCAAATCATAGAAAAATGAACAAAATCTGAGAGCAATCTCTCACATCAAGATTGACATAAAAATAGAATATGTGGTAATTCCAAGAAGGGTAATGTTTAATAGCACATTTGTGACTATTTTTCCCCATTATGAAACTGAATAAAAGAGATCAACGAGCAAACTTCTGTGACGATATGTTACGGACAATCATAAGATAATCATGGGTATTGGTTAAATAGAATGCAAAGGGCTTTATATTTTTATACGATCTCGTAAACGACTCTACACTCTTGCCAGAAATTAGAACAGAAAATAATCATGATTTTTTTAAAAACAATATGTTTTTGGTTTGAGAGAACCGTCTTATTCAATTAAACATAGTTAATAAAAATAGTTTATTGCTGTCATCATCAAACAAAAACAATTCAGTAGCAAAATTTTGTGTTTAACACTAGAAGGACCGAGTGTGTCAAAATGACACATTTGTGACACATACTACAATGTAGTGCTTGAGTTTTAAAAGTTAGAAAACTGGGTCTTTGTAAGTGCTTTCTTGAGTGCATGAACTGAATGTGCTGTGAAGCTCAATGCTGTGATTTTCATAGAATTGGAAAAAATCTTATATATACCTAGAAGGACCGCCATGTGTCATATTGACACAGTATACACTTCCAAGTCTTGATATTTCATTTCTGTACCATACTTCCGTTTCCCATTGGAAGAAGTATATCTCTGGTTTTCAGATTGATAGGACTATTGTTACCTTCTTTAAATTCGATGCATGATGATGATAACAATCCGTCACCAATCGCCGGATACATCGTGTTCTTTTTGAATCCACAGTATATGTCACAGAGAACTTTCTGTGTGCAGAACGTAATTGCAAACTGTGAGTGTGTATGAAACTTTGCGTAATGAGTACAGAAAAAAGACTGAAGGTATAATAAATACTTCTTGAACTTTAAAATTTTACTAAAGTAAACAGTGAAGGTGGCAGCATTAGCAATGGAGACATTTCTGAGGAAGCAGACGACACGGGTTTTGAAATCAATGATTCTGGTTTAGATTCTAGTGAAGAAGTAGAACAAGAACTAGAAGAAATGTCCAATATTATCCATGTAGTAGGAAAAGCAGCAGTCTGAACTTAGAGTGGTGGGAGAGGAGCATGAACATGAACTGCGATTACTTTTTTCTTCTGTGTCGTTGGCAGAAAAGCTGAATATGAATAAAATAAGCTTCATAGGTATTATGAGAAGGAATCAACAAGATCTGACACTTGAAGCAAAAACACTAAAAAAATCAAGGCAGTTTTGTCATAGTGAATTTGACAACTTTGGACAAACACAATTTCGGTCATACTCGGACAAAGAAATCTCAATTATCGCAAAAAGAACAAAAGTATTCGCATCCTGAGCACCTTACATGACAGCATCAGCACACACAACTCTGGAAAAAAAAGAAGACGGAGAGATTGTTTTTATAAAAGCATAAGCATACATCAGATGGTTCCTATATATACAGTGCGCACAAGGAGGTGATGGTGTTCACATTTTATTCAAGGCCCTAGATATTCCGACAGAAAATGCATAGATTTGTTCAAGAAAGTTCAGAAAAGTATCTACTTATAGATTGCAATTTATTCGCAAGATGGTAGATGAAATATCGTCTGAAAATGTTAAATCTTACTCTTCACTCCTGATAAAAAGCACTGTTACACCTAATCATATAAAAAGGAAGTACTGCCAAATAAAAAGCTATTATTACTTTACTTTCCCTCCATGTTGTATGAGTTCAAAGTTTGTTTACGAAAAATGCTGTGAGAAAAAATCATCATGCCTATGTTTTGTTTAATTTTTTTCTTTCTCTCTTAATATGAACATTAAATTTTCATAAACAAACAGATATTCATTAACGTTTTCATTCATTGCTCAGTAACGTCTCTATTATTTCAAGTTCTGTAAAAGTTTCTACAATTTTGTATTTTGTAACTTCAAACTTTTTTAAATATAATGTATTAAAATGTTCCAGATATATGTGCATTTATTCATTTATCCCCTTTACATTGCACTGCATGAGAAAAATATATAATATTAGCTTTTCAAATGCTAAGATCATGTGTCAAAATGACACACAACGGTCCTTCTAGGTAGAACAAAATTCCGGTCCTTCTAGTGTTAACACAACACTAAATTTGTGATTACATCGTAGTAAAGCGAATTACATTATAAGCTCTGTAAGCAATTATAATACTTGGTGTCGAAATCTAATATGTATAATTCGTTGTAGTTTCATATTTCGCCCTGTCATATTCCGAGACCAAACATTTGCAATACAATACAAAAGACAATATTACTTGAACTGAATATGACCGTCATGTTCTTGCCGATTGCTCTTTAAATTTACGCGCTATCATTTGAATTGCGCATTCTGATTGGTGGTCCCCACTCCTAGATTGGGTCTCATCCCCACCCTTCATCGATTTTTTCATTTGCACCCGAGTTGCCCGCACGCAGCTCCTGAGGTCAGTGAAAGTGCAAAATGCTGTGCAGGTCTGGCCTATATAGACAGCATGACGGTATGTCAATAAGCATCCGTACTTTCGTTCTATAATTTTCCTGTTGCTGCATATTCGTGTAATTATGGCAACATATTTTGCATATTTCTGTAAAATAAAGACTTATCTCCAAATTGTTTCGTGTTTCCATAGATTTTATTAATTGTGAGCGTTTATTGATTAGAAAGAGTTTGCGTTGTTTTTTTTCTTTTCTATCGATCATCGAGTACTTCATCACTCATACGATTTTCAATGACAACATGTTTTTTACCAAGCACAAAATAGTGGTGCTACAGAATGGCGCAGACATTCCCGTATTAGTTTTATATTTCGTTGAGTCTGGGCTAGCTATTCGGAATTGCCATATGCTCGTGCTAGCTGCAATCTATCGCCACCCAAAGTACATTTTTAAAAAATATTTCTCAATTTTTCGGTTTTCTAATGGTAGAATGGAAATGTTAATTTTAGAATAATAAAGAACAGAAAAACGTCATCCTAAATGGAAATTTTCATTGAAACATTTCAAGCTGTTTTTAAGAAAATGTCGTTTAAGTGCAACTAAAAATGCGAAATTCGTAACTCTTTTTCAAATAAAATGTTTGATTTTTCGAAAAAGTTCATTTGAAGACATTTGAAACACCTACACTCACAAATACAGAAAGTTTACAAATTGCTGGTAATGTGCAAATGAAAGATGTGAGAGATCTCTAAATAAATTTAAAATTTGTGTCATTTTTGCAAAAACAAACAAATACCTCAAATTCAACTTTACGTCATATTAATGAGTACAATTAACACTCTCCGTTCGAAAACTTTAAAGAAAAATTTGGACCCATTTTTGAGAAAATTGTGACCCATTTTTACCGTTTGAGCTTTTTTGAAAAGAAGGAATTTTGGGCTAGTTCTCACAGAAAACGGTTGAGTTCGCGAGAAACATTGTATGACATTAATTAAGGCATTTATATTATTATTATTATTATTGCTGTGGCCAGCATTTGAAGCTGGCGCGCGCGCGCCTGTACGCCGCGCGCCACGGAACCCGCTCGCGCGGAACGCTGGCCAGCGAGCGGGTAAGCCTCGAGGCGATGCTAACCCGGGCCGCGCCGCCCCTATTTAGGCGGGAGCAGGCGGCGGCCACAGCAGTAACACAGTAACTGAGTAACGGAGTCACTGTCAACCAGTCGCGAGCCACCGGGTTACCACGAGAGAGGACAGCGTGCCAGGGGCGCACACCTAGAGGACGGACCAGGAGTCGTGCGGGTCCGGGCAACACTCGGCGAGACGAAGGGCAGCCTAGGGACCATGCCGGAGGCACGGCTGGATTGCGTGCCAGGGGTGCACGCCGAGAGACCGCACCAGGAGTCGTGCGGGACAGGGCGACACACGGAGACGTCGTGTCGGATGCGCACGCCGTGGAGCTACGCCGGGAGGCATGAAAGACTGTACTAGTGCCTAGCCACGCACCAGCCTGAACCAGAAGTCCCCTGTACTTTGATTGTATGTGTATATGTGTTTGTAAGAGAATAAACGAAGTTAAGCAAGTGTGTACCTTTCCTTTGCGCAAACACATCTATTATTATTATTATTATTATTATTATTATTATTATTATTATTATTATTATTATTATTATTTATTATTATTAAAGCTATAACATCCCTATCCAGGGCAAAAGCCTCCCACTCCCTGGTGGGGTAGCTCACAAAGAACTTACCAAGCGAAGTACAATTGTTTTCCTATTAAATAATTTACCATTCTGTTATTTTAAGCATATGTATTCGTAAATATTATAATGCAAACAAATTGCCGCTAATGTAAATATTAACGAATTGAGACGAAGGTCAAAAAATTTCAATTTTGTAATTTTTGAAAAAACAACAACAAAAAATATAGCTATATATAGTTTATGTCATCTCAATACATTAGGCGCTATCCTTACTAAAAGTTTAAAGAAAAAATTTGAAACCGTGTTTGAAAGATTCTTTTTTTGTAATTTTTAAAATTGCAAATATTTCGCACAATATTGCCAGAAAAGTACTAAAATATTCTGAATATGTACATAACCTTAATGAAAGAACACACTCTGGAGAACAAATTTTGTTCGGTGGAAAAGTCTCTACCTTCAATTTTGTAGTTGTAGGCACAGGCCGAAGAAAATTCACTTTTAAAATTTAATCGTGAAAATCGATCCTAAGATAATGTTGTTGCTACTAACTCGTGTTGCTGCATAATGGCACAGACTTTCCCTTATTAGTATTCTATTTTCTTTGTTGTGTGCCACATAATCTTGCCATTTGCCACATAATCTTGCAAGCAGTCATCTATCGCCGCCCAAATTACTTCCAAGGCCCCACAATCCTATGGTAATGGCCGTCCTTCTCTGTTGCAAATTGAAGCTTGCGCTGGCTGCCACGTTGGGGGCAAATTTACGCGCATAATTCAAATACGTCGAAATTTTTCAGACTTTTCCGCATTTTCAAGGCTTTGAATAAATAGAATGGAAGACTTATTGAAATACTACCTCATTGTTTAAAGTAATGTATGCAAAACTAACATTAAAAAGTCGAAACGTTTATGTACCTCTGACATAATATCACACGTCTTTATCATACATCTTTACCCTAAAGCTTTATAAAGCACAAATAACACTGTTGGTTAAAGCACGTCGCCCACGAAGTTTTTGGAACTTGTAACAGCATTTTTGAAAGCCAAAAATAAGTGTATAATCTTTTATTCTAAAAATGTTTTGTATTTACTCCATGAGGTTGTTCAGTCGGTGATAAGCAAGGCCCCACACGCCAATGTTGAGGAGGTCCAATGAGTAACAAAAATTGAACGTTGCGCCTTCTGCCATGTTGATGGCAGCAAACACGTGAGTTGCCTTCTATTACTAGTAATAGAAGGTATTCGCTGAGCACACAAATACGGCGTTACGGAAATAAAAGTTAGAATAAACACTAAGTTAAATGTACCAATAACAAAAAAAATCCGTAATAATAATATTTTTATTTTCATTACATTAATGAGATTTCTCCACAAAGTTCACAGAACAGATTTTCTTGTTTTAAACAGAACATTTTTATGACTAATCTCTATTGCAAAACTATTAGAAAATTAAACACTTTTTGTTTTCCACTTATATAAATATTTACTGGCACGTAAATGCTGCTTAGCTTCCATAATGGGATTTAATGGAAAGGAAGAGACAATTTTTCAGTTATTACAAATTTTCCTACATTAATATTTGCTTGATTATACACAGGATTAGGATGGAAATTTCGACATTAGTAAGAACAATTTCAATTTGCCTTTTAGTATAACACTTCAGTACAAAATTGAGAAAATGAAGATGTCATGGAATGTAAAATAAAAGATTATTAAAAATATTATTACCAATAACAAATGTACTAATAATGACGGTAAGATTTTCTTCTGGAGAGGATGTAGGTATGGATATTTTATTAATATATTCAATAAATTGTGTGAATTTATTTTTTATTTAATTAACGCCAAAAACAGTTAAAATGTGTACAGTATTTTTTATAAGAAACCTTTTATTATAAATGCATCTCACATATATTTACTTGTTAAAGAATTTTTGCAGGTCTTCATATTTCCATACATATAACCGAATGCTGCGCATGAATTAACCATATCGTTTCAATAGAAAGTTAACGCACATAACCACACACAGGCTTCCCTCATTTACTTCACAGTTGCCATCAACATGGCGGATCGCGCAGTGTTCAATTTGCAGCGCTCTGAAGGGCAGGCGGGTGGGTCTAGTTCTATATTCCAAAACATTTGGTGATAACTTCGTATTATATTGAATACACTAAAGGGGTTATCATGAAACTATTTAGTTTTGATAGGTTGAGGATATTGTCCCTCACAAAACATCATTTTGTAGTAGATGTCGACACATTGCTTTCGGAAACTTTCGTTCTCATTTTTAAAGTGTACTCCCTTACTCCAAACTCTATTCAAAATTGTATACCTGGACTAATTCTGCATCTTTTTTCATTAAAAGGGTAAATCATATTACGCTAAATTTTTAGAATTTTTTACTAAATTATAAACTTAAATAATTTTTATACACTTTCGATACATTAAAAAGTTCCGTACAGAGCACGCAAATATCTGGATTAAATGCTCATGTGAACTGGTATTAAAATATACGCGTTCTTGATGATTCCATCAACCTCTATACAAAACTCGATATCAATGTATTAGGTTCGAATTTAGGGAATATCTACCCTGAAGAAATGGCACGTTACCTACAAAAAGTGGTTACTTTCATAGTTAAACTAATGTTTCTTTAAGTGCAATAACAAATTCATCGATTTGTTTGTTATTCACGAACATCGAATTAATTAGTAAAAGTAACCAGCACGTTCAATAGATTACATCACATAATTAAATGATGCACTTGTGAAATTACACCACGCAGGCTTTCGTCGCACGATTAGTACACTCGTAAGCCGCGCGCTGCTTCACCATTTTACTTTTTCCTCTTATAGAATCTCCCCCTTCCGCAAAAGGCACACAAATAATGATATACGGCACCAATTCGACTTGGTGTCCACATGCTTGCCCCCAATGGCTGCATTCAATTTCCAACGCTACACTAGCGCTGTGTGTGGGTCTAGTATACTATTACAATGTCTTTGATTACTTCGTAGGTGCATTTTACTCTATTCGTACTACAAGAAATTTAAAGAAAAAAATTGGAGCGGATGTTGAGAAAAATTTGTCTGGGGAGTTTTATGTAAAAGAGCCCCAAATTTTAAAAATATTTTTCAAACTCTCAAAGCTTTGACTCGAGCCAGATCGACAGTGGTTTCTTCTATTTGGAAAAATTGTATTTATGGTTTAGGCCAGACCTGCACAACGCCTGCTCCCGCGGGCATTCTGCACTTGTGTGCCGATCGCCTGCCCGTGGCAGCGCCAAAAGTGCAAATAGTGGGGAGTAGGAAGCTTTGAGGGGAGGGGAGAAGTCTGACGTAACACGACGCGGCGCGTAGATTGAATGCCTGGGCGTCTAATAATGATCCATGCTTCAAAATGAAATGCCCATTTGTTTAAATGGATTATGTCTAGTATTTCAAGTTACCAGGGTCATAATTCACTGTTCACGTTCTGTGCACTACTGTATATCCACCTTTGTATCCACCACTGTAGGTATTTTCATTTTCTATTTTTTTTAAAGAAAATAACATGCTCATTGTGCATTATTTTAAAGCAATATCTTTAAAATATATGCTTATATATAAGAAAAAAACATTATTTAATTCTAACACAAAATTTTTGCAATTTAATAATTGATTGTTCACCAGGAATGTTATAATCTCCAAATCATAGAAAAAGGAACAAAACCTTGAGAGCAATTTTTCATATCAAGATTGACATAAAAATAGAATATGTGGCAATTCCAAGAAGGGTAATGTTTAATAGCACATTTGTGACCATTTTCCCCCATTATGAAACTGAATACAAGAGATCAACGAGCAAACTTCTGTGACGATATGTTACGGACAATCACAAGATAATCATGGGTATTGGTTAAATAGAATGCAAAGGGCTTTATATTTTTATATGATCTCGTAAACGACTCTACACTCTTGTCAGAAATTAAAACAGAAAATAATCATGATTTTTTTAAGAACAATATGTTTTTGCTTTGAGAGAACCGTCATATTAAATTAAACATAATTAATAAAAAATGGTTTATTGCTGTCATCATCAAACAAAAACAATTCAGTATCAAAGTTTTGTGTTTAGCACAACACTAAATTTGTGATTACATCGTAATCACTAAGTTTGTAATTACATCGTAGCAAAGCGAATTACATTTTAAGCCCTACAAGCAATTATAATACTTGGGGTCGAAATCTAATATGTATAATTCGTTGTAGTTTCATATTTCGCCCTATCATATACCGAGAACAAATATTTGCAATATAATACAAAAGACAGTATTACTTGAACTGTATATGACTGTCATGTTCTTGCCGATTGCTCTTTAAATTTACGCGCTATCTTTCGAATTGCGCATTCTGATTGGTGGTCCCCACTCCTAGATTGGGTCTCATCCCCATCCTTCATCGATTTTCTCATTTGCACCCGAGTTGCCCGCACGCAGCTCCTGAGGTCAGTGAAAGTGCAAAATGCTGTGCAGGTCTGGTTTAGGCGCTTGTGGTGTTCACAGACGGGCAGACAGACAGATGGATGCACGAATAGATAGACAGACGAACGTTTTGGTTTCAGTTGTTTTTATTTCGGTATAAAGGACCCGCTAATCAGGGATTCTGGCTACTCCACGTGTTGAGAGATTTTTGTTTCTTAATTTAGCAACTGGTTTTTTCCACTTTTTCGTCACCAGGGCCCAGTAATGCAATTTTTTCTGCCAAAAATTCGCCGTTTTTTCGCGCAGCATTTCATAACATTCCCTTTACCACGTGTATTACTCCGTATCAGGGGCGTAGCGTGGATTTTTTAAGAGGGGAAGCGGCTTATTCTGTATTCAACCTACGTCGTTCATGGATGGTTCGAGGAACTATTTAATTAAAAGTACCTTGTTAATGGAACTTTTCATGGGACATTTCTTGATAAAAGTATTTTTATTCCCAGTATTGTTATCAGAAAATAAATATCTTTTTTTCAGTACTTGGAAATGTTTTAGTTAGTTTTACTCGTCAATAAGCGACACAAGAAATACACAGAAATATTTTTCGATAAAGAGAATAGAACGAGATTACATTCTGGAGAGATATTTCATCCGGAATCTAGAATGATCTGTTTTGGTAAAAAAAAAAGTTAATCAAATAAACATAGATCTTCGCTCATGTGTTGAACTAGAAAAATTCGACCGGTACATAGCCATTATACTGCAGTCAGTCCTACTAACAGGATAATCTGGAAACCTCAATGCTAATTTTCTCATTAAAGAGATGCTTTACTATTCCTTATTACTTTATACACTTTATTTCAAGAACGTCTTTAGATTAGATGAGAAAGTCCAAGCATACTGTACAAATTTCAAATTTAACAATCAAAATCAACTCAAAAAACAAAATATCCCTAAATAATGACGCAGGAGCATTTTGATCTTTTACGTATTTATTACGTACGAGCATTTTGCTCCTTTTTTCACGTTTCTAAATTTAAAGGAGTCATATTGGAAGGTTTCATAAGGTTAAGAAAAAATTAAAGTCAAAGACTTTCAAAAGATTAAAATGGCCACGAGCAGAGCACAGAGTTTCAGCGTCCCAGTCGCTTGAATTTTCTGTTACTGAAGCAAATAATTCCTGCAGATCACTGGTATGATTTATCACAGTCAGTACAAGCCTACTGGTGAAATTCCAACGTGTTTGTGCAGCTGATGGCAATCGCTTTTTCACCAATGTGTCTAAAGCTTCAATACGCGTAGTAGATTTAGGAAAGAATGCCCCTAATCCTGATCAAGAGGCGAAAAATGTTCGCACTTCTTTAATACAGCTAGCAGATTGTCCTAAGACTAAATTTAATTTGTGGGCAGAGCAATGCACCAATATTACTTTTTTACAAATCATCTTTATTTTGGCCTGAAGTCCAGCATGTTCCCCTGCCATAACTGCTGCGCCGTAATACGTTTGCGCTATTAGTTTTGTGTCGCACTTTTACGTGCTAATAACGACTTTTGCGTGTTCTAATAATCCAAATGCCGAACTGTCTTTGCTGCAGTCAGTGAAATGCAAGAATCTTTCTTGAACGCCATTCTTTGAAACATACCGCAACACGCTTGTGAGTTGCGATTTCATGGTCACATTAGTCGTTTTATCAAATATTAATGCCGCAAATTGAGCCTCATAAATCTCCTTTTCAATTTCTCTGTGCATAACTTCCGCAACTGCCGCGATAATATCATTCAGGACGTCAGATATTCCATGAAATACGTTGTTGCTTTCAATAAGAGCTAAATGTTCAGTATTATAAGTACCCAAAAACGTAAGAATTTCAATGTAGTTGCCTCGATTATGAGACTCGACAATTTCATTGTGTCCGCGAAACGCCACTTCTAGTTTTCCTCTCTGATAATATGCCAACATATCTTTGTCCTTTTTAACTTCTACATTGTGACGTTGTACAGACAACCAAAACTGCTCACTGATACTGCATTCAATTCTTCATTTTCGAAACAGTTTGAAATTTTTTAGGGATAGGATGTGAGAAACTGAAGTTTCATGGCGAGCCTGTGCTTTGTGAATATTGTGAAGATCATTAAATCCTCCTTGCGTCCACGCGTATTTCTCTTTAGAAAACAATAAACATGGCCAACAGAATAATTTATTTGTGTTTCTGCACCCACTTATCCACGGAACATGTCCACATTATCCACATGAACAATCTTTGTGCACGAAAATGTCGTATAAAATTCTTATTCCCTTTCAAACGACATTCAATATGAAGTTCCAGTGTAGGTTTTCCAGTCGCAATAATTTTTTATTTTTCCTCAAAAGAAAGGATTGAAAATTCATTTTGTTTTACATGTTCATTTGCACATCCACAAAAGACGGCGTTGCTCCATCACCGTTCGCATGGCGCGGGTTGCAGTCGCAGCCCCTTCCATAATGCTCTGGACGCGCCGGCCCGTAGCGCATCTGTCTGGCTACAATTACCTTTGCAAGGAAAACGTTCGAACAGTTACGAAGGAATCTCCAAAATTTTTAAAAAAGTAGTTACCTATGAACACTGATACTTACACGTGCGTTGCTGCTCAGTTCACGCTTTATTCACAGTTCAGTAGTCACGTTTCAATCACAGTCCTTAACAAGCAAAACACCATTCTATCTGAACCACGGAGGTCTTCCGAGTGCTGCGCGTCTTGTAGCCTCGCACAGGGTACACAATATTTCACGCGCCGCCCGCCCTATTCGAACTATAATAGCCTCTGAATCTTCAGGGCGAGGGAAATACGAAGAAGCGCGTGAAAAACTAGAGACCATGAAAGCCCGGCAAAGTAGAAACTATAGATATTCCAACATTTCATCGAGCTTGATAAGCGGATACTAATACAAGTAAAATGTAAAAATTTGTGATGGAAATTCGTAAGGGAAGCGGTGCTTCCAGCGCGTCTATGGACGCGCCCCCTGCTCCGTATATATGCTGTATGTATACGGCAAAGGAACTAGTGTTGCTACAGAATAGCAAAGACTTTCCCTTATTAGTATTGTAATGATCCAGGATCATTCTTAGATTATTTAAAAACATGTTAATAAAAAGGACCTCGTGAAATGGGACTGAATATACGAAAACGGGGACTATGTATGATGAATCGAGTATAGAATAAACAAGCGACGGCAGTGTCGCGTATAAACAGTACTTTTGTTTACAGAAATGCTTGAAGAAAAATTTATTTACGCATTAAAAATAAATAGCACACAATTAAAAAAGAATTTTGAAGTTTGTTTTATCAAAATCGGGTCACGTTGCTGTAGTATTTTTCATAAAAAGCATATTCGACGATAAACTTGACGATGAACAATCGAGTATTAAGAATTGTGACGTCTTTAGATGACCAAATCAATGTTTTTTAAGGATTACGGCTAAAATTGAAGAGTTATATTATGTTGGAAATTACAAGGTTTTAGGGAAGAATTTCGGCGAATTTATGAATAGAGTACTGCAATTTTAGGACACTGGGGAAAAATATAAATTACGTTTTTCGAGTTCATAACATTAATTAAAGAAAAACAATAGAAGGGATACGTGATCAAATAGGGTGGTGTGATGTGAAATAAAATATTTCGGCGTAATAGGACGAAGAACGGCAATTTGAAGAATGAAATTAGAATATTGAGAATTTCTAATGAATTTGGAACATCGTAAAACCACTGGAAATTGTAAAATGAACGAAATGTGATTATTTCCCGAGCACGTAAACAAGTCGAGAATGGCGGTGAGTTTGTTTTGTTTGAACTGAGATCATAAAAGATCGGGGTGAACAATGAGTGTCAGATTTGGTCTCGATGTTGCCTAGCATGTAGAAGCTGTGTTCGCGGATAGAAATGTTTGTGAAATTTTTAAAGTTCTATTTTTAAAGTATTATTAATACGTAGTGAGAAGATACTTGTTTTGCTGTTGACATCGCACGCAGACATTGACATCGTTCGCGGACAGAATATTTTAGAAAATTTGTAAAAGGTTTCGTCTTAAAGTTTTGCGGATGAACTTGGCGCAGCGGAAACTGGTGTATGTTTGTATTGGATGCAAACATTATTGCAAGGCAGATTTTCGCAGTATTAGTATATTTTAATTGTCACAAAAAAAACGGACTGGAACTTTTCGTGTAGGGGTGCGCGATGTTAGTTATAATTTGGCGCGATTTTTGAAAGATAGCGACGAATTTAGACAGTACGGGGACGTCGCTGATGGTGTGAGACGGCGCAAGCGAGCAACCCACTGGTGGAGGCTCATTAACCGACGCAAACAGCAAATTTGGTGCCATTGGACTACACAGAAGGCAACAAATAGGAATGTGTCATGCTTTCTTGATTATTTAGTTTGAAGAACATAGTTTCATTGTTCAAGACCAAGATTGTGATTACTTTAAGGGTAAAAGAATGGCCATTCCAATAATTTTTAAATGATTAAAAAAAGCATATGCATTGAAAGTAAGAAAGAAAAGTAATTCTTTCAAAGATGAAAGTTTAAAGTAACTTCCAGTACATATTTGTTGTTTGTTTTGTGTTTTTAGTGTATATTTATTTTGTGTTGTTCATGTTCATGTTATGTGGACGCGTAATTAGATGGAAGTCAACAGGGTATGAGGATATTTTGACAATGAAGGAACGAATCTTTGCCAGCCATGTTTTCTCTCACACATATGTGTTTTATTGGAGTAGCGAGGATCCTGACAACACTACAACTGAGGCTAATGTTTGAGTTTCTTTTCGTAAGGAGCCGGTCACAACCGGCATTTTTATAAATTTATGTAAAGTACTTTAGAAGGGGGGCTAGTATATGTTAGAAGTGGGAGTGGAAATCCCAGTGCAGTTACGTGGGCAACGCAACGTGTTGTTGTGTTGTAAGTTTGATAAATAAGTAAGAAAGATAGATAGCCATAGATAAAGAGAGAGGAACTCGCATATAATGTAAAACGGTTACATTATTGTAGTTTCTTTATCGTCGGCATGCCACATAATCTTGCCAGCAGCCATCTATAGCCGCCCAAATAATTTTTTACTTGCCCTTATATGTACGTATATACGGAGTAATACACGTAGTATAGGGAAAGTTATATAATGCTGCGCGAAAAAAAACGGTGCAACCTTGATAACAAAAAAGTCGATAAATCCCGTTGCTAAATTAAGAGAAAAAATTCCCCTAAAATTTTTGCTATCATATTCCTCAAAAACTCGAAAAGAAACAAGTGGAGCCATTTTTGAGAATATTTCAATATTCTTCATGGGTCTGGAAAGTTGCCACGAAACTACTCAGTTTTACCACCAAACTACTGTTGTTATGGAAATACATTAAATCAAGGTTTGCATTTTTATGGAATTCAGGGATTTTAATGAAAACAGATTTTTTACAATATTTTAATGAGCGTATCAATCTCTGAAGCTTTCTGACTGGGACCCATTTCCCACAAGAAATGTGCGGGTTTACTTTTAAAACAATGTACCATTTTCACTTTCCCGTATACGTACGTATATACGGAGTAATATGGAAAGTTATGTAATGCTGCGCGAAAAAATGGTCAATTTTTGCCAGAAAAAAATTCGTTGCCGGACCGTGATAACAAAAAAGCGGATAAAATAAGTTGCTAAATTAAGAAACAAAATTCCCTAACACGTGGTGTAGCCAGAATCCCTCTTTTGTGGGTCCTTGGTACCGAAAAACCAATTGAAACAAAACGTCCGTCTGTCCGTGGGTCCGCCTGTAAACACTACTAGCCCCTAAACCGTAGGAACGACTTTTTTCAAATTCAAGAAACACATGTCGATCTGGCTCGAGTCGAAACTTTGATATTTTGAAAAATAATTTATAAAATTTGGGGTTACTTTACATGACACCCCTGGATATTTTCCTAAATTTTCTAAAAAACGGCTCCAAATTTTTTCTTTAAGTTTCTCGTGTATTTTACTCTATTCTTACAAGAAATTTTAAAAAAATTGGTGCCTTTTTGAGAAAATACTTACGTATGGTTTTAGCACTAGTAGCGTTCACAGACGGACGTTTTGAAAATAACCATTTTTTTGGTATCAAGGTACCCAAAACGTGTATTTCCGTTGAAATTTTGAAGTCGATTTTCCGCAGCATTACATAACTTTCCCTATAGTACGTACAATACTCCGTGTATACCTGTGTAAGAGAAATTTAAAAGTATATAAATATTGTTAGATTGTAAAACATTAAGATCATATTGCTTGAATTTTAATATAGTAGTGTTAATTTTTTACTGTGATATTTGTATACATATGTGTGGTAATGGTTGAATTTTGAATGAGTTAATTGAATAAGTGATAACTAATAGCCTATTTGTATTTTTCTGGAAAACCAAAGTTTACATTCCAGATATTTGTTCAAATTTAATTAATTCGTAGTTTTGTACATAATTGGCCTCTTTTGTTCTGAAATGTTGCTCTAGATCGAATCAAGATTCCCGTCCCTGTTTATCATGATATTTATTTTTATTTTTCAAAATCCATTATTCCGTACTTGCATTTTAAAGTAGAATTCCTTTCTGCTTTTAATGAAATTAATGTCTCCCAAGGGACACTTGCGAAAACAGCCGGGGTTCGGCTCCAATACATTTTTAATCAATCACTAGTACAAATTGAGAGACGGCTTTACACCTGGTTTAATTTTCGATTGCGGTAATAGAAATTTCCGACAGACAATGTTTAGAAATTCTCATGTAAGTTTATAGGTTGCAAAATAAAAGAAGGTTATTCTCTAGAATGTGTTCCATAGTGAAATATCATTTATCATTAGCTCAGTTATATGTGCGAAAAATAAGAATAGTTTTTCGACAAAGTATCCTTCTTGAACAACCAGTGCTGCAAATGTGTGTCACTATTATAAAGTGACTTGTCTCGGATCGATAATACAGTTTTCTTGATTGTCTATAAAAAGCTCTTGTGATATTACTCAAGTTGAATTGGAAAGGCATTTTGGTTTGTTGCTTTCTTATAAAACAAGTGGTATAATTATGACACACATGAATATCAGTCACAAACATTTGTGTTATCGTTTCAAATTCTTCGCTTCATGAACCAACTAAACTCACACGCCAAAATCGTTATCTGCTTCAAGAAACAAGAAAAACGTTTCCAGTGGGAGTATGGGGCAAAATGTTGATATCCGTTTACTTTTAACTAGTATGCAACCAATTTTTTTCCTTTCTTGGATTGTTGGAGTCGTTCCATTTGATCTTGTTTTTAATATTCCAAGAAGAAAACGTGTTTTCTGGATCACCAATGTTTTTTCCACTATACTTTGGATGTGTGTTAGTCTCTCAGTGGCGAAATACAACACCGAAAGCGCCATTTATACACAATTTTCCATTTACACTGAATATTATGTCGTTATTGCATACAGATTTTGGTATACTGTCTGTGTTTCTGCCAACCTCGTGAACTTTGCAGAATGGTCCATTTACTTATTTCCTTCAATGTGGACTTCACGAATTCAAAAAGTTCTGCACCATGTATCCAGAATAGATAATGTCTTGTTGATCAAAAAATCACATCATTACCGCAAAATGCACACTGTGGTCATTTTAGAAACAACTGCGATAGTTGTTTATTGGATTATAGGCATATTTGCAAATTATTATTATCACGGAGGATATTTTTTCAAGGACACTGCGACAAGTTTACTTTACACAGGAACCATTTGCATTATTGTGCAGTATATTAATTTCGTTCTACTGACGAAAAATCGTTTCGAATTAATAAATTCAAAACTCACAAATTTAGCACAAAAATTGGATAGCAACATGTATTTAAGCAATAAAACCTTCACTACTAATGGAGACACGCCTGCGTTAAATTTACTTGCCCGAAAATTAACTGAAGAAATCTTCTCCCTCCGTAAATGTCATTATTATCTCAATGAAACTGCATCACTTGTCAGTGCTGCCTACGGTTATCAAGTGTTTTTGGAACTTTTTACATTAATAGTCAGAAATATTTCTTGTGGCTTCTTTTGTGTATTCCTTTTTCGGGAACTGAGGTGTGTAACAATGATTGAATTATTCGATAAGGAATTTTCGATGGGCATCATGCTATTTCCTTTGTTTGCGTCGGAAGCTTTACTTATCACCGCCCTCAGCCACGGAGCGCGCGCAGAGGCGTGCAAGGTGTCGGAGCGCGTGTCGCTGGTGCTGCTGCGTCTGCCGGAGGGGCCTGCTGCGCGCGAGGCGCAGCTGCTGCGCATGCACGCCGCCGGCTGCCCGCTGCGCTTCTCCGCCCTCTGCTTCACGTGCGTCGACCTGTCGCTGGTGGTGGCCATGGTCGGCAGCGTCGTCTCTTGGTGCGTCGTGCTCACAAACATTTGATCAAATTTAAACGGATAAAAATATTAGACGATTATCATTGTCACTGCAATATGAAATAAACGTATCATTAAAGAAACCAAAAACTAAACCTTAATTTTTATTTGGACTGTGAAGTAAAATTTGCAAAGTTACTTTTATTGGGATGATGAAATGGCAGATTAAATTAATAAACATACACCATTTCAAGGCAAATTAATATAATTTTTCAATCAAAGATTTAAAACTAGCTGAATGTGACGTCGCCGACGCTTTAAACTTTCTGCTGTTATTTGACTTTTCTCTTTTTCTTCAGTTCCGAGTCTTCTTTGTTCAGTGTTTTGTTTGTATTGTTTGTTTGTTTAATGTTTTGTCAGAGTTGTGAACTCACCACATAAATTTTACCATTTACAGTTTTAGTTTTCTTCTAATTCTCTTATTATTCTTCAAATTCAATGTTTCAAGGCAATTTACAAATTTACTATAAAAAATACCCATGAAATACTTCGAAACTCACAAACTCAAGACTCGCGTGCTTTCATATTTCGTTTGTCCTTATAGAAGAAAATTATGGTGCCGTAGACTGAAAAAAACCACGGGGCATAGTGTTGACCAGCTAACGTAACTGCTTTTGAAAAATATCACTATCTTTCTTATAAACTATACTGTCATTATACTTCCGTAGATTAAGCCAATAATGTTGGATTGTGCTATGGTAGTGTGGTATTGTTGCTAGCGATTCGCACTTTGCGGTTTGCTATTTTTCATGAATCTGCGTTAAATGATTTTATGGTTTACTAGTTCATTGCTGTGTGTTTACAAACCTGAAACAAAACAGGTAATGGTATACTTAACACCCTTGCGGGCCTTTCTGATTCTTTATGCCCTAGGGCCTTTTGAATACTTTATGGCCCTCTCTAATACCAACACAACACACAGAACACACTTATGAATTCGATTTTTTAAAGTTAAAATGCAAGAAAATACAATAAATAAATGGCATAATGCTCAACTAAATGAAAATAATTCGTTATAAACCTTATTTTGCTTTATTTAAATGAAAATTGCAATTTTGGAATGTTTCCATGAATTTGTAATTGCCATCAATCACTCTCATTTCACTGTTACGTATCACCTTTCTTAGAGACATAATTATTATATTCTTCTCCAGTAGCAGTACTAGTAGTAGTAGTAAAAAGATACATAAGGCACATCGGCTAACATCCTCGAAATGTTATTTTTTGACATTATGACACATTCTAAATAACGTTTGACAATAGACGCTAATAACCTAAATGTACCGTTTCATTAGCGCAATTTACACTGTTATTCACACTGGTAAATATGAAATACACCGTAAACAGTTTCATATATTCTCAAGATTTTAATGGAAATCACTGTCCGTAATTTTGTTAGCTTTTGCGAGAATTTCCGCAGGAACTTTACAATATTCTATCATTTTGTACGAACAAATCATTCCGATACGATTATGCAATAGAAATTAGATATACACTCTGTTTTGTTTATCTGACGTCATATTGACAAATGACTATCACAATGCTTCTTTTCACTGTAGACGCAAGAGGTATTAGAAAACGTTTCAAATTCTCGTTTTATTCAGCAACGAACAAGTAAACCATAAAGTTTTGTATGCACCACGGGCGTTACTAGATGCATCGGCGTTACATCTACTTAACGCCCTTGATACATAAATAACTAATTGTTATTTAATAAATAAATTGCTTACTTGATTAATTTAGTACTAAGCGTTTATTACAAGACCATCTTCAATTCTCAGACCTTCATGTAGGTATCGATACCAGGCAAAATGGCGCCGGTACCGGTTGGGTGATAGTGACTGTGTTTCACGTGCGTTCCATGTGGTTAGGTGCAGAGAGTACATGATTACGTGTGTTATAAGTAGATTGTGGGCTTATTTATGAAAGTGAAGGTTGAGTCGTAATCGTGAGTAGTTGTTTAGTATATTTTGTGCGATCTTCAGAAAAGTGACCTTCACAAAACTGAAATATGGGTCGCTCGTGTTGTGTGCCGGGATGTAGATCGAACTACTAGGCTTCAGACACTTCTACGTTTCACTTTCCCAAAGATTTTTGTCTGTATTGCCAGCTATAAAAGTACGAAAGTTCTTTAAGTGTTAGATAAACAAAGAATCTGTGATGAATGTCACCACATGCTACAATCCCATGAGGAAATGCATTTGGATTGTGAAAAAGAAATGTATGAGTCTTTTAAAGAACTGAATAGAGGTGGGTTGAAATGTCCTTCATCTTTCATGATTACATTAGCTGCAACAATTTATGCTTTATTCCAGATCTTAATAAGCCACACTTTTGAAAAAGAATTTTTAAAATTAAAAACCCTGCAAAATGCAGTAATAACATCAGGTATTCAAATATATGAGAGTAGTGTCAATGATATTGATAAAGAGTGCACATGTGGTGTTACCCTGATGAAAATAGTAAAGAAATCTGTAGAAGTATTGAGTAATATTTTATTAATAATTATCAAAGTTTTAAATGAAAGGCATACTTCAAAGGAATTAGCTAAAAAGCTTGGAGCAAAAAGAAAAAAATCTTACAATTCTAATCTAGGCGATAAAGGAGACAAACTGAAGCTACAGAAATTCACCAGTTAAACTGTCCCTTGCTCTTGAGTGAGGAAAATTACAATACAATTTAGGCCTCTTTTCAGTATCTTTCCACCGCTCCTGTGTGTTTCCACATCCCTTCACCTTGGAGTGTAAGACGTAGCCTTTGGATATCGGATATCATTCATTTTATCAACATTTTCTTGGTAGTATGTTCTATACTGTTCATTATTGCAATGAGAAAATGTAAAATTCTTTCCTGATGTGCATGTATTCTTTTTTATCTTTTCACTTACATTTCTACACTCTTGTTAGAATCTGCATTTCAGCAGCCTAAAACTGACTCCAATCCTTTTTCTTTAGGGTTTGTAACTCACTTCCATATTTAGAGGTGGGACATACTTTTGTAATTTTTAAGTACATGTTCTTCCTTGTTTTATAACTAACGTAGAACACTAACCTCTTGTAAATTTTTATGTAAAGGTAATTATACTGGTATTGCTCCATGTATCAAGTTGTAATGGTGAATTTCTATTTATGAAACTGGTTAGACAATATTTTGAACATTTTTTTACAAGTATATGTATATGCACTTGCTACTCCATATAAATCTCAGCTCTGATAATAAAAGAAAGTGAATTTATAAGGATTTCTGTTGCTATTTAACACAAATGAAATTTTATTTTTGATGATACCATTTATTATTTTTATTGCTGTAAAGAAATGTATTTTGTATACTCTGATCTATATTATTACCTCTGATTATTTCTAAATGAATATTGAGGTTAAATATGTACAGTATAACTGATGTGGAAGTCAGGTGTTTGCATATCCTTTGATTGTTGAAAGAAAAAATGTTGCGTAATGTTGCATTATGTTTTATTTTGACTCAATACTTTTTCAAGTGCTTCTGATTCATTTTGTGCAATTGAAGGTAAGTCATTGACGATTTCTTAGGCTGTGTACTCCTAAAGCAAATGTAATGTGTTATGGGAATAAAATGAATTCCTAAAATGTTGCTGTAAATGTAGTAATCTTCAATAAAAATGCTGAAGAAAAATTAGTTTTCTGTTCGCCAAATTATTGCTATGTGTTGCCCTAAATAATAAAGGCCAATCATTTTCTATGTATAAAAGTATGATTGAACTTGCACTAAATTTCTACTGTACAAATGTATTATTATTATTACTACGAATTTCTATTATGAGCTCATACAAAGTGTAAATTGCTACATCTAAAGATTTTTGAAAATACATAGGAACGCTTCAGATATATCCACTTGTTTTATTTCAGAATGCCCATCCTTATTCAATAGATATTGAGGAAAAAATATCATCCACAGGTGCGCCTAAATTTTGTATATTTTTTTTGCTTTGCTCACAAGCTTATTTCCTTTAAAATGCAGTGTCCAGTCTGCAATGTATTTCTTCTTAAATTCAACCTATCTTGATATTTCCAGGCTACAATGTAAACCGCACTGTTTCTGTAAGTATAATAGCTTCATAAGTAACTTAGTAATTAAATCCAGTTAATGTAAACATTGAATGAAATTATCACGAGTAAATTCTTTCGAGTGCTGTACACATTCAAATTTCCCGCGTGTGCTTGCTTGGTGAGCGAAGTACGCCCAACCTATACGGCGGCCATGTTTTTTCTACATGAAGGTCTGAGAATTGAAGATGGTCTTGGTTTATTATTTTGATTTATTATTTTCCAATTGTTTTCATCACTCATCACATTGAGATAGTTTTAGTAGTAAAGGTTAGTTTTCTTATTTAGTATTTTTTGTTTAAAAATAATTTTATTTTATTTATTAATAATTGAAATCCAATGTATTAATAGTTGAGAATTAATGGAGAGGCCAACCAGATCTGAGCCTATTGTATTTTGTCTTTAAGGTTGAAGCGAATTCAAAGTTCCCATGAAGAGGGAATTTATTTTGTGGATTGTGGAAGGAATGAATGGAAGAACGGGTTCATGTCACTCATACTTGTTTGTCAAATTTAATAGCTAAGTTATTGCAGGTAAGTGTTGAAGATTGTAATAAACTGTTTTTTATTTATTATTCGGATGTTAGCAACTTTGCAAAAACAAATGCAGTGTGTAGTGCCTTGGTATCTGTATAACAAGTTCAATTTTTATTGTGACAACTCGATCTACTCATCAGTTTTGAATACATGTTTCACCACGATTGCTTATTACCTTTCTTAGGTTATGGGCCCAGGTGCACGTAAAATAGAGTCAATGGTTGATTATCTGTGATTTCGGCATTCTTGGTGATTTCGGCGATCGAACTTGCCAGAATTATAAAAGTAAAATGGCTGATGGTAAGCAACAATCGGACGAATTAAGTCGTACTTTAGGAAGCATTCCCCGTACGCCGTAGAAATCACGTGCATCAAGTGTCAGTATCAACAGCTCAGTACAAGAAATCAACATACAATACATGTACGTTACTTTACAACGCATTGCCAGATGACATAAAACAATTAAAGTCGGTACACAAATTTAAGTTAAAAGTAAAATCTTTTCTGCTGCAAAACTGTTTCTATACAATTAGAGACTATACTGATCGTGAAAAAGAAAAATAATGTTTAATGTAACAAAACAAAGATATATAATGAATTAGTTTATGTTTGCATTGTATACATTTAAAAAAATATTTAAGACGCCTGTAACAAGTAATGTACTTCAGCTTGTAAAAAAATTGTACTTTTGGCCGTGATAGATGGCAGCTGGCAAGAAAGAGTATGTGGCAGTTCCGAATACCTAGCAAAGACCCAAAGAAATTGAAAAGTAATACAGGAAAGTCTGTGCCATTATGTAGCACCACTAGTTCTGTTATGAATGATAATCTTCTGAAATACCTTCTTTGGGGGCTGAAAGGACATTTTGTTTCACATTCTCTGGATTTTTCAGCTTCTTAATGCTAGAAATGAAACCCCATATTATTACTATTATATAAGTGTAAACGTCAAGCAGAGCCATTTTTGTCGCAGTCGTTAATCAGCGAGAATTGGCACAGCTTTTCGGAGGGAAGCTGCGCCGGTTCGAGTTCACGCCGGGGCATATTATTTGTCAAAATTCTCTATTGTCTCTGGAAATAATTGAGAACAGTAAAAACTTGATTGAAAACCATGTAAAGCCATTTGAATCACAAATATTGATAATGACGTTAAATGAACTGGTAGTGTCTGTATATATTTTATCCAGTTCTTAACATTCAACAATTTTTCACGTCTCTTCTTGGATTTGTGAATCTTTTTTTGACCATCGTATCAATTAATTGTTTATCATGCATTTACCATTTTGAAGCTCGGTTCGATTCTTTTTATGGCTCTGTTCGATCTCTACGGTGCTAGTTTGGCGTAGTAGTATAAGTGCCAGGCCGTTACCTTTGAGGATCAGATTGCGGGTCTCGGAACGGAAAAAGTTTTCTCGTAGAAAAAATTTTGCTGGTTTACGAAATAGTGGAGTAGCATTTAGGACCGTACAGAAGCAGTGCGAGGAAGTATGTGCGTTGGAAGCAACACTAGTTGTTTATTAAAATGCCTCAATGAAAACGTAATTGAGTGTGATAATTAGACGGCCACCGAATTAAGAAGAAGTCCAGTGTTTGTTTCGTTAAAATTGAACCACGGGTTATATTATTAGAACAGTTTCAATAAAATGCATGCTTAAGCTTCGGCGCCATGTACGGGAAAAGTAAACATTTTTCCAGATTTGAAGTGAAACCAGAAAGTTGTGGCGTAATAGTAATTACTAGATGGTGTATCCGAATTGCGGCAAATAGTCTCCTGAATTATTTCAGTAGTATACCATTGGGTTCCGGCTCTCACACGCAACGAATATTTATAAATAAGGGCTCTAAACATACAGAATTTCACGGAAACTTGACGAATTTCACTTTGACTTTAAAAATATGGATGATTTCTTAAAAAAAAAAACGCATCGAAATATTCACATAAAATGCAACCCGCATCACATGTCAACTTATCGGCAAATAACTCATAAACAAAGCGTTTTAGAGCCTTAAAAAGTACAATTTGGAGGCCACAGGCCTCAAATAAACGTTTGTCTCATCTTGTAGATAGTAGTGTGAAATTCTCCGATCCAGTCAATGAACTTTTCGGTTCCACGCTTTAATACTATCAAGGCCACCTCAACATTTCAGCCCTTCCTGCTGGTAGCAATTTTTGGGGCGGCATGCTTAGAAGGCTTAGATTCGACAATATTTACGCTTTCTGTTATCACCCTAGTTTGTGTAGTCTGACGAGGTTTATTTGCATAATCATTAATTCAAGATTTGCTCTCCAGCAACAACTAGAAGTACTATGATAGTTGCTTGATACCTATACCTATGAAGATTGTTTCTTATGCGAAACTATTCAATTAACGTTTTTTCGTGGTCTGTATGTGCTATGTACTTATTGTGGATGGATATGGGTGTTCAGTGAAGAGTGAAGACTGTGTTTGTGTTTTACCTGTACCAATATTTTAGTTATCATTCGATGAAATTTTCAAGTCAACGGGTTCAGACACGTAGCTTTCTCAAAAGTAAAAAGCTAAAATTTTTGTGACTATCACGAAAAACTAAACCTAACTGACAAAGAATATTGAATAATTACATCAAATGTCTTTAAGTAAGTTTTGGGTATTGTTCCAAGCAAATTCTCCATGATATTGAATAAATATTTATTGAAAATTTATTTTACACATAATTGCATTGTTTTTTATTTTTATTTGTAATAGTGTTAGTACATTGCAAGTTACCTTTATAGATATTAAACAAATAAACACGTTTCGTTAATTACTTTCCCTCTTAGAATGAAAATAGTAGGATAGGGATGAGTGTGGTGTCTAACATGCGAGAATTCTCGCACGGGTACGCAGAGGTATTGGGGGAAAACTTGTGCTATGGCACAACACAAAGAACAAACTTTTTAAAGTAGCTAATGTAAAATAGCTTGAAATAAATGGAAAACAAAAATCAAAACGTGCTAGCCTACAATACTACGTGAATCAATTAAAAAACAACTAAATTTAAAATTATAGAAAGAATAGTGCAAGTCACCCGACAACTGCCAACGATCGCAGTCCAAACGCACCATTTAAATGTTGGCGGTATCTGGAAGTTTGTACATCAACGCCCAACTGCAAACTCATATTGTAAATAAAATACCGTTTGATATTAAACTCAAGGTGTCGGTTCGTTAAGATATTAAAAATGCAAACATAGTTTGAGCAACATTCCCATGTACCGAAGTGGGCTTACTAATGCCTACTAAATTGTTTCTAATGCTAACAAATGGTATTTAGTAGTCAAAGGTGAAAACTTTAGTTTGATTATTTTTTGGCTCGGAATTGTTTTTCTTGAGGTACGTAAGGACGCAGAATATAATTCAATACTTTTTAGTAAACAAATAATTTTTCAATTTTCTCACCTCAGCAAGCTGGCACCCTGACTCTCCAAAACCCACTCGGTTCTTCATAACAAATCAAGGAAAGTTAAATAATATTGCAATGAGTAGGTCTGTTCTTGCCCGATCCGGTATTTTCGTACTACTTTACTTTGCTTTCTCAAGAGTAAAAACCTTTTCTATTATTTGACTATCAAGGAAAGCGAAAAGCTAACTCTCAAGGAAGATTGAAACATTTCTTTAAATGTTGGTTTTAATGAAGTATGAATTGTTCCAAGAACATCTCTGTGTAATGTTGAATAAACTTTAATTGAAAATTTGTTTCAAACATCAATTGCATTGTTATTTTGTTTGATATTCTGTAAGTACATTAGTAGTTCCTCTCATTTACGGAAAAGATAGACAAATGGATAGGGAAAAAGTGTGATTTAACATGCGAGAATTCTCGCACGGGTACGCTAGTTTATTAAAATGGTAATAGAGTTTTAGGATTTTTTTCATGTGGTGGCTCAGAGCGAAGTCGCTCGCCTTTCACCAAGGAGGTCCGGGTTCGATTCCCGTCGATCTCATGTGAAATTTGTTCCAACAAAACCAGTTTGACTGCTTCACAAGGGCTAGTCCAACCCCTGTGAAGTGCTCTAAAACCTACCTCTATCCTAATTCCTTCCCAATTCTGGCCGCCGGGTAGTGACGCAGGGGCGCGCAAGAGAGAGGCGCGTGCGCGGAGATGCTACCTGGCGGTCCTCTTGAAGACTACAACGTGACGTGACATTCAGTAATGGAGGATTACTCCTGAAAAGCGCAGTGGGTTAATGGAGAATTACTCCAAAGCGCAGAGCGCTCAACGCCCCGAAAGGGGTTTAGAGACGCGTTGCGTCAAATTGTGTACGCAACAAATGTTTAAAAAAAAAAAGGATATCGGATGAGTTTATTTTTTATAATTTTCAAGTTACAAAACGACAATGAAGAACAAATAACATTTGCATATACAAGTACGTGATTTAGAAATAAGTGCTTAATTTTGTTTCGGCTGAGGTTATAAAACCTACGGAGACAACAATGCAGGAGAAGTGGAGTTTTGAGCATGTGGCTACACGCAAAATCTATGTTATACTGCGATTTTTGTAGGAAGAGCTCTCAAGATAACTCAAATCTCATCTTCGCGATGGAATATGTCACGGCATTTCGTATCATTCACAGTCGTTCCGCTAGATTTCGCACGATCGCGACCGTATGAAGCAGTGCTTGCGATCATGCGACTTCTACCAGCAAGACCGAGAAAAGACGCGAAATGCCGTGACATATTCCATCGCGAAGATGGGATTTGAGTTATCTTGAGAGCTCTTCCTAGAAAAATCGCAGTATAGGAAGTATCGTGTTAGATTTGATTAAATTTCGAAGTTTGAGATTGTATTTTTACAAGTTTTAGTTGCAAGTTAGTGGAATTTCGGAATAGTAATTGACATTTTTGGAAAGTGTTGCAGTGCGAAAATTTTAAATTTTATATTTTGTGATAGTAGAGGAAAGTGGCGTAAGACTGTAGTTTCAAGTATAAAAATTTTGATTTCCTGTTTTAACCACGAACTGAGTCGATTCGCCGCGGACGGAGCGCGACGCATAATACAGATTTGTTGGTGATTGGAATCCAGCGACGACGAGTGACACGTGGTGCCGTGTACGTCGATGGAGTGTTTGCGTATGCCGGAGGAATTGGTTCGGAGCCCAGGAACTGTGACGTGGCGCCTGAACATCAAGCAGATGACAACAAACAGGGATATGCACGCGATTTTTTCGTCATAAATAAATTTCTTGCAAGACGTAATAGATTATCCAAGGCCTAGACTGTCTTTTAGTCATAAGAGGTAATGAATGGCCATTCAAAAAAATCCAAAATTTCATAGACTCAAATAACATTCAAAGTAGCATTCAGAATAATAAAAACCCGTTAAATTAACAAAACCATTCAGATTTATAAAATTTGTTCAAATTATTAATGAGAGAACGGTTCCATTTGGAAGAACGTGTGATTGAGATTGTTTGAAGTATTAATTTAATTTTGAAAAGAAACTACGCGCGGAAACCAATGAGAAAGAATTCCACAGAGAAATAGTTATTGTTGTTGTATATATCGGTGGTTGGCATATGTTGTCTTGTTAGTGTTACGTGTATGTATTTCAGGATTTTCATTCATTATCTATGTGTATTGTGTATTAAGTTGATTAGCTGGTTTGGACGCAGATCCAAGTAAGTGGATTTAAAAAAAAAAAGATTTTTTTAATTTCATAAATTAAATGTCGGGAGGCGAGATTGCCGACCGCTCTCTCACACGAACGTGTTATTATTCCAGTAGATAGAAACCTGGTTTCTCTGCAAAAAAAAATTGAGCTACAATTTATGGTCTAATCCGTATGAACCCGGTCACGACTCACTTGGATAGAAATTTTATGTAATTGCGTATTTTTGAGAAACTCGGGTGTATATTTCGAGAGTAAATAAATACGTATGTGTGTGTGTGTAGGGATAGACGTTGTGCAACCGTGCGTGCATTTTGTTGTGTTGATGAATTAATTAGTAAACAAATAAATAAGCTAGCCGGAGCAAAAATGAACGCACGTACTCTAACATGCGCAAACTCGCATGACGTTGCGATAGGTTCAGTTTCATAAGTGGGGAGGGTACGGAGAACCGATTACAATTCATTCTTTTACCAGAAACAATATTTTTGAATGCAGAAAATGACATTTTTGTGTAACAAGACGTAATGGGAGCATACTCAAAGATGAAATCTAAAGTAAAGAAAGGCTTACTGATTTTAATTTCTGAAGATGGAGGAGGATTGGCACTAGGGGACGTAGACGCAAGATGCTGGCCAGCTTGAAGCTTTTTAGAACATTTAATCTGCATAAATAAATTAAAAGCATATAGAGCTGCGAAGAGAATTCGAATTTTGCTACAAACTACCATGTTTTGAAACACATTTTACTCTAATTTTGACGCAAATCAATGTCAGATTTAATTTAAAACAAGCGCCCTTTACTAAAATGCATTTAGCTAAACGTTCAAGTTCAAATTAATTAAGTGCGAGAAAATTAAAAAGATTCAGATCTTAAAGAGAGAGCAGTATTAATGAATTTGAATCTTCAGACGTTCGGTTTTGCAAAGAAGTGTCTTGGAAGTTTAGCAAAACTTTTTATCCTGAGTGAGAAGCGTTTGACATGGCCCGAAAAAAGCATTGAGACATGAATTTGACCTGAAAGCGCTCACTGTAAATATCTATAAACTACTCAATGGTCGAAGAAACAAGTGGTGCCACAGAATGGCACAGACTGTCCAATATTAGTTTTCTTTTTCCTTTGGTCTCGGCTACCTATTAAGACTTGTCACATACTCTTCCCAGCTGCCATCTATCGCCGCTCAAAGAACATTTTTTTTTTGACATTTTCTTAATTTTTCAGTTTCCTGGCAGTAGAATAGAAATCTTACTTTAAGAATATTAAAAATTCAACAACAAATTTGAAGCCGTTTTTAAGAAAATGGCGTTTAAGCCCTACTATAAATTCGAACGTTGAAGCTCTTTTTCAAAGAAATTTTTTGAGTTCTGGAAAACCATTATTAGAAATCTCTTGCAGCACGTCAACGCACAAATACAATAGTGTTTACAAACGGCTGGAAATGTGTATATTAACGATGAAAGAGATCTTTCAAAAAATTACATTTGCGTAATTTTTGAAAAAACGAAAACCTACTTAAAAATTAACTTTACTTCATATTAAAGAGGATAATTGGCACAATCCGTTTGAAAAGTTAAAAAAAATTGGAGCCATTTATGAGAAAATGGCATTTGAGAGTTTCTAAAAATGCAGAATTTTGAGCTCCTTTTCACAGAAAACGGTTGAGTTTTTGGGAAACTTTATACGACATTATTTAAAGCACATGTACTCATTAATACAATAATGTGAAAAAAATTACCTTTAATGTATATATTAACGCTGTGAGAGAAGTAAAGAAATACAATTTTCTAATTTTTGCAAAAGCAAAAGGATAGAGCATTTGGGCGTTTATGCCACGTCATAGAGTACATTTAACATTATACCTGCCAAAAGATTAAAGAAAAAAATGGGAGTCGTTTTTGATAAAATCTTGTTTTTCTAGTATTTTTAAATAACACGTATTGCACGCAATATTGTGTGAAAACTACTAAAGTTTTCAAAAAACTTCGCATGACCCTAAAGAGAGAACTAATTTTGGAGAACAACTTTCATTGGAAGAAAAAATCTGTATCTTCAATTTTGTAGTTGGAGGAAGACGCCGAAAAAATTCAAACTTTTGCAATTTTCAAAAATTCAGAGTTAACCTTGAAAATCAGACCTATGCCACCTTAATATCTATATTTCACTCTATTTTTACAAGAAATTTGAAGAAAAAATTTAAAGCTGGTTTTGAAAAACGTCTGAAATTGTCCGAGGGCTTCAATTTCAAAAACTATTTTTCAAAATCTCAAAGCTTCGACTCAAGGCAGATGGACAGAAGTTTCTTCAATTGAGACAAACTTCTACGCATAGTTTAGGCGCTAGAGGTGTTCACAGACGGATGAACGGATAGACATGTGTAGATAGGCGACAGTCAGACGGACGTTTAAAAAAACAAAACAAAAAAACCACATTTTCGTTATCAGGAGAGCCCAAAACGTGAAATCTCTAAATTGATTTTTCGCAGCCTTACATAACTTTCCCTATACTACGTATTTTACACCGTATATACGTGGGTATACGGTAAAGTACAAAGCGAGAAGAAACCAACTTGACTACTTTTTGTTGATGAAAGAAATTTCCAGCCGAAGCAATGTCGACGATGATTTCTTGCTGCAATATGTGATTGACGGTATCGAAGATGACTCAGGAACGAAGCTTCTTCTTTCCTGCGCGAACACCATGAAAGAATTCAAGGAAATGATGACGCACTACGAGATCGTATTACAATCACTGTCGAAGAAGACGAACAATTAACAATTGGAGACGCAAAATTTCATTGCCCTGAGTAACGGGTGGCTAGCTTACTGACCTTGTAAACCCCAGGTCGCGGGAAAAGCCCCGGGTCGGGATTCGACCGCTGTTGATTTGCGTGGATTATGGAAGGGCAGAAAATCCACAGTGGTCATGCTGAACTTACAGTATGTGAAAGAACTCTGGCGAATTGCCCTACAAAATCTATACCTTCGAACACTTTCACAGAGCGGAGAACGTCTGAAGAAAGGAATGCGACCGTGATTAATGCTTTCTCTGGCGGTAAATATGGAAGTCATAATACTCTCAGGCAACTCTGGAAGCCTTAGGGTGCCAAATACAAAATTCGCAGCAATCTCAGCTCATGTCGGGGTTGGATCAATGAATAAATTTCCATGTTCTATCACTTTACAAATGGCAAGCTATGTTTTACTTTGTCCGAATGCTCATAATGAATAACAAAAATATAAAATAAAATAATTCTTAAGAAAATACTTCTCACATTATAGTCAAAGATCTCAACTTTTGTACTGTAACGAATGTGAGCTTCGTCGGAAATTGGACGCTCTAAAACACAAGATGTTATATTTCTTAATTGAATTATTTTATGCACCTTTCATCTAAACTTCAATAATACTACTCGTAATACATATTTTTCATTCATCATTTGACAATGCAATTCATTGAAGATAATTATTGCTCGGCCACCGAGCAATACTGAGCACCAACCATAATGGAAGTACAACCAATTGGTTGCCAAACAAACATCGATTCAAGTAAGAGTCATGCTCAAGCATCACAAAGTTCTTTGTTTCCCAGAAAAGAAAATGCTATAGTAATAGACTTAGCCAACCTTGCACCTACCATTGACTTTATTCAAGCTCTAACAAAGAAAATAAATCCGTCTCAAATACGGTTTGCATCAAAGATTTCTAACAACAGACTCTGTGTTTATCTTGCCTCCAAAGAAGCTGATGACCTAGTTACTAATTGCAAGTCCATTAACTTATTAGATCAAGACTTCACAATAAGGCCGTTAATTTCACGCAACAAAAGAATAATTTTATCAAATGTTTGTCCAAGTATCCCTCACCATATTCTAGAAGCCAAATTAATGTCAATAAGAATAAAAAACAGCATTAATAATGCCATTTATTCAGGCGGGTTTTTCAGATCCTGATTTGAACCACATTCAGTTTTCGAAGGTATTTCTCCTGAAGATGAGATCAAGATTCCTGCGTCTTTTCAAGTTAAATTAGATGATTTACCTCATTGGATATATGAAACATCTGTAAAATCTGATATCACCACCTGTTTCCAATGTAAACAACAAGGCCACCTTGCCAAGAATTGTCCCAATACTAATCCCATTTGTAATCATGATCTACCTTGTCCTTATATTGTATCAGAACTATCACCTAGAAATTATATTACAAACCCCTAATCTCCCTTTCCGTTGAAAATGAATTACCAAAAAACAATAGCGAACAATTTCCCCTTCCTCAACTAAATTCCATCCAATCTTTACTTTCTCACAATTTGTCACCCGAGAGTTCTGAGAATGAAAAGGGTGAAAACCCATTGAAACCACCATCGGTAAAAGTAAAAAGACTTCTTTCATCAACCAACTCGAATACTACTTCTTCGATTAATTCAATTGGTAATGTAAATAACGTAGTTGACATTTCAGAACGGTCAGATTCAGAATCATCATTGGATCTGAATAAACCTGAAAAAGAAAAATGGCCAGCTCAAAAAAATAAAATAGTAAGTGTTAGTAAAGAAAACATCTCTTGGTCTACTACGAAAGAAAATGTAGAATCACTTGAAAATAAATACCCCCTATCAATAAATGAACTGCTAAATTTCTTAGATAAAACAAAAGGATCTCAAAATATAATAGATATTGAAAAAGAGTTCGCGCTCAACTTTACCTCATTAACTTGAATATGTTAAAAGACATCCACGCCAAACTTCCTAACAGAGGAATAAAAAACCGCTGTTGGCAAGTAATTAAGAAACTTGAGAATATTAATGATATTCCCCACGAAATATCTAAGTCGCCTATGGAACAGTAATAGCTTTAAATCAATATCCTACTAAATCTTACCCCAAGTATTATGCCTACAAGAAACTAATTTTAAGAATAATATATGTGCAGAGTTACGTGGTTGTAGTGTCTCCTTTTGAAACAGAAATAATGCACAAATTGGGAGTGGTGGAGCAGCTATGTTCGTCAAACAGGAAATATTTCTTCATAATATTCCTCTTCAAACACAACTAGAAGCCACAGCAGTAAAAATCAAACTTAATTCTACTATAACTGTATGTACTATATATCTTCCAAGAATACAAAATTTGGATATTTATGAATTAATTGTAATAACATAGTAAAACAACTTCCGAAACCATTTATACTTCCGAGAGACTTCAACAGCCAACATCTTATGGGGATCCCACAATACTGACAGACGAGGAAAAATTATTGATGACTCGCTTGACAATCATAATGATCTCATTCTCCTTAATGCAGGAATAGCAACTCGATTTAATACAAGCAATGGATCTGAGAGTGTAATTGATTTGAGTTTTGCAACAAGCGATATTGCAAATAAAGTTTCGTGGAATACAATCCAAAATCTTTATAATAGTGATCATTACCCCATAACTTTACAATGTTCATATCAACGCGATACTAATGATCTTAAATCCCGTTCAAAATGGCTAACAAAGCAGCAGCAAGACTGGCGATTCCTCAGACTTCTGGAAGAGTAAGAAAACGTCAGAAAACGTAAGAAAAGTGCCATGGTGGAATGACGAATGTTCAATAGTTATAAAAGCACAAAAACGAGCTTTCAGAAAATTTGAAAAGAATAAAACTATAAAAAATAGTATCGCATATAAAAAGGAAGAACCTTTTCACGACTCACACTCGAGAATACAATGGCATCAGATTACTGACTCCACTATGAGTCAAACGCCGACCTCTATATTTCCGCATAAAATAAAACCATCAATGGAACGTTGTTGTGTATTGAAACATTCATGTAAACATTCATGTTTATACATTTTCTACTGTTTTCGCATCTTATCAACTAATACTAGTTTGTTTGATTTTGTACGTTTGATTTTGTGCACGACACATGCTGAAATAAAAAAATTTATTTTACTGATCTCGAACCCAAAAATTAAAAAGTGGTGTCAGGAGAGGGATTAGTAAATTAAATGGAAAGCAATGAGTGGAAAAAGTGAGTGTACAAGTCATATCATCGGTCTTCCGCCGTCTTGGATGAACAAAGAATCCAACGCACGTCATAACACTATCGACACACGTCGCAGCACACTCGTCACATGTCGCAGCAGCCATAAAGATTACGCAACACGTATATCACGCCAACTTTTTTGATCGCGTTCGAATTGAAGTTGTCGCTGTGAACTTTGTAGGCAAATCGGTGATTACGCGCGAATCATTGGTCATCGCTCAACACGTCGTGCATTAACGCATCAGCCAACGAGCATCATCTCACAACATGCGCTGCTTGAGTCCTGGCTCGGTGAGTCTTGTGGCCGCTCCTTCGGTCGTCGTGTTCGCGTTTCTTGAAGAAGTCAGTTGTGACACACTCATCGAATTGACCATTGCTGTCGTAGTCGTTGCAGTGTTACTGACAATGTTACATCGGTGTAACAACTCACACATCTCAACGTCAACATCTCGTTCGCGACGAAGACAACATGGCGGATGTCTCAGAGGAAACGTTGATGATGTTCGCGAACGGTTTGAAAGAGTCAGCAGCTAATCTAGAAGCGAGTGGACAAGGCGCAGGAGCGCAACCAAAAATACCAGTATTTTCGATGTCACAATACAGGTCCGCAGATGGTGCAACAGTAGAAGATTATTTCAAAAGGTTTGAATGGGCGCTTGACCTGAGCAAGATACCTACAGATCAACACGACAAGTATGCGCGCGTACATATGGGCTCCGAGTTTAATACTACTTTGAAATTTCTTGTTAGTCCAAAAGAACCTGAAATAATTGAATATAATACACTAAAGCAAACACTCATCACACACTTTGATCGCGCAACAAATAAATATGTGGAAAGTATAAAATTTCGAAAAATTGTTCAGCAAAAAGAAGAATCGATTGCTAATTTTGCTCTTCGTCTGAAATAAGGAGCTGCAAGGTGCGACAACGGTGAGTTCCTAGATAGAATGCTAACTGAGCAATTATTAAATGGATTAGAATGTTGCGCCATATGTGATGAGATAATATCAAAAAACCCGGATACTTTCAAAGCAGCATACGAAATTGCACATACTCTGGAGGCTATGCGAAGTACGTCGAATAACCTGAGGATTGCAAGCACATCAGTGTCATCAAAAAGAACAAATAAGTTGGGGTCTGCACCGCCAAAGTTCAAGAATCAAAAGAAGCCACATCAACGAAATCGATCGTTTTCTGGTCCTGTGCAAAAGCTAGGTGCTAAACGTCAAGGTCAAACCAACAAACCAGAAAACAACAGACAACGAGTATGCAATTTGTGCGGTGTACCGCATCTTCGTGCCAAGTGCCCTCGTATTACATTTTTTGTATGTTTTTTTACTGAATGAAGATAACTTTGGAGCTTTGAAAAGCTTCTCTTGGTATATGTTTAAATATATTCTATTGTGACTAGTATGTTTACTAAGGTGTATTTGTTATGTTATAGCAGTACAAGATAGTTTGTACAATTTATATCTGCAAGTTTGTATTGATTGTCTACTCCTCATTGCATAAAGAAATGTTCCATTCATTATATACCATCATCAGGTGATAATAAAATGTATTTCATACAAGGTTGAAGTAAAACAAAGTTGTAGTTTTACAGATTGGAGTTTTACAACGTTTCAGAGATTATTTGTACATTCCATGTTCATTGTTCCATCATCATTTCCATGTTCATTCATTGTTCCATCATCACGTACATTTTGACTAAAATCAAATTTATTACATAAATATGATTAGATGAAATGAATCTTTATAAATATCATGTACGCAGAAAACATAAAATAATGGAAGCTTACCTTACATTGAATAGAAGTTAAATGACTCTATGAATTCGATGGTTGAATGTAACAACTTCACCAATGCATGTGATAACATATTACGCAAAATTAAATAATATTTATCATTTTCTTCCATTATTGACCCCTACCTATGGTTACCTGACCCCCTGCCTCTTTATTGTATTTGTTTGTTTTACTTGCGATTCATAAACTTAAAACTTATATTCAATATAATAAATGAAACCTTTCTTTATGCAACTTATATCTATGTTTAATTCTTCTTAAGGTTGAAGGTCGTTTGTATGGTATCCGACAAAGTAGAATTCTATGTGTGTCTGTATTATGCAATGTAATATTTGTCTCAATAGGGAGCATATCTTTGGTGACTATCTGTGATAAAACTCCATTAAAATTATTTTAAAATTAATTCTTTAGTTGTCCGATATCACACTCCTCCTTTTACTTTTGCGATATCACTCTCTACAAGTAAATAGTCAACGATTTTTACCATCTTCAAATAAACATATTATTTTATTTTCAAACAAATGAGCTTTGATAGAGTGTGTGAGTACGAGATTGAAGTTAATTTTAACTAACCTTTATTAAGAAATCATATTTAAAGCTAAGGTGGTTGATACTACCCGACCTTCCCCTATAGTTCAGAATACATTTTGTAAATACATTTATCTTCTTTAATTTTGTACATGACAATAATTTCGATGAAGGTTAGAGTGTTCGAGCTAAATACAAAAAACTGAAATGAGTGCGAGATATTTAGTGTATTTTGCAATTTTTTGGAAGAATTTTTCAACGCGACAAACCACAAATTCGACTTTACGCTCAAAATTCTTGTAGATCTCTAAGGAAAAAAAATTCCGAACTTCTTTACTAAACTGAAAAAAACGACACACGTGAGGAAAGAGTGTCAAGTTAATTAAAGTGTAGCATTACCAAAGGGGCATCAATGATTGATTTCAGTTTTTAATAGAAATCTCAAAATATTCATATTGTTTGTGAAGGTCTTCTTGATCAAAATACAATTTCATTTTTCTCATTTTGCAAGAATGCGAGTTATTTCAGTGTTTCACTGTGGGTAAAAAATCGATATTCTTCACGACGCTGACTGCGGGCTAGATAGGGACTCCATTGTAGTATATTTTATTTATAAACTAGAAAATAATATGATATGCAAACATAAAAAGTTAAATGGAAGATATGGCTCAGAAAAGTACTTTGCCCCCGCCCTTAGCTTTAGACTGCGCTTAACTAAAGAAGTTACAGATATAGAGAAACTAACGGGAAGGTCTGGTGCGGTACCGCGGAAGGCGGCTTTGAAAACGCAGCGAGGAGAAAAATCCCGCGGGCTGCCTCCGGATACCACCATTGCTTTCTCTGTCGAATAAACAAGGGATTCCTTCTGCGCGATCGCTCTCCGCCTTAGCCCAGAGGAAATTGGAGATTTTCGCCAGCGTTTGTCTTCCTCTGAGCGCCTTCGCAACGCCGTACCATAGTTTCCGGTCGCGCGCTATAAAAACGCATTGCGCGGAAACTGCTACGTGGGCTGCACTGTTTTCGTGCACGACTGCGATCTTTCTTTGCAGTAATGAAAAGTGTCATAGCTTTCAGGTTGTTGTCGAGTTGTGGAACAAGTAATACTAGGACGGTTTCTCTTCGCGCTTCAATTTAAAAACAATCGATAGCTCTCAAGAGCTTCACTACTTGCAATCTTATTACTAGGGCTACACTGAGATTTTATTTCTTGGCGCGTGGGGTCTTGTCTTCACAATGGAATATCTCAGAGTATTTCGCGTCGTTGTCAATCGTGCCGTTAAGAGACGCATGATATCCATCATTGCTCGATACAGTCGCTCTCATTCCACTCCTAGCGGCAGGACGGAGAACAACGCGAAATACCGTGACATGTTCCATCATGAAGACAAGACCCCACGCGCCAAGAAATAAAAACCCAAGTATAGGAATTTGGCAAACTGCTTTTTTATTATCGTCACGATTTTAAAACATTTGACAATACGAATCACTTACATCAGATTCGGATCCACGGGGGGGGGGAAGAAATCCTCCCCCCCAAATTGTTCACTAACAATTAATTTTAACTTGTGAAACTTTCAAGCAAAACTATTTTCGGATAATCATTAAAACGAATCAAATCGTATTGTATCATGAGCTTAATTAGCCTGCGTCATTCTACATAATCTGCAATACCACACATTGGACCAAAACATTTTGAATAAAACACTCTCTTAATGTACCGATCACTCTCGACTCACAGTCACATATTTTCTTTAGGCTTTTCACAAAAATAGTTCTCAAAGAACTCTATATGATGACATAAACGCTATGTTGGTCTATTGTTTTGTTCTTTTCAAAATGTTTGCTCTCTACTGCAAAAAAGTCAATCTACTTGCTTTCATACCTTTACCATACTGTGATTTTCTAAAGTTTTATCAAGGTGCGTTTCATTGTGACTTGTGTACATTAATATTATATAATTCGTCCATTTATATCTGGCCAGTTTAAAATATTATCCGTATACAGTATTTGAATAAACTCCTCTAGCGTGCGAGTGTGATGTCACTGAAAGCGTCTTGGTCTCCTGTTAGGGAACTGATAATTTGTTTTCCGATCAGGCCATAAGCTTCCAAAAAATTACCAAAAACCTGTTTTTTTCGTGTTTTGGTGCTGCGATCTCTGTATGACGCGATTTAAACCAACGCCACCTAAATAGATCTATGTAGGTGGCGTTGATTAAACTCCATTATTCCGTAGTTATTTTCAGCCCATGATATCATAATTTTCTTTCGTGAGGATGGCAATAACTATTTTTGTCAAACGAGCAAAAACTAAATGAATATCGCCCGGCAGAATGTGTTGTAAATTCTGAAATATTTCAGTTTTTGTGAAATGTGAAGTAATTCATGGGTCTTTTGTATTAATTATTGGCAACTTGCCTTGGAATATTCAATTTGAAGAACGTGAAGTGAGTTACAAGGAAACAAGAACTCTAAATACTAAACAATGAGTTTCTTAACCTTGCTAAAATCTACTTTCAATTTAATGTGACTTACAAGTTATACACATAAACATACAAAATAGTAACTTTTTAATGCTTATATATATATATATATATATATATATATATATATATATATATATATATATATATATTCGCCTTCAGAACTCAGACTGAATTTGAGGTGTTTTAAAATACTTAAAAAAGGGCACAAAAGTTTGGAAGTGTTAAGGAACTCAGGGGAATCAAATGTAGATGTAGATGATATAACGTCAGAATTTTCCGAACTAATGGAGAATGATCTTATTATTAGTGGTAGAGAATAACGCAGAACAACAGCTTACAGGTGATCATTTTTTTCATTTAAGAAAACAGAAAGTGAACAATATTGTAACCGCTTTCTAGTGTTGATAGTCGCGTTTACAACGAAATCGGCCACCTGTTCTGGCAGAACGCGGAGCAAGATTTCAAACAGTACTCCCTGTTCGCCACTAGGAAGCGTAAAACAGAGGCACTGATTTATAAATTCCTAGTCTGAATGCACTAGCCAATGTGAAATTTACGTGGCAATACACCGAAAATTGGGAGAATGTGATACCTCGCCCCATTTTGTGAGTGACCAGCGCCTATAACAGACGTACTTCCAAAGAACGGACGACGAACGAAGAACGACAGAGCACGTTTTTCGCAAAAACTCTATAAGAGGTAACTAGAACAAATTACATTATGGTAAATTACTGAAGAGCGAGTAAATAATAGTCTGGAATCGCAATACGTTGAATGTGTGTATATTTATCCAATATAAAGTATTGAAAAAGAATTCAAGACGGATTTTTATCCCACGAGGCACAATTTCGTATGAAGGGATGGGAACTAATATAATTACGTTCTTCCCCCGTTTTTTTTGTTATTTGTGGTTTATCTCCACTGGAAAATTAATACGTCATGCATCAACAGTAGAAATTGTTCTTTCGACGATAGACCGAGTAGACGGCGATTTTTCGAGGCCACGTCGCGCCACCCGCAGCTCTTCACAGTTCGTTAACCTTTTTTTTTTTTTTTTTTTTTTAATTTATTTATTTTAAATAGGATTATTATACAAAGTTCAGTTTTTACAACTCTCCATTTGCTTTGTTGACTTACATCTAATACTAAAAACTAAATCTATTGAACACTACAATTGACGAGGGGACTCACCGAGCACCTCTAAGAAGCATTAATATTTGCAAAAATGTTTAGGAATGAGTGGATAGGATATCTATTTTTTATTCTTGTTGGGGTTTCATTAAATTTACCTATGCTGATGTGTCTATCTTGGTTGATGAGGGTTAGGTTGGAATAGAAGTTATTGGCCAGGAATGCTATGTGGTGTGCGATGGGATTAAGGTTAAATTCGTGGTGTAACTGCTTATTGGAAATAAACCAAGGGGCTTGAGTGATGGTTCTTAGAAATTTATTTTGAATTATCTGTATTTTGTTGATGTTATATTTTGCTGCATTTGTCCAAATTGGACAAGCGTACAGAAGAAGAGGTCTTATGATTGTTTTATACAAGATGATGCTATTGCTTAGTGAGAGTTTCCTGTGATTTAAGAGTGGTTTTAACTGTATTAATTTTGCTTTGGCTTGCTGAACTTTGGTGTCTATGTGTATTTTCCAATTTAATGTGGTGTCCATATGGAGGCCAAGGTATTTAACGGCATTGTTATGGGGAGTCCAAGGGATTATGTTGTTGTTCATTTTAAACGGCGTAGGGAAGGAATATGGTCTGAAAGTGAAGACTTTAGCTGTAGATTTCGAGGGATTGATTTTGATTTTCCATTTCGTTGCCCAGGTTTCTATTTCATTTAAATGGGATTGAATTTCGTTGGCTATGTAATTAATTGAGGAGTGGGACATGTAGATTACCGTATCGTCTGCAAACTGGGCTATGTGAGTGAATCTTGATGTAGGCATATCTGCTGTATATAAGTTGTAGAGTAATGGAGAGAGAGGTGATCCTTGAGGTAGTCCTGCTGTAATGGGTCGGGGGTTAGAATTATGATTTTCTATTGCAACTGAGAAGGTTCTATTGGTTAGGAAGCTTTTGATTATTTTGAAGAGGTACGTAGGGGTGCCTATTGATAAGAGTTTATAGTTTAGTCCTTCATGCCATACCCTGTCAAATGCTTTAGCGATGTCCATGAAAACTGCTATTGAAAATTGTTTTTTTTGGAAGGAGGAGTGGAAATGTTCAGATATGCGCAAAAGTTGATGTGCTGTGGATAGTTTATTTGTGAACCCAAATTGATAGAATGGTATGAGGTGTATTTTTTTCAGGTATTGGTTTAATCTTGTTAGAATTAATTTCTCAAAAATTTTTGCTAATGTGGGGAGGAGACTTATGGGCCTATAGTTGTCAGGGATGCTATGATTTTTATTGGGTTTGGGGATAGGGAGGATGATAGAATGTTTCCAGGTATTAGGGTAGTAGCCAGTTCTTAAAGATGAGTTATATATGTTTACAATGAAAGCTATGGCAGAATTGGGTAGGTTTTTGAGAATTACATTGTTTATTTTATCGTGACCGGGGGCTTTTTTATTTGGAAGGGATTTGATAACTTTTAGAGTTTCTTGTGGAGTGATGTACTTAATTTGTTGTGGAACGTTAAAATTAGGGGAATTCGCGACGAGTTGAATTTGAGTGTGATCTGGGTGGGGAGATGTGAGGTTTGGTGTGAAAGTTGATGCGAAATGGTCGGCTAATACTTCCGTTTTATCAGCAGTTGCGTGTGTTTTCCCATTTGAAGTTGTTAGTGGGGGGATTATAGTTTTTTTTTCTGAGTATTCTTTTCGTGAAGTTCCAGAGTGAGTTATTACTTGTATTTAATGAATGAATGATATTATTGTATTTAGTTTGTTTATAGTGTTCAAGTGCTTTTCTACTGATTTTGGTTAGAGTATTGAGTTCTTTTTTAATGAAGGGATTCTAAGTGCCATCCATAGTCTCCTGGTTTTATTTTTAGTTTCTATGATTTTGATAATGCTTTGTGGTAGTTTGTCTGCTGTGTGTTTCCGAAGAGTGATCGGTCGTACGGGGTTGAGTTTGCCTATTGTGTTAATTATTATGTTATTTAGTTGACTTATTGTCTGGTCTATTTCCGCTGGGGAGTTAAGTATTTTAAAATTGGGTATTTGTTTTTGGATTAAATTTTTGAATTTTGTCCAGTTTAAATTGTAAGTATTTAAAGCAGGAGTGGGTGAATGGGGAGGGGGAATTTGATCTGTAGAAATTAACACTGGGATGTGATCAGAATCGAGTTCAAAATGCGGGGTTGAATGAAAATTGACATTAATGTTTGTTATTCCTATGTCTAGTATATCAGGAAGCCTGATTGGGTCATAGGGATAATAGGTTGGTTCTAGGGGTGAGATCACTTTAATTCCGTTAGTTACTACATATTTTAAGAGTTGGGCACCTGCTGCATTGGTGACTCTGCAGCCAAATTGTACATGTTTGGCATTTAGATCTCCTAAAAGAATATAAGATGATAAGCGCGAAAGTAAATTATTTAGATCTGTAAAATTTGTTCTTTTGTTGGGGGGTTTATACGCGGCAATGATAGTAAGATTCGGGTAGGTGTTGGTAAGTGAAACTGCTATTGTTTCGATGCCATTGATGGATGTTGTGTTTTCTTCGAAATAGGCGATAGTGTTTTTGATGAGTATGATCACTCCGCCGCCTGGGGAGTTGGCCCTATCCATTCTTGCTGTATTGTAACCTGGTAGCTTGAAAGTAGCTGGAGGTTTTAAATGAGATTCTGTGATGCAAGCAATGTCAACATTATTGGTTTGGAGAAAATAATGGAGTTCGTTTTTTTTATTACTGATGCCACATGCGTTCCAGTTCATTAGGATTAACCTATGATTTGAATTATTTTGTGCCATTGGGGAAACTAAAATTAGAAGTAATTGCTTGTTGAATGTTTTGAATAATAGTTGGGATGACTGAATTGATGATGTTGATTATATGAGTTATTATTTGATTGATAATATTATGAATAAAAGGAGTACTCAGAAAGTTTTGGGGGAGCCTGTTTTGTGGGTTGTGAGTTGGGATGTATGTTGGGATGTTATTTGGTGGGCGATTAAAAGCTGATTCATGGGTAAAATTTGGTATGTTAGCAGTTCTATGGAGCCCAGGGAAGTGGTAGGCGTTTTGAGGCGGGGGTGGAGGTGGGGGTGGGGGTGAGGTTGGTTTGCTGGTTCTAATGTTTGAAGTGGAGTTTTGGGAAGTTCTAGTTTTATTTTCTGATAGTTTTCTGAAATACTGACATTCATTGGTACGGATATCAGCACGGTGAGTCCCCTCACAGTTTCTGCATTTCGGGGGGTCATTCTTGCTGGGGCAATTTACTGAGTAATGATTCTCGGCACAATGTATACATGAGATTTTGTTGTAACAATTATTTTTAGTATGTCCAAAGTCTAGGCATCGGAGGCACTGGATTATTCCTTTAGTTTTTCGTCTTCTTTCGACTTTAACTTTTAAGTTGCAGATTTGAGTTGTTCGGAGAATTGATTCAATTGATTGTTGGCCCGAGAACTCAGCAGCTACAACTGGGATGGGCTCATTGTTTTTATGTAACCTAGTGACACTGTTAAGGGAAGAGTATTGTTCCTTTAGGTCATTGTATATTTCCTCTTGCGTGATGGAGGGATGAATGTTTTTAAAAACCACGGAAAACTTTTTGTTGGTTGGGTCCTTATACGTATGAAACTGTTTATTAGCTTTCACGAAATACTGAATTGCTTTTCTGAAGTCTTCTATTTTTTGGAAGTTAACTTTGGCTTTGTTATTATTGAATGTTACGGTGAACTGCGCACTGATTTGGGTTTTAATTTCCTGATTTAGTTCAATAATGTTCGTAATATTGTTAATGTGGATAGGTGGGATTCTAATATTTTCAGGCATAGTGGGGTCGGTGGGATTTGAATCATCATTATCAGGAAGGTTAGCTAGAATGCCGAAACTATTCTGAGTGGGAATAGCATAATTAGTATCCGAATTGGTAATTACTTTTTTAGATTGGTTTGGATTTTGGATAGGATCACTGTTTCCACGTTTGCCACTGTTCACTTGGGGGACTGGTACAGAGTTTGCATGGACATTGTCACTGCAGCTTGAAGACGAGGTCGCGCCTTCGGCTTGCGCGTAATGACTGACCTGATTTGGTTGAATGTTATTTTGCATAGGCTGCTGCATACTTGTTGTCTGCATTGAATACATTGCCGGTGCTGAATGCTGAGATATCTGCGCTTGTTGTGGTGGAGTTAGCAGATACGCTGGTGCGTATGAAGCTGAAATATCACGGCCTTCGCCTTCCACGACCTCCATTTGGCCGTCAGTTGGATAAACCAAGGCTAAGGCATCGGCGATGCACTGGCTCAGGCCAGCGTTGTTGAATGTTAATGAAGAATTAATAACTAGTTAATCACTGCACTTTAGATTGAGATTGTACTGTGTAGACAACTATTCACTGATACACCTTAACACTTTGAATCGTAAACTGCTACTGACAGTAGCGCTGCGCTCAGAGGTCTGCACTGCTCGACTGCTCGCAGCGGAATGGTCGTTAACCTTAAGCGACGAAGAAAGGACCACACTGTGCGAGCCACGGGTATCCATTCCGTTGTTCGTGTGTTCAAACGCTCTGTTAAGTATTATTTCGTCGTAGTTTTCCCTCACAGAGAACTGAAAGATATCCGATTGGTGTTACAGCGCAGAGAAAATAGGCAATTTAAGTAAAATCAAAAGTCAAATATTGAGTTCTTTAATTATACTGTCGTCTTAGAACGCAGATAATGTTTGGTTACAATATTTTTATCATGATAAATTAAATATTCTATAGAAAGAAATGGCCATGTTGAAAAGAGTTAACGGAATGTCAATTTCACATTATTTTTGAAGTATTTTGCAAGGATACATTCTAGATGTTGAAAGCCTTGTTTTTTATTTAATAATCTCAGTGAAAGAGAGATATGAAAACAGAGTAATTGATTTCTAAGGGAATTAACAAAGTTAATAATATTCTGACTGCATAGATCAATAAATTGTAAACTGTCACGAATAGTAATGCTCTTTTGTGTATTCTTTTATGTGAATAGTGTACATAAGTGAAGCTATTATTGTGTATGTGTAAATTTCGTTTCAGGAAGTGCATTATTTGTTCTGTTTCATTATATTATTATGGTATGTGTGTGATAAAACATTTATAGTGACGAAGGTCATGCATTGAATAGATGAATCATAAACTGTTAATTTCACTACATTAATCTGTAATTTCACTATTGTAATCTTTGTTTATATAGAATATACTCTCCTGGTTAAACTCATTTTGCACCGAAGTTTTCTTATTCTTGGTATCGGAAAACGAGCTCAACCCTTATATTATGGTAGGAGCAGGCTACCCGCTGCAGGAAGGGAAAAGTAACATCCATCGTTGCCACCTACTCATCGAGTGAAGGTAGATCTCTTGTATTGCCTGATCTATTAGAAAATAGGTAGGTTGGTGATAATAGTAATGCCTCGAACTGAGACCACGAAACCTATTAGGTTGGTGCGGTCGCATCATTTGTAAACATGTAAGTATATTTTTACAGCGATTATAATTTTGAAATTGCAATATTACCAGTTCATATCCCGTTTGGAGTTAATATATACAAGGCCATTGGGTGTTGGGAATTTTTGAACGGGAGTATATCATTAACAGCTACTACGATTAATTGGTATGTCCAATGCCCAATACTCTAAGAACATATTTGAAGAAAGCTTCGCATGAAAGAAAGGAATGAAAGAAATTTGCAACACATGAATATACTTTTAACAGTTCACAGTGTCGGCGACGCCACATTTAACTAGTATTTAATTATTTTGACATTTAAGCCTGAAGTTGGAAATAATTAATTTCCGAAACGTTGCTGTTACTATCATGTCACATATAATATTGATATAAAATTGTTATCTAAAACAATTTTCTGACTTTAACACAAGGATCAATACATTCTCATAAAATTGAAAAAATCTATAGATAGAAAAATAAATATTGATTTTAAAACGTCTTTTTCTCCGTCCGTCCGACCGTCGATGAACGCCAGCGTCTAAACCGTTCAGCCAGTTTTCTCATAAATTGATCTTGTCCCATCGATCGAAACGAAATGAAGGCTTTGGAAGTTTGACACGTATATTTTGATTTTTGAAAATACTGTACATGAAGTCTAAAAAATTTTCTCAAAAATGGCTTCTGATTAAACTGTGTCCTCGTATAGCGTATGGGGCGCTAAAGAGAATGCATTTTATTTCCATGTTTTCTTTCTTTCAACAATTAATTTACGTTCGTACACACAGCAGCAGTGTATACGTATCAGTAATTTTTGTTGCACAGTAAAATATGTTAGTTTTCAGACAAAAGTTGCTTCTTTTTAGTATTTACTAAATTTAGAATTATTTCACACTGAATGATCATCAACAAATACAGCAAAAACATTTTCTGAAAATGCATGTGATAATATCTTCATATATAACTTCGATAACCTATATAAGCTCACATCCGTATTATTGTTTGTGTTTGTCCGTCTTTGTCGCTCTTCTGCAAGAACACACCATGTTGATCCTACAGAACCGCCGATCAAAACATCCCAAGTTGCCCAATCTTTTGTCTATACTCGTGTAAGAACTATTAATTAATTCTTTGGTACACCTGCATGTACCCGGAAGTGGTCCTGCGGACGCAATTTACTCTGGAGAAGAGGTGTAGGGGAATTCTTCTCTCGCCTTTTTCACCTACCTCTTTTCCACGCCGCTAGGCCGCCTCTGCCGGCAACTCTGTTTGGACTAAAAACATGCAAACGGCCAGACCCTTGCCGCAGGGTGTGTTTTCTAGGTGTAGAGGAGTAAATTGCTTTCTCCTTGGTCGGGGGAAGAGCTGTCAGGAAACACAGGATTTTCAGCAAAACAGCACGGGTTTTAGAACCCAAACGAAATGAATGAAATTTGGCTTGGAGGTTTTAATTCAAAACATAAAACATATTTATTTAAGCGTTTGACAAAAAAACAAACATGTGATACTATAAAGAAATTGACAAATTTCGATGAATTTTAAATCACCATAGTCAGAAAACTATGCAATGCACAACACGTTCCCATTTACTCCAAGCAAATTAGCTGAAATAATTCAGTTTTTAAACTGCGGGAGCACCCATAGAGGACATAGTTATAAGAATCAGAAAGAAGGAGTGCATGACCAATTATTTTGCCAGAAATATGGAATTTAGCATTTTTTTACAATTTTACGCAAAACAGTTCGTTTTGCAAGGAAAAGTCTTATTACAAAAAGCATTTTTCCTTAAAATTGTGCACAAAAACTATCAGTTGCATGTTTCATGTGTAGCGTAGTACTAAAAATGCGAAATTTGAAGCTCTCTTTCACTAAAACATTTTCAAAAAATGTATTTGTCCAGGGAGCTTCTTGTAAAGTACCCCCAAACTTTATAGAAAATTTTTCAAAATCTCAAAGCTTCGACTAGAACCAGATCGACCGGGGAATATCCATTTTAGAAAAAATCGTACGGACGGACGGACAGACGGACGTTTTCCTTTCAATTGGTTTTTCAGTATCAAGTGTAGTTCAGTATCAAGTGTTTTTCAGTATCAAAAGAGGGGTTCTGGCTACACCACGTGTTAGAAGATTTTTTTACTTAATTTAGCAACTGGTTTTATCCATTTTTTCGTTATCACGGGCTGGCAACGAATTTTTTCTGGCGAAAATTTGCCATTTTTTCGTGCAGCATTACATAACTTTCCCTATACTACGTATATTACTCCGTACGTATACGGGAACGTAAAAATGCAACCAAAAAATTTTCAAAATAAAAAAAGTATATAAAAAAGCATCTGTCTTTTGTCAAACCAATGGAATTCGTATTAAATAATCTATATATAAACAAAAGGAAATGTGTGTACGTACACGGAGAGAAATGTTTAGTTCATACAATTAATCACGTAATAGATTCAACTAAACATAGTAGATTTTCATAGAACAAAGTGATTAGTCAAGTTCACGAAACTCCTGTTTAGTTAAAGACACTAACGCACGTATAGTAATGTTAACTAAACAGGTCGTAACCGGGACGAATGGCATCTAGTGGAGAAAACTATACAAATCGTTGCGTTGATTAATACATTGAGTACTATTTACTAAACAGTGCGGTGAAAATAACTAAATTAAACGTGAAAGGGGAACGTCTGGAGATGTGATCATTTCTCCATTTTTAAAGAGACGTGGCACCGTATTTGGTGAAGAGTGTCCTTTTATCTGACGATCTCTTCTCCATACCAGGTGTGGTGGCGGGAACGTTCCCGTGGTGTTCACATTCCACCACGGGACGAAAGGGTGTCGCGGTTAACCAGTTGATTTCGGAATGGCGATAGAAGCAACAGCGAGTACAGCGCTATTAAAATGTTCAGTCATTTCATCTACATTTCTGACAGGTTAACTTTATTTTGAAATGTCAACCAATCAGCCCGTCGCACAATTCATTGAGGGGACCGTGCATGACCACAGCGAAGATGATCAATGTGGACATTAGTAGGGTAATGGTCGCTTCCATAGAGATCTTTTAATATGGTCCACTGCGTAGGAGCAGCAAGTGAAGAGCTGCAATGGCCTACATCAATAACCGTGCTCGATTTCGCAGCTACGGCAAATTGTGGTGGTTTCCCAGTATTGAGAATCACCAAATTCAAGATGTCGATGACAGATTCCAAAACAGCACTCTTTGACAAGTACGCGAAGAACCCCAAAGAGAGCTATGGGCGTTTACATCACCCACAACCAAGAAAGGTGTGGGCAATTGGTTTATTAGACCTAGGAGGTCATCAACCGACACCGTTTGTCTTGGGGGCATAAGATCACATACAGTGAGTACATGGACGGGAGATACACCTGCATGCAGACTGTTTGAAGGTCGGTTTGAACGGGGATTTCTGCAGAATTTAACGTTTCCTGGACCAAAGTAGTAACTCCGCCGTGAGCGCGGAGGCCGTCATCGAGATCAATCCTACAAAGAGTGAAACCGCGAAAGTGTGTGGACCGAGGTGGAGAAAGATGCGTTTCCTGTAAACAAAAAATTGAGGGTGTATAACGGGACAACAAGAGTTTTAATTCGTCCCGTCTGGGAGAAAATCCATTAAGATTCCAGGATAGGAGAGCCGTTAAGAGGATTTCTTTTGTTTTTCCTTTTTCCGCCTCTGCTGCCCGAAGGGGCGAGTGTCCTCCGAGGCAGACTCATCTTGTCCACTCCTCGACAGGCTGAGAGATCGCTCAGAGCGAGTCTCTAGAGTCGGGGTAGGTGGTCGGAGTTTGGAGGATCTATCAACTTTTTTCTTGTCCAGGCCAGAAGGCCGTGCCACATCAACTTTCTTGCGCGGCTGACAAGTGGATTCTTGGTCTGACTTCGTCTGAGAGAGAGGGTCGTCTGTGTTGCTTTCTTGAGTGGTGTTTTGTACTTAAGAGGGAATTATTATTTTCTCACCTTGCAGAGACGATGTCACCTCAGGGAAGTCCACTGCGGATACCTGGCAACAGAAGTGAGCTACTGGGGGAGTAGCAGGTAAAGTCGGACTACTCGTCGTTTCACCGTGTGTGCCAGAGTGCTAGAGAAAGAACGCCTTAGTTCTACTTGGTTCTTCACCAGATATCGGCGTTTCGCTTCCGGAAAAGATACTTTCTCTGTAACTCTAATCTTTTGGATCTCCCTCTCTTTCAGATATGTGGGGAACTTGTTTGAGTTGGCCGCATGGACTCCTTCACAGCTTACACAGAGGAGTGGTGGTGAACAAGGGTTCGGATCATGCGCGCTTATACCGCACTTTGCGCAAGCAGGGCTATGGCCGAGCACCTTTGTTGGGTATGACCGCACCTTTTACACTTGAAAAGCAGTGCAGGGGTTCGGCACATACTGCCGCACATGAAGGTCATAATACCCACAATTGATTTTCTCTGGGTGAGAAGGGAAATTAAAAATCAGGATCAAGATGAGAGTGGGGCTCTCTTTCCCATTCTCCTTCCTCCTGATCCTGTACCCCTTCGTAACAACGTAAAAAAGGAAAGAAGTTCATCTTCACTTTCAGACGCAAAGTCTTCACGATTGACTACTCCCTTACATAGGTTAAGGGTAGTGTGAATGGTCACTTCCACTTGGAGGCCGGCAATCTGCTTGATTTTTTTAACATTCTCTATCTGCTCGTCGGTGCGCGCTTCAAAAAGAATGGTACCATTCATCTGTCGCATGACCGCTTGGAGGTTTCCAAAACTGTCTTCAATGGCTCATGCGAGGCGGACCGCACTAACACTTTTAAAGGTTTTCTATACTTAAACACATGATATCAAAAGAAACCGAGGCTTCCTCGGTCTATCCTCCTCCCAAAGGAAGAAGCTATTCCTTGCGTAAGAGGGCAAGGGGTTTGTTTTGTGCTCCATAGAATAGAAGCGGATTCGTCTCCGTGCTCCCCACCCACCATGGAGTCCAACATGGGGACACCACTGGGGTGCCAGGGCTGACACGGAGATATGGTACGGGAATGTCACCGCGCTGCCCCGCCGTGGATTCACCAAGATTCACCTTGGAGTTCAGTGCAAGACCTAGTGCGAGTCGATTAATTGGGAGTGGGTTAGCTCCTGTAGTAGATGCAGCGCGGTGGGAGGTTCCGTGCTGCGAATGCAACTACATACAGGATTGTTTCTTTAGAGGCAAATGAAAGGCAATGTACACTTGTGAATGAATTTAGGTTTAATTCTTGAAAATAGGTAGTTATACAAATAGGTAATTTAGCGGTAAGCCGGAGGACCAATGAATGTTTATACAGTTTAAGTTTCGTCTTTCTTGAAGTTCACATTTACTTACAGATTGATGATACTGTACACGAAACACCAACCCAAGTCAGACGGCTGAGTATGGATGCCGTCGGCTGAGATTGGCTGCAGATAATACGGCTGGTACCCTGGATGGCGCAATGTGCGCGTACTCGGTCTAACCGGAGCGGCCCGTTAATGCAGACTTGCCCAGGCTGATTCACGGGTGGCCCGGCTGTAGATCTCGGCCTGCTAGCCGCGCTGATTGGTTGCCGGAGAATTGACAGGCAAATCAAAGGACAGCTGACTCGTTTACATGCTGTCTGACGAGTGGAGCGAGCATTGACACTCGTCCGGTGTATTGACAAATGTGTCAGTGATAGTTGATTGTCTCATAGAAGTTGACGGTAATAGACCATGATTGACCATGATTGTTGACTGTAGTAGTTTCAGTATCAGTGTAGAAACGACTGATAGAAGTGACTGATTGAAACAGTTGTCTGAGAGTTTGACTGAAGAGTTTGTAGTAGTAGCATAGAAATGAATTTTAGAAGTTGACTGAAGAAGTGCGGCGTGGGAGAGAAGTTGCCGTGTTTATTGAAGCGTATGTTTTCGAGTGCAGAGGGGGGTAGTCACGTGACATTTGCAGCGAGTCTACGACATGCGGTTAGACGTAGGGTGCCGCGGGAGCTGCACGCTATTTGCTGTTATTGTCTGAAGTGTGTCACGTGACTTTGGTGCGGCAGTTGCGGTGCCCGCGATGGCTGCATCTCATTAGCAATGTTTGGGATGTTTCCCACGTAAACCAAGGTGCGCCGGTTGAGAGACGGGGGCGGCCGCGCGGGTGCGAGCGCGGCTGCCTTGCAGAGGTGTCCGTTGTCGGCGAAAACCTTAACGCCAATATTGTGAAGCAGGCACGTAGCGATTTCTATGAATTTTTGTACATCTGGCTAACAGGTAGTGGCCGTCGGCCGCGCGCCGGCTAGCCATGCCGCGTTATGACCTGTTCGTTCCTTCCCCGGCTTACAGTACAATGGGTAGAGGCGGTTCGGAGCTCGCGGCAAAGAGGGCTCAACGAGAATTGTTTAATTGTCTGAACATCTGTGTTTCACTTTTATATTTTTGTATGGACGTACTAGACTGCCGTGAGAGGCTTTGAGGGTGGGGTAGCCAAAGAATGCTGGCCGCGCGGGCGAAAGAGAATTTGGGGCTGCAACCTGCTAGCACATTTCCTCGTGATTTTTCGCAAGATAGAACAGTTCTCGTCTGCCCGTCTAGAAGAGTCCGAGGCCAAAGTAAGTATTTTGGAACCTACAATGAATGATCCCCAAAATACGTAAACAACGTACCTCTTAGTGCAAGGCAAACAGTAGCATAAGGAAACAAACAGATCCCTCAATTGCCAGGACACCCATTCCCTCCGCCACGGGTCGCCTTGCACGGCATACTAATTGGTGGGCGTTCAGCGTACAGAGAAGACCAGTGGGGAAGAAAAAGGAGTGAAAATATTATACGTGACATGAACTGAGAAGCAAAGAGATGAAAAAATGGGGAAAGGAACACTTGAGAGCCTTTTCTGCATCCCTCCGTCAGGACGCGGACCAACCCACCTTGCCGGGGGGTTACAACTCGGAGTGTATTTATATTTACAAAATGTAAGTATAATATTTAGTTGTTCATTGGAGGAATAATACAGTATCCATATTCAGCATGTTATAATTAATAATATAATACTGAATATTAAGAATACTGTGATTGGAATGCAACTTAAATATCTTTGTAGCTTAGAGTAATTTAATGTACCCATATCTCATAAATTAATTTTAAACAGTAATAAAGTCCTCGAACCACAGTCATGATGTTTATAAGAAACAGACGAGTATGTCGAGGAAATAGATAACATCACTAAACTAGTGGTGCTACAACAGCACTTACTTTCCCGTATTAGAGGAAACAGCTAAGTAGTACTGTAATATTGCACTTTATGCGCTACTAACATCTTCGCTTGGAACTCACTATTTCCATTGCAGTGTTGTCAGAACTATGTGAATTCTACAGCTTCACAAAACTAGAATGCAAAAGTTTTGTAACCCTGTATTGGAAAAAGAAGCCTGATACCCTGGAAATATAGAAATGCCTTCCATTGGGCCATGATTAGGGAAGAGTATTTTAAAACCATGCAACAAATTCTCTACTCACTACAAATGGTACAGCATTTGGTGCAAAACTAAATATTTGCCTGCAAATATCAACATAAATTAGACAATTATAACTCCTTTTCATACAGCTCCATTAGGTCACAACAATGACACTAATTCACAGATATTCGCGAGCGCAAAGTGAATTACATTGTTGCAGACCCTGCATTGTCGCTATTCTGAGAGCTATTAATTCTTTTTACTTATTTCAAATATTTCAAAATAAACAATTTCTAAAATATTAATGTGTAAGTCTATAACAAAGTTCGAATGTAAGAAACGAAGAAAGAAATAATATACAAAATTGCACATTCTAATTTACGACGCATCCAGCAGTCCGAAGCGCAGTAAATTTACAGCGGCCTATTACGTTTGTCACAAAATTAAAGAAAAATTACTCGTATTTTGAAAAAATTAAGCATGACCGTATTTATTTTATTTATTTATTTGTCAATATTCGGAATTGCCACATACTCTTTCTTGCCAGCTACCATCTATCATCGCCAAAAGTACATTTTTTTTGTCATTTTCTTAATTTTTCGGTTTCCTATTGGTAGAACAGAAACATTAATTTTAGAATATTAAAGAACACAAAAACCTAGCCGTAAATGGCAATTTTCTTTTAAAAATTATGTGCCGTTTAAGAGAAAATGGCGTTTTAGCGCTACTAAAAATGCGAAATTTGAAGCTCATTTTCACAGAAAATTTTTGAGTTTTCAAAATACTTTATTTGAAGTTATTTGAAGCACTTACACTCACAAATATAATCATCTTTACAAATTGCGGATAATGTGCATATTAAAGATGTGAGAGATCTTTCAAAAAATTTACATTTATATAATTTTTGAAAAAAAACAAAAAAAACTCAAAATAAACTTCACGCTATACTAATGAGTGTAATTAGCACTATCCGTTACAAACGTTTCAAGAAAAAAATTGCAGCCATATACGAGAAAATGACGTTTGAGCATTTCTGAAAATGCCGAAATTTGAGCTACTTTTCACAGAAAACGGTAGTGTTTTCGAGAAACTTTACTTGACATTATTTAAAGCATATATACTCGTAAATATAATAATGTAAAAAAATCGCCGATAATGTAAGTATTAACGACGTGAGAGACAAGTAAAAATATTTACATTTTGGTAATTTTTGAAAAAAACAACCGATAGACCAAAATGGCTTTTATGTCATTGATAGAGTACATTTACCACTATCCCTACCAAAAGTTTAAAGAAAAAATTTGGAGCAGTTTTTGAGAAAATTTTGTTTTTGTAATTTTTTAAAATTGCACATATTGCACGCAATATTGCACGAAAACTACCAAAATTGTGAAAAACATTTACATGACCTTTATTAAAGAACTCAATATGCAGAACAAATTTTATTTGAAGAAAAAATCTCTATCTTCAATTTTGTAGTTGGAGAAAGACGCCGAAAAAAATTCAAACTTTCACAATTTTCGAAAATTCAGAGCTGTACGTGAAAATCGGACCTATGCCATGTTAAGTGTATTTTCCTCTATTCATACAAGAAATTTAAAGAAAAAATTTGGAGCCGTTTTTGAGAAAATGTTGAAAATCCCCGGGGGGCTTCATATAAAGTACCCCCAAATTTTAAAGAATCTTTTTCAAAATCACAAAGCTTCGACTAGAATCAGATCGACTGGGGAATATCAATTTTGAAGAAAATCGACCGAACGGTTTAGGCGCTAGCGTTGACCACAGACGGACGGAATGCCGTCAATCGATTTTTAAGTATAAAGAAGCAACAAATCATGGATTTTGACCACACCACGAGATAGAGGATTTTTTTTCTTAATTTAGCAACTGGTTTTATCCACTTATTCGTTTTCACGGCCCGGCAATTAATTTTTTTCCGCCGAAAATTGGCCATTTTTTCGCGCAGCATTACATAACTTTCCCTATACTACGTATATCACTCCGTGTATACGTACGTATACGGGAAAGTAAAAATCAACTTAACTATATGTATCATCTTGAAATAAGTGGGCTCAAAAATTGTATACTTAAACAATAATAATAATTTCTCAGAATGGAGATGATATAAATGGAAGGTTGTTATTCCAAGACTTTCCCGGCAACTTCTTAAAGGTATTTCCTTCGTAGTCAAATATCGTCAGTGGTAACATTGGCTATAGTCGCGTTCGTGTTTTCAGCTCTTCAGTGAATGGAAAATTCACTAAAATATTTTAAAAAATTAGAAAAGTTGGACGAGTTGCTTTGATTGTAAAAACCAATGGAATACGACAAAAGCTACTTACTGTAATACACTTGTAAGAAACAGACGATTATGTCAAGGAAATAGATAACATCACTGAAAAATCAACTTAACTAAATGTATCGTCTTGAAACAAGTGGGCTCAAAAATTGTACGATGAAAGAAGCATAATAATAACTATGAAATTAATTATTATTGTGCAATCTAGCACGTTAGTTGTGCAAATAGATAAAAAATTACTTTCAGATTTCGCTCTTCTCTCAACGGAGTGCGGATTCAGTGGCAATTTTGCTGATCGAAGTAAAGTGAATTGTTACTGAGCAGGAACCCACAAATAGGCTGAACTAGCTCGGTAAGGGGCTAATCAACAAATTATATTTGTTCCGTTAATTACTTGGAATTGTTTCCTGGCGTCCAATTTTTATGTCCGTTTGTTAGTATTTCAGTACTTATGATCACCATAGTGACTTACATAAAAAATAAATATTTCAAAATGGAAGATATTGAACATATTCCGTATAAAATATTAGAATAAGCTGATAAAGCCTTCTTAAGCTTAAAAATACTTCCCATGAAAAGTAAAAATATGTATACAACATGTAGAAGTATTGGAAAGTATAAAAACGAGTCACTTTGGACTCAGAAGTTTTGGTGGCTTAGATTTTAGAACTGATATTAATATCTTTTTACATTTGTAATAAGCTGATACCGAATGGTTTACATGTACAACATTTAATTTATTCATCTTAAATATTTTGTTGTTCTAGCACTCAGCCAAGTGCCCAACCATCGTTTACTTCACCAATTTTGTTTCATTCATTCATTGCTTTTGTTGTAGATTTAAATCATTTGTTACTGACGTTCTATGGCGGACTAGATATATCTTGGCCACATCTGTGTTCTAGAAACTTAATTAACATTATTTTTATTATATCCTGAATTTTCATTGGTAGTTGTGGAGTTTTAACTGCATGCGCGTAATTAAATAGTGATAACCATTTTTATGAAAGTAATGAGTATAACTAATTTACTAAACGAAGTAGATGTCATTGACACGACTACAATGCGTATTTATGTGAACAATATACATTTATATTGATCATTGTAGAAACTACAAAGTTTCATTGTTTCACAGTTTCCTGAACAATGGACATGTACTGATTAAAACATATTTCTGGACACTGATGGCGGTACTTTTTTTAACTCTAAATATTTTTAGTAAGTAATTTAAGGTCTATGGAATGACACCTGTTGCTATAAAAGTCTTTGTCTCCAGGATGTTCCATTGTTCCTTCATGATAAGGGACAATTCTTGGTCTTACATTTGGATCTTTGTCTGATACACTGACATAAGATAGCCAGTATTGACGACTGCCGTATATACAAACCACACTTTTTTCATGTTTTTTTTTCTTTCAGGGTGTTACATCAGGTCTGTTGTGGTTCTATTCTATTGCTCACTAAACTTCGCTGCAGAATAGTTGTACACCTGGTTACAAAGTATCTGAATTATCCCGGAGGAGGAAGAGGAGCTCATATTTTCACATACAGGTATAATACCAGTCCACAACTGTTACTGGAACTACTTAAATTGGGTGCACATTTGACAGAAACTGTCTATACCATTAGAAAAGGCATTCCAGCTGAGATGAAACCCAAAAGTTAAAAAACAAAATAAGAAAAGGAGATGTTGTTTCTATGAGAACATCAAAAATGTCTGTCGTTGCATGGAAAGACAAAAGAGTAGTTGTGACCCTAAGTAGTTATTATGATAATAAACTTAAGACATTAGTGTGGAAACAAAAGTGCAGTAGCATATGGAAAGACAGTGAAATTCAGAATCCCGTTGCTGTACGTGAATACAATACATTCATGGGAGGAGTTGACAGCCGAACACTATGCAACGACATATGCTTTCGGACGCAAAAGTGCAAAGTGGTAGAGGAAGTTTTTCTTCTGGCTGCTGGTTATAGTAATAAATAACGCCTACCATTTGTATAACCAGGCTTTTCCGGAAGAAGAAATTCTAGAGACACACTTTAGAAAGAAGCTAATACATAATGAGAATGGGGACATAACAACTCAGCAGTGAAGCGCTCTTCTAATTTAGATGATACATTGGACATCACCAGACTCAACAGCAAATTTCATGCCATTAACTGTAAAAAGCGAAATAGAGACTGCAGAGTCTGCAGCGACAGAAAAAGCGGAAGGAAAACAACAAATTTTTATTGCCAGACTTGTTCTGACAATACGGTTCTCCACCCTGGAGAATGTTTTGATGTATTCCACACGAAAAAAAAAGTTCAAAGCAAATTAAAATGTATATATATTTTCTGTAAGCATGATAATTTGTGCTAAAAATGAACTAATTCTTACTTTTCATTGTATTGAGTTGTTTACTCCATATATTTTACAGTGAATAAATGTAAAAGAAATGTAGGCGTATTTAGTACGTAATTTTCCATGCTTAAAAAAAGATACTGTTTTTTTTAGAAAAGATATTCAAATATTTCGTTCACGGTAGATAATTACTAAACAAATTACGAACGAATACAAAATTGTTTTAAAAAATGCCAAAAGAATGAAGTGCTAGGTGTCTCCTTCCCAGACCGCGAAACAATGTCCGAGCTGACAGAGGTGTGCTGCGCGCCAGTCCTCCGTGCCGCCCTTATGTCTTCTCAGAGATGTCTTCCGAGGGCAAAGGGTTAAGTTGCGCTCAATCATTTGGGCCAAATATTAAATGCATTGTGCGAGAAAAAAAATTTAAAAATATGGAAAGAATTACAATGTAAGATCTCTTGAGAGTAATATCAGGTAATTTTGATAGTTTGATAGTATTATAACTTTTAGATAAAAATATATACATGACTTTTGATAATTTAACATTCAGTAATTATTACTGTCACAGACTTTCCCAAGAGTGCTAAAATTCTTTCCTTGCCCGAATTATTTCTTTAATTGTTGTTATCTTATGTTAGTGGAGGGGAAAATAACTATGCGCAGACAGTGGTAATGGCTGTTTTGGTATTTGCGCTTATAGACGGAACATGGGTGGTTATGGACAAAATCACGTCAGCGTGGAGCGCTAAGTGCCACCATTGAATTTCTCATACCCCGGCGTTTGACACTTGAAATTCTCAAAGTGCTCCTGGGGCTTCTTCAATTTTGCAGTTTTAAAATATTTTTTTGCAATTTTCGAAAAATTGGGGATATCATCGAAAATGATACTTACATCATTCTCTTAAACGCCCTTTGCACTATTAAACAACAAAATTTAATCAAAAAATTTGGAGCCATTTCCTTTTAACATTGAAAATTTCCGACGGGCTTCATGTAAAGTACCTATAAAAATTAAAATTTCGTTTTCAAATTCCAGAAGCCTCGAGATTAGCCAAATCGATTGGGGAATATCAATTTTGAAGAAAATTGGCTGAACGGCTTAGGCGATAGCGTTGACCACAGACGGACGTTTTGCCGTCAATCGATTTTGCTGTATCAAGAAGCAACAAAACATGGGTTTTGACTACACCACGAGATAGAGAATTTTTTTTTCTAAAACTAGCAACATGTTTTATCCAGTTTTTTGCTACCAGACCCCAGCTATAAGAGTTTTTCTGGCGAAAATTCACCTTTTCCGGCGCACGATTACATATCTTTCTCTTCTTACGAAGAATTCGTAAGGCGAGAAAGTAAAAACCTAGAATAATATCTGATTACAATATGAACAAATGTGGAGTTGATATTGTCGACACATTGTCTGCTACATAAAATGTATCTAAAATAACAAGAAGGTGGTCATAGTCATATTCTTTTCCTGTTAGAATATCGCGGGAATCAATGCTCAAGTTCTGTCACAAATGCTGGATACGGAAAATGAAACACCCTTACGAAGAATTTTTCTTAAAAACCTTTCGCTGGCTCTCATGCATGATCAGTGTCCTTCTCGTGTTTCCCTAACCAATTTGCCTACAGATGTAACTTCTTTTATACAAAAACGTAATGAAAGAAAGCAAATGGCAAATGAAAAATTAAAAAATAAAACAAATACGAAGAGCCACAAATAAAGAAAAAGAAGGGTACATGTATCAAATGCGGACGTAATAATATGGTTTACATGTTCTAAGTGTGGAAATTTTACTAGTAAAAGTCATTCAAATAATATTTTCAATAAATGTTCAGGGTATGATTCAGAGGACTCTATTTACCATTTTTTAATTATTATTTTTGGTGTAAAGGTAATTAGAGTAGAAAATTGTAGTAATAAAAACTCCAAAGATTTTATAATTATTTATCTTCCTTTTCATTATGTATTAAATAATTGTACATGTATATGGAGAAAATGAAAGTATATTCACGACATGAATAAAGAAAGAAATCAACTTCATGCATGTATTGGACAGAACCCAACGCCCGAGTGCGAGTTGCATGCACTATTTGCAAATTAAAAAATTACCAAAACAAGAATTTCGCAAAAAAGGTTCCAAATGTTTTCTTTAAACTTTCGATAGGGATAGTTCTAATTAAACCCCATGAGATGACAGAACCCCTCTTTCTTTATACTATATTTTTTCAAAAATCACAAAAATGTAATATATTGACTGGTCTCTCCCGTCGTATTTACATTAGTGACAATTTGTTCACACTATTATATTGCCATGTGCTTACCGGCACTATTACCTCTTACCTCCAATTTGCGGCTGCCCGGCTGTTTTCGGAGATGGATCGGTGCTTTTTATACCCGAAATTCTGACGGGCCAACAGGACGCATGCATGAAGGAAGTTTTGGTATGTCGACCAGTGAACGAGTTCCTGGATTTTCAGTGCATTTAATTATTACCATTAGCTTTATACATTACAAGGAATTACTGTTAATAACGTCAATAACACCTTAAAAATAGCGGGTAGCCCAGCGACGACACTCTATTAATAATTAGGCCATCTGGCCTTCTCTCCAATCTCTTGCTTGTTGCGCTGATGCGACGACGTCCTTCTCCATGTCGCTCTTTTGGCCCGGCCATGTACGGGCGTAATAGCGGATGCGCGGGGTCCAGCGGCGGCTTCATGCAGGCGTCTTTGGCAGCGAACGAGGTCCAAAATTGCCCCGTTCTCAGGAACGTCAGAGGAGCGTTGATTCAACCGCGGCACCTCAACGACCCATCGCTGCACAAAATGAAGCTAATGCTCATAGCAATAGAGTGAAAATATGTCCTAAAGTCAAGTTCTGTCAATCTTTAAGACAAGTCAAGTTATCTCTAATGAAATTAAAGACAAGTCAAGTTCTCTCTAAAGAATCTCAGAAGTCCCTACACGTTCTCGTGTTCCTCTTATTTAAAGCCTCGCAGTCTATCCCCACCTAAACATTCGAGGGCACCCACTTGACCCTCGGCGTCCAATCTCTTCTCGGAGCGTCCGAAGATGGTCCCTTTCCGCCAGGCGCGTGTCGACTCGCTGATTAGTCACGTAATGTGGTTATAAACCACCTACGCTTTAAGAATATTTAAGGTCAGGTTGTCCCTGCACTTTATAAAGAAAGTCAAGAGGGTTGTGTTAAAAAGGTCCTTCCGCTTTCCCGAGGAAGTCAAAGATCTGTTGTCTACAAACTCATTTGTCGTTTAAAAGATCCTCTTCCCTCTCGCACTAGCTTTCTCTATTTTAAGGCAGTCTCCCATTGAAAATGTGACTTCAGTGTCATTTTACAGACCTTCAGGTATGGCCACTCGCGTGGAGCGCGATCCCCCTCATTGACAAGTTGCCTTTCACTGACAAGAAGTTTATTGTTACTCTCCAACCCTCCGAATGTCCATTATCCTCAAGATCCTTTTCCGGCCCCGGCTACCCGCGCAGCACAAGCCGTGCCACACGCGTCAAGTTAGCCTTTGTAATGAAAAGGAATTGTTCCTCTCCCCCGCTGTGAGCATTGCACAGAGCAATAATAGGCGGCCCCGCAACCACGACCACCCGCATGTGCTGTTACAATATGAGTATATGTGCTTTAAATAATATCACAAAGTTTCTCGGAAACTCAACAGTTTTCCGTGAAAACTGGCTCTAAATTCCGCATTTTCAGAATCACTCAAACGCTATTTTCTCACAAATGGCTCCAAATTTATTCTTCAAACTTTTCGAACGGATAGTGTTAATTGCTTTCCTTAATATGACGTGAAGTTCCTTTTGAAGTATTTTTTTGTATTTCAAAAATCACACGAATATAATTTTTTAAAGAGATTTCACAGCGTTAATATGCAAATTTAAAACAATTTTTAAACACTATTGTATTTGTGAGTTAAAGATTCTACTGAAGATTTTTTCGAAAACTCAAAAATTTTCTGTGGAAAATAGCTTCAAATGTTGAATTTACAGTAACGTTGAAACGCCATTTTCTTAAAATGGCTCCAAATTTTTGAAAGAAAATTGCCATTTAGGACGATGTTTTACTATTCTATTTTATTTTCTTAAAATAATATTTCCGTTCTAATATTAGGAAACCGAGAAATTAAGAATATACAAAAAAATGCAGCTTGGGCAGTGATAGATGGCAGCTGGCAAGAGGAAGTTTCAAGTATGAGCCGCCACTGAATCACAACTCCACCGCCACAACTCTTCCGTTAATTGTTTTTTAAACCTGATTTTAAAACTTTACTTTTGTAACATTTTTTTATTGTAAATAATATAATTGAATGAAATCGAGCCATAACATGTAAAACAATCAAAATTAAGGGATCAGTTCCGTAATGGACTGAAAATTAGATAGCTCTCATTTCTTCTCAACTAATAGCTCACTGACAAATTAATTACTCTAGAATATGAAATGGACAATAGTGGGTAAGATTGAAACACAGTAGTTCATTTCATATTACTGAATTTCTAAGATGTTATAAGATATTTTTCAATTGTCTGGGGATTGGGCGACCCAAGTACGAGCCGCCACTGAATCACAACTTCACCGCCACCACCGTCTTCCTCAGCGCAGAGCTGACGGGCCGAGTGGCAGGCAGCAGGGCGGCGGCAACAGCAGCTCGGGTGCGCGAGGCCCCGGCGGCGGGCGCGCCGCCATCCATCACCCGGCGCTGCGCGACAGCGACACGGCGCGCGACTCCCCGCACCGGCCGTCGCTCACCGCGCGGGGATCATCTCCAGCGACCCCTGTGAGCCCCGCGCGGTCCCTAATCTCCTCGCCAGGCGCACCGCACCGGCCGCCGCCAAACAACACGCCCTCCACGAGACGCCCCCCGCGACGGCCAGTTCACCGGGCACAGCTCCTACCGCGGAGGCTTAACGCTGTGCCTGGCGGCTGTCGGGTTTAAGAGGTTGGAGACAACTTATTACCAGTTATGTGTTTCTTTTTTCTTATTTTTAACGTCGCATCAACTATTAGGTCATTAGCGACCACTATTAGATGTAACGTTATGGTATGAGGATGACGCGGGTGAAATGGCGAACACATAAAACCATGTTCGAGGTGGGACTCGAAACCGCGACCCCACGGTCCAAAATCACTGAGCAGTACTATTTTAGCGATCTCGGCCAGAAAATGTGTTCTTTCATTTTTATTTTAAAAATAATTAGGTTAATGAGAAGTTCTTAGTTCATCTTCATTGGGTCAATAAAAGGTTTGTAACATGTTTTTAAAACCTGGTTTTAAAACTTAATTTTTGTAACATGTTTTTATTGTAAATAATGTAAATGAAACAAAAATAAGGGGTTAATTTGTAATGGATTGGAAATTAGATAGCTCTCATTTCTTTCCAACTATCAGCTCTAGTGGCGTAGCGTCAGGAGACGCTGAGATGCTCAGCATCCCCGTGTATAATATTAATAAAGAACCGTAAATACTTTATTGATAATCTTACAAGTGATGCGTTGAGCGAAACACATTTTGTATTAATTTTAAATTGATTTCCTATGATTGAATTCGGCGGGTTGTTGAAGCTGGCCTCTGATTGCTTGGAAGCTAATATTCTTCTAGCGTCTGTCGCGAAATTGCGACGAGCTCTGACGCATGCGCAGATGGCGAGGTTCCCCTATCCCCTTTTCACCCCTGACCCAGAGAAACTCACTGCGGAAAAAGTCTAATGAGCACATTACTAGTTTGTGCACGATAGCGCAGCACACTTCAGGCGGTCAGTAAATTCTCTCTCTCTCTCTCGGGAGTCCCCGCTTGGTCATGAGCACTAACTGTAGGAATAGAGCCTGTCTACTATTTCTATTTCTTAATTTTTATCCACGAAATTGAATTATTCCTTAACCCGTCGATGCACCGATGAAGAATATTACACTTAAACACTTAAGGGGCCTCTGAGGCCCCCCTACTAAATTTACAACGTACGACGGAAAAAGTGAGGTAATTTTTAGTAGAATTAATGATAATGATATTTTGTTCTTCACGTAGTTTACAACAGTAAGACTTTGATTATGATGTAATTTTTATTTGCAAATATTCCAACTAATAAAATATTTAGTGATCTCCTCAAATATTTCTTTCACATTTTGTACATACACACTCTTTCAGCACATTTTGTGCGGCCATAAATAAGAACAAAAAATTATATATAAATAGTAATAAACCAAAATATTTCTTTACATTTTTGTTAATATTTAATTTGAAAAATCACTAACCTTTCCCGTTTACTTGTGGAAATTCCATTGCTGGCTCCTATGGATACACTTTTGTGAATTTCGAAAACATTTAAGCAGTTCAATGTTCTTTTCTGTGTTTTGGGATTGTTAATCATTGATTTTGTTTCGTTTTGAAAGTTTTTCGGTGGTTCATTTAGGAAAATCCGTCGCCACCAAGTGACATTTTTGTACTAGTTTTTGGGCATCTTGGTGTAATAAATATTGCGTCGGTTCTGCAATATCGTTTACGTTGTGCGAGAGATGCATTGGTCATCGGCATGTTTGAGATCTTGACGTACACTAGTCATCACCATCTGATCCATCACATCTACTCCAATCTTTGTTGTATTATACAAGATAATTTATGGTTTCATGTTTTCAAGATTAATTAATTGCTCATTGTGATTTATGGACATGTAAATAAATATATTTCCTTTTGCTTTGGAAGACAGAGAAAAATTATTAGTATTAGCAGACACAGTAAAAAAATATTTTTTATGTTTTCAGCTCATTTGGAATCTCTTTTTTGTTTTGACATGAAATTCTTAGCAGTGTAAGTTTTTTTGTAACAGGAACTCTGCGAGTAAGAACGTAAAAAAATATCCACAGAAATGTTGTATTCTCGTTTCCTCAAGGGTTGGGCCCGTTCTTTCACACTTGCAGCCAAATCTTTCACCAATGGCTCGTCCTTTTGCCTACCAAAATATATACTGTAGTTGAATGCAAACCTGTTCTCCACATCACAACACCAGAATTTTTTTTTTATGCCATATTTATCAGGTTTATTCCTCATCGACGTTGTGGAAGATCACCGACTTTCATTTCTCATCAAAGTGCACGTACCTTCGAATGTTTTCGAAAATACTGAGACGAAATGGACGAAGTCCAGTCGTCCCGTGATAAATCCGTGCTGTATCCGCACGCCATAAGAGCCCATGCAGTTTGAAAACCGCGCGCCGTCGACGTCAGAGAGTGACGCAGGCGACGGCTATTTTCAAGATAAGCGACCGGAACGACGGTTGCCAATAAGAGGAAGGCAGATAAACCCACACTAGCCATTGGCCGGTGCAGGTCACGCCAGGGGAGGATGGAAAAGGCATCCTGGCAATCTGCATAGGGAAGAGTCTCGTAAAAATTTACGACGAAGCAAGACGTATGCTAGGAGTATCGTAAGAATTTCTGACGAAGCAAGACGTACGCTAGTACTCTCGTAACAATTTCCGACGGGGCTAGACGTATCCTCGTAAGAAGTTTCCAACGGAACAAGATGTCTGAAAGTGCGCGGGAGTAAAGCTACGCGGACCGGATTTCGAGAGAGTTATTCAATGAACTATTAATCAAAGTTAATTCGTGAGGAAGATTCCGGAGAGGACAGGAATTTCGGACTGTGAGACTGGAGTTGTGCCTCACTGGGAAGTTACATAATTCCCGAGGCAGCAAAAGCGTGAAAGCAGACGCCCCACGCCACGGCCTTGTCACCCAGGCTGCCGAAAACTAGTCGCCCGACACCGGAAAGCCTTCGAAGAAACATGAATTACAAAGACTAACGGCGTCCAAATTCTTTGAATTTACAAGTAATTTGCACGTGGGGGAGAAGAAAGAAGACTGGAGGTGCATCCGAGAAGCTGGTCCGGAACGCGGAATCCTGCGAGGACGAGAGGCGCTACGGGACAACTCGCCGTTTGCATCGCAAGGTCGCCATCAGCACCGCCGTTACCCTGCAGGCGCGCCGGGAGCCCATCCCTCCGCGCGGCTGCGAAACCGGCGAGGTCATCCACCCCGCCCGTCCCGACTGCTAGTAGGCGAGCTGACGCCCGCCGGAACGCGAGAGAGGGGAGGTTGGTAGAGGTATTTCGTCGCCCTATGAAGAACGAGCGTGAGTACCCGTAAAATCACATACATTGACGCAAAGGTAGAAACTGTTAATAATCCAGGAGAGACTAATACAGACAATTTTGGGTTTGAAATTAGTTTTTTAATTCAAAGTGTTATTGTAAATGTGATTCAATGTGGAAGGCGATGCTTACTGCCACCCAAATCAGAGTAATGATTAATTTTCTAAGGTAGTAGTCAGATAGCTCCAGCTGGAGGCAGGATTTGTAGAATTAATTTGCATGTAATGTGTATAGTCAGCACGTGGCGAAGCGGTGGTTTGCCCGCGGCGAATTGTAAATTGTGTATAGCTTATTTCAGTCAATGAAGGAAATTTCAAAGAACTTGTGAACTGTGTTATCCCCTTGTCACTAACCAATTAGGATTTCCCGGGGGGGGGGAGAATCCTTGAAAACAATTGATAACCAACCGGCAGGGCCTGGCGACGGAGCGGCGACAGGAGCGCCGCACAGTCCCGGTGACACCCACGCCAGAAACACTTCTCGTGGGGTACAAACGCCCTGACCCGACGAAGGTTGATTAATGCCGGCACGTCGCAAAGACACGACGTGTTCCGTCGCAATACGAATATTCATTGTTGCTGTGAAAAACGGATCACTTCTTTTACTCAAAAACAAATCCCTTCTGTATATAATCAAGCTCTTTTCAATACAATTTTTCACACACATTCACTGAAGTGAGATTAATTTTTGAAGGTCGCTACTTCTCGCACAATTTAGAGAATGTATTCACACTTGTGACAAATACAAAACTAAATTTTGTATTGAAGATCTGCTAACTCAAAACAGATAGTGGCGAAAAGTGAAAGTATAAAGGAATTTCACTGTCGTAGTCCATTGTCGATCGTGCAATATTTTTTATAGAAATATTTTCAACGAAGCCACAGAACAAATAGGGGGCTTTTCGTGGCCCCTTAAGTAGAAAGTGCGACTACCTACAAAAAAAAGCTAGATTTCTAAAAACCGATTAGTTTCCGTCTCTTCTCCCTCTAGTATTAGTAACAAAAATGATTGTTTTAAGATGTCAAGAAATGTTATTAGCCACAAACAAAACATAACAGAGTTACAGCGATGAGAAGATGTCAAGGGGTCTCCGAGGCTCCTTAAGTGCATCGACGTAGATCGAAGTAGATTACATATTATTTTATGCAATATACAAGTAGTCTCGTGTAGCCATTCACGTGTAAAAATTAAAGCTGAGCCATTGTTTAATTTGCTTTCAAGACGTCGGCAGTTTTGACTGCTGTGACAATTTTGTAGGAAGCACCTACAAAATGTAAGTAATCGAGATCTAGGGCCCTACCGTTGCCCTACCGAAGCCCTACCGTTGTAAGCAATCGAGATCATGGAAATAGTTCTAGTGTATCAGCCTTGTGTTGCCGTCGCCTGTTAGATGAAGTAGTTGGTAGTGATATTTTGCGTGTTGTTGAGCATCCCCAAACGTGCGCGTCACGCAACGCCACTGGTTAGCTCATTGCGAAAATATTTACACTAGGAGGAGAAGTAAATAATAGTGGGTAAAATTGAAACACAGTAGTTCCTTTAATATTAATTAATGTAATTCATTGATAAACTATCTCTCGGTGGCTCGTTGATTAGCGTGTTTGCTTTCCGGGGTTCGATTCCTAGCCGGGGCAAAACTGTAACAGTGCCGTTTCCATACAAATGCTCGTATTAGTATGCATCGCTGTGTGACGATGAGAAAGCCCATCCTAAGGTTATGAATAGCAGTATATAAGGTAGAGGGATGTCTTCGTGTTAACCACACGAACCCCTTATCCCAAGACTATGATGCTGGGCCATTGCTCGTCGGCCAAGGCTGGTAGCGGGCTGTCCAGTCAAACGACAGGAAAGGACATTGATAAACTTAAATACGGTCATAAGCAACAATCATTACTACAGAAGTTTAAAAAGTTACGTTAGTACAAATATTTTTGATCCTCGATATTAAAATGCATCAAGTGATAAGATAAACAGTTTTTTACCGAAATGGTAAACGATCAAACATAAATAATTAATACACAATAAAGTTAATTAATGCGATGCAATGATTTTAGAAAACATTTTAATTACGTTAAATTGAGTAATGAAAAAAAATCAATATGTTAAAATAGGCATTCAATCTTCACATGACTCTGATAATGGCAACAAGTTGAAACATTTTGATGTTAGACCGACTTGGGGCTTATCAAAACTTTTCTTTTGTTGGGGCGCCTTCTTCTTTAGGCCCTTGTACTTATATGTAGCGCTTCACTGTCTACTATCTCTTGTCACACACACCAGTCATAACAAACCCGCCTCGGCCCACGCTTCTCACGTGGTCGATCGCAGTCGTATTCTGCTAAGAGTTACTACTTGCGCTTGGGTCGTGTGCTTTTTGAAGTAAAAATGACTTGTCGAGAACAATCGCTAACAACTCGCGAAATAGAGTTAATTTTGGACAGTGACAGTGCATCTGTGCCTAATCTGGAAGATGATCCAAGCCAATATAATTAAACATTTTAAGCTCCGATCAAGCTGTCCATCTTCGTGCATTGATTCCGTTCAAGATACTAAATCACTACGATTTAACTTTATCCACGGTGTACGAAATACATCTTACGCATTTAAAATAAAATTAAGGAAAATAAAATACTTTTTTCATTTTTAGACATTATTTTTATATTTTTACTTTCCCAAACCACTTTGAAAAATTTGAAAAAATCATACTCTTCATAGTTTTATATAGGTCCAATATCCTAAAAAGCTACTTTAAATATTTTGAAAATATTTTTTTCGAAAGTATAATAATTTCTTCAAATTCCAACTTTGTAATTAATTTTCATAAAGTATTATGTAGGTTACATCTTTACAAATGGGAATTTTTTTTCAATTTTGAAACATACTAAATGTAAAGACATTTTAAACATCAAATACGGAAAACTTCGTTGCGCAGGCGGGGTGGGTGGAATAAAGATGAAAATTAGTAGAAAAAATAAATAGGATCAATGCTCAAAATAATATTACTTAATTTTACAGAGGAAAAGATGATACGGTTTTACTCAGTTAATCCCTTTAAATCTCTATCAACAAGGACTTTCAACACTTGCGGGGGTAGCTGTCATCACTCGTCGCAGTTAAACCAACACTGGGGTCAAGCAAATTCGTCTATTTAAAAAAGTCGGTACCGCACGGAGTGCAGAAGGAAAAAAACCTCGGTAGCTAAAAGGTTAATATAACGTAAAGTTCATTTTGGGGATTTTTTTCCAATAATTACACAAATGTAATGTTTTTTAAGGTATCTCACACCGTTAATATGCACATTTCCAGCAATTTGTAAACACTATTATATTTGCGAGTTGATGTACTTCACGACTTGATGCAAACACTTTAAACATAAACATATTTTTGAAAAATTGAACATGAAATTACTTAAACATCAGTTTTTTGTGAACACATTTCATTAAGAAAAAGTGTTTCTTCTTAATTGTAGTTGTAGAAAGACGCAAAACATTTTTTAAAATTTTTGAAAACTCAAAGTTTAAACCGACATGAGAACTGAACCATTCTCTTAAACTTTCTTTACACTATCCAACAACAAAACCGCAGTTTTTTTGAAAATTTTGAAAATGTCCCAGGGGCTTAATATACCCCCCAAAATTAAAATAACGGTTAAAATAACGAAGAGACCACGACATCAGCCAGATTGATCGGGGAATATCAATTTTGAAGAAAATCGACAGAACGGTTTAGTCGGTAGCGTTGTTCACAGACAGATGGACGGACGGACAGACGTTTTGCCGCCAATTGATTTTTCGGTATCAAGGAGCCATAAAACGTGGATTCTGGCTGCACCACGTGTTAAGGGATTTTTTTTCTTAATTTAGCAACTGGATATATCCACTTTTTTGTTACCAGGGCCCTGTAATAATAGTTGTTTTTTTTTGCCGAAAATCCGCCGTTTTTTCGCTCAGCATTACATGATATTCCCTAACCTACATATATACAAGGAAGTAAAAATATCCAGAGCAGCATTTTAAACATAACATTTGGAAACAAGAAAAAATACTGTAGGAGCGCTTGTGGGAAGAGAAGCCACCGAGATGAATGCGGGTGCTAGCGCAGCGGGGCCGTTGGGCGGGCAGCACGGGCGCTGCAGTTCGTCGCGAGGTTTCATTTCACGCCCCGTGGGGCCCGCCTCTGTGGCTCGCCCGCGCGCGCTCCTCCTCCGCCCCTTCCCCCAGATCCCTGCCCTCGCTCCGAGTGCAGTGCTAGAAAGTTGGGTTCAAAGAATATAAGCCACAAACATATTAAAAGCATTGACTTACATCACCAGCTGTTTGAAACCATTATAGTTTTCTTTACGTCTAACAAGTATGCACTTGCACGTAAATATCTGTTCAGAGCTTTCATACCACAGTCGGATAAAATATTCCTATACATTGACAGACTGATGTTTTGGTCATTTTTGACTTATACTCTTTTAATCCTCTAGAATGACTAATCCATTAAGTCAAAAATGGTTATAGAATGGTCGAAAGTTGAGTCACTCACGTCATGATATCTTGAACGCATGCAACGTGTACAAAATGTATTCCTCATACACTGGTAGACTGACGTTTTGCCCATTTTTTATTTAAACTCTTTTAATTCTCTAGAATGTTCACTAGAATGCTCGTAATTTTGTTCATTCGCGTCGCATGGATCGTATTGTCAATTCACTGTAGGGTAGAGTGGGCTTAACTGGTCATTGTTATTGACTCAGTTCATCTAAAATGTTTATTTAGGAAAAGTTTTTTGTGTTTTTTTAACAGAATTAGTATGGTTTGATCCCTTGAATATTTTTATTTGTCATATTCTTTGATATTGTTGCTGATTGTAAAGTTGTTTCGTCTTTACATTTAGTACGTTGAATGCACTTTTTCTCCATAATTTAATTTAAACGTAAAAGCTTATAAAATTAAGAAATTAATATTTTAATTTTATATATGAAATAGGGATTTTTGACATTAATTAACAATTTAATTTGATCAACATTTTAATGATCCAAGATCATTTCTGATTGTTTACGGCAATTTTAAAATTTATTAATAAAGAAACATTAACTTAAGTGAAATAGACTGTACCAAAACACGGGCTATGATTTTCAAACGGAGTGTAGAATAAACAAATGATAGCCGTATTGCGTGAAGAAAATACTTTTTGTTTATTAAAATGCCCAAATAAAAATTCGATTGAGTCTCAGAATTAGATACCAAATTAAGAAGAATTTTAGTGTTTGTTCCATTAAAATCGAACCACGGGTTACGTTGTAATGACAATTTTACGAAAACACGTAATCCAAGTTCTGACGTCATTATGAAGAAAATTAACATTTTTTAAGATTTTCAATTAAAACCAGTGAATTGTGTCGTGATAGAAATTACGAGGCGGTGCATTCAAATGTCAGCTAATTTATGAAAGTGGGATTTTGGAAAGTGAAACCAGGATTTTAGAATACCGGAGAAAACTATTATTTAGAATTTTCAAGTTAAACTTTTAGATCGTAAACAAGAAACACTTGAGTGTATGAATCCATGGTATAGAAATGGTTTTTTTTTGGCATAACGGGGCCGAAAACGCGCATTTTGAAAACAGAAGTGAGACATGGGGATTAAATGGAATTTTTTGAGTGGTGTCACACAATCAAAAGGTTGAAATTACGAAAAATAATATTTTTTTTCAATGATATGGAGAAGACAATAAAGCCAGCGAACGGGTTTTGTTTTGGCTGATATTATACGAGTATAAATCTGGGCACAACAATGGAAGATGAGAGGAGTCTAGAACATGTAGCCGCACGCGGAATCTGTGTTGAAAAATAGCGTGATAGATTTTTTAAAGTTTCAGTGTTAAAGGCTGATTTTCTTGGAATAGTGACTGTCATTTTTCGGAAAGTGTTACAGTATGCCGAAGTTTGAAGTTTTTGATTTTGTGTTTATAGAAGTAAACTCGTGGAGACTATAGTACAATTCATGTACATTACTCTACAACACTTTGCCAGAAGACATTAAACGATTAAATTCAATAGAAAAGTTTAAGTCCCAAGTAAAATCTTTTCTGCTGCATAACTGTTTCTATACAATTCGAGACTATACCAAGCATCAAAAAGGAAAGTAGAATTAATTTTAACAATGATAGTTAATGTAATTATTTATCATTTGGACTGTATAATTCTAAAGAACCTGTAACAAGTATTGTACCACAGTTTCTGGGTTGATGGCCCCCATCTCGATCAGGTTTTTCGTCCAGTTTCCCTGATCCTTGAGCAAATGCTGAGATGGTCCCTTGTTTTGCTTCTGGACATAAATGTAACTTCATTATTTGTGCACGTCTTCTGAATTTCAGTGGGAAATATAGTTATTCAAATTATCGTTTTTTCATATTATCGCGGCAAAAAGTATTATTCTTTCATGAAGAACATGAGGTTCAGGGCAGAAATTTATAGCTAATTTACCTTTGAAAATATATTTTATTATATAGGAGCGAATATTTTGTCAACAAAACTCGAAAAAAACTCTCTTTTCTGTATTCAAAATTCGACTAGAATATGGTTTAGGATAGAGACCACAGAATTATGAAAACGTGCACAAAATTCACTTCTCCCCATAGCTCGTCATACGCAGTTTTTAACTGTTTTTGACGTAAATAAATAAATAAATAAAGTTTCAAATAACGATAATTTTGAATAACTAGTGAGATCCCGTGCGATTAAATCGCACGGTTAGTCAAATAACCAAACTGTTTTCTGCTTAAATTCTTTTTTTGTATTCCAGCATTATAAACGACCTAACCTCACTAACATCACTAACCTCTCATATTTCAAGATTTCTATTCAATGTAGAAAATCACGTTTACGTGCTTACACAACCTACACTAAATTAAAACAAACAAAAATGCTTGAGATTGCATTTCCCGCCACCGTCCGAGTGTAATTTTCTTCCGATAGATCGCGCGGCAATCAGATATTACAGATCCCGAATTACTACTTTTTTTAATATTTAGGTATTTTTAACGCCCTTTTTCAATACGAATGTCACATGTGCAGGTGAAAAGAAACACGATTTTTCAATCCATTGCTTCTTTATATAGATCGGTTTCGTATGTCGCCCAATTTATTGAAAAGACCAAACATCCCTTTGAGAAATAATATATAAGATTGTTCGCGAGGCAAGAACTAACATTTCGTGAAAGTATTTACATATTTTGCTAGATCGCGAATAGAATTTTGATTTTCTGTTTAAAATAGGAACTGATTCAATTCGCCGCGGATGGAGTGCGACGTGGTGACGTAGGGCTTATCTATGTTGGAGAACTGTGACAACGGGCAGCACGTGGCGACGTGTTTCCACTGGTGGAGTGTCCGTGCCGTATGCAGAAGGGAGTTGGTTCGGAGCCTAGGGCCTCCGGTTTGTTGCGCTGACCTCAAGAAGATGGCAACATAGACAGGAAAGTGAACGCGGTTTAGCTCGTTTAATATTAAAAAAATCATAAGTTGTGAAGACCAAGATTGTCTTTTAGTTACAAGAGGTTATAAATGGCCATTCAAAAATTCAAAAACATTCAAATTAGCATTCAAAATAGTAAAACCATCTTAAGAGCAAAACAATTCAGATTTATGCAGTTTATTTATGGAAATTATTAAATGAAAAGTCATCCAATTTAGAAGAACATTCAATTAATTGAATTTATTGAATTATTAATTTGATTTTTGAAAACAAGCACATGCAAAATCAAAGAGAAAGTCGTTCCAAGGAGAATAGTCATTGTTGTTTGTGTATATATTGATGGTTGATGTTTGTTTTGTTTTTTTAGTGTTATGTGTATATTTTTCAGGGTTTATTTATGGATTTCAGGTGGCTTTGACTAAGTTTGCACTAATTGTATATACTGCTCTCCTGATTTTAGTGATATTACGAGTTATTTTGCATCTATTGTGTCGTGTTATAGAAAAATTAAGTGTATAAGCTATAAGAATCTGAAACAATAATAAGTTAAGGTGCCTCGGACAACTACCATCGTGTGGATGGTGCTTTACATCAGACATTGAACACATCGGGCGACATGTCAGTGAGTGTTCCGGTAACTTCGCAAAATTCTGATTATCTTCCACCTCCTGTTATTGAAGAAGATTCTTCTATGCATACAGACGAATTATAAATGCAACAACGAACATTACAATCAGATAATTCAGTATTTCAACAAACATTTACAGATAATTCAACATTTCCTTGTTTGAATTACCAAGGAGTTTCCAACGAAGCAATTCATAGATTATTCCAAGAAAACGAGCAAACATATACAAGTAATTACTCTGAAAATCTGCATGCACCATATATTAATAATACTAACTTATCTTCATGTCACAACCATGTTAACAGTTCGACTAATGAACCGCAATCTGTACAACTTCCGCAAAATACAACTCATGTTTGTTCTTCAAATTCCACCATCCAAGCTGAAGCCAACAATTTTAAGAAAAATGTTCAGAACAAAAGTGATTCAAGAAACAGAAAGTGAATCAATCTCTCATTCGAAAGGTAAAAAACTGGCTTCTAATACCTCTAATTCTTCTAATCCACCTATACCTCTTAGCAATACATATGCACCGCTATCTAGTTTACAAGAACCTCAAGATGACTCTCAAACCATTAACATTCCACCAATATATTACAATGTATATAACTTTACAAACTTTCTTACATATCTTCAACATATAGTTAAAAATGACTTTTCAACAAACAACAATAAAAAATAATGTAAAAATTATCTTTCAAATTATTGATGATTTCAGAAACTACAAAAAATTTTGTGACACTAATAGCATTCAATATTTCTCATACCGTGATCCTACTATTAAAGCTCTTACGGCCGTATTCTCAATCATGGATTACTTCAAAAATAATCTGTGAATCGAGGAATTCGCGGATTAGGTTAACACTCGGATAACTCTCTCTTCTTATTCACAAACCGCGGTCATCAGAGAATTGGCGGATTCGAGGGTTACCCTTGGCCAGAATGTTACAGTAAATATGATTGGCTGTGGAGTATCTCAATGTCGTGGTTCTGTTTGTAAACATTAGTGATAACGCCACTTCAAACGCGATCTCCAATGCCATCACTTCCCGTACTGAGTTATGTATCCAGGGCCAACCAAAATAACATTTCTATTTAAGAAATTGATATTTTCACAATTGCCATTGACAAATACGTGAATACTGTTGTAAGCAAAGTTACAAAAGCAAAAAAGAAGCATCACATAACCTGCAAACTAATTTCAACGCAATAAGTATTGTTCAGCAGTTTAAGAACAACTATAAAGGCGTGAAAAGAATGGTTTAAAAGGCAGACGTAATAATAAAGTTCCTAATTACAATGACAGAAGCAGCTACAACGCTGTGTACTTAATTGGATGGGAAAATTTCTGCATTCATCCACCCGAAGAACGTACTGCATATGACTATGATTTGGGATATGAAAAGGCAGTTAATATGACTCAAAGTAAGTGTTTTCGGTTTTATTTACCTTGCAAGTTGTGTATTTAAATTTCAAAACAACAGTATTGGCTCTCTACCAAGAGTTTTACAAATATTTTTGATTGATACTTTGTGTTCTGGTGAAGGGCTACATGCAAAAGTTATTTCAGTAATAAAATAAGTTCACCTCATTGAAAGGCAAGACTATTTTCAAAGGAATCGTGCCACCCTAAACAATGGTTTTACCAAACAAAATCAAATCAAATCAAATCTGATGTCATGGAACATTCAAATGCAAGTAACACTTGCACATTTTTTTAAAAATGAAATGTATATAATAAAACGTTATGATACACCATGTCTTTTAATAAAAAAAACAAATTCAGCATAATTTTCATAAAATTCAAAGATTGGAAATAATCCTGCCCAGATGTCAAAGTTATTTTGTCTTCTTCAGAAGATACAAAATAAAATTTTATTTTTGTTTTGGTGTGACGTACTGGAATAAATGTGAAATAGTATATAAAACATTTTTTGGTTTTCACATAGATTTCAAAACTATTAGTGCACATTTTCATGAACTCTTATTGTTAAATGTACTAATTCATATTTATGTTTTGTGCTTCTCTGAATCCATAGTAATATATACTTGTATAATGAAAAATACCCTTCTATTTCTGGAAGCTGAAGCAGATTATTGTTACTTTGTTACTGAAAAGTAATGTAGGCTAAATATAAAAAATATTGAATTTTAAAATTCAGTTACATTTTATAACATCATTGAATTTAAAGAAAGATTAATTAAATGTCAACAATCAATATTGATTATATAAATGCCTTATGATATCTGATACCACTACTTCTATAAATAGATTGTGCATATTGTTAATGTGCATAGTCTAAATTACATTGGGATTCCAGTATCAAAAATTTCTTTTAGAATATTATTTATGTTTGGACTGATTGCAGAGTTGGATTTTTGAACTTAGGGTTGTGAAAAATTTAAGCTCTGTTGTATAAGGGAAGTAATTAAAACAAAATTCTTTTGGTTTTTCAATTTGTTTATTTCTAGTAATTTTATTAGCAATTTTTTAACAACCGAACCATCCTTTAAAGCATTTGTAGAGTGCAGAATTAATTTTTAATTTATTCATTTTTTTAAATCTAATTCTACACTCTCAATTGTAAACGAATTGAAACGCTGATGTTTCCTGAAGTTCCTCTTTGGTAATATTTACTATAACGTTGATGGATTTGTTACATATCGTTGACATTGTAGATAAATGAAACAAGTTTCTTTATTATGAGCAAACTTTTGTTGGCAGTGATGAAACCAGTTATTTTACAATTTCTACAATCATATTCATGTCAATAATATTCATGTTTTATTGTCTTTCTTCATTGCATAAAGAAAGGTTCCATTCATTATAGACAATCAGGTGATAATAAATATATTTCATACAAGGTTGAAGTTTGTACATAACGTAAGTAAATTACTTACTTACGATTCACAAACTTAAACTTATATTCAAGATAAGCCAAAAAGTATCTGGTGGTGGAGTCAAATGATCTCTGAAACGTTGTAAAAACTCCAACTTTGTTTAATGTTCAAACATCAACCTTGTATGAAATATATTTTATTAACACCTGATTATCTATAATGAATGGAACCTTTCTTTATGCAATAATATTCATATTTAGAAAAAGCGACTCATAAAGATATCCTTCAAAATGAATATTTTATTTCCAAATAGGAAATGTCAGAGATAGATAACCAGTACCAGCAGCTGCGAGAGGAACCAGAAATTATGAGAATGGTATCTACTTCCCAGAAATGCAAACATTACCTCAAGGATTAGACATTCCTAAAGCATCAAGAATAATTTGAGTTTTTTGTCAAGCAGCGCGGGCCCTCGCGGGTGACGTCGGGGCTTGATCAGACGATCGAGATCCCCCCTTACCTTCACTCACCTGATGCAGTTGCCGGGCTAGCTCAGGAGCAGTGATTCTCTAAGAGAAATGGGGGCCTATGAATGGACGCTACTTGGTTACCAAATGAAATTCATTGAGGTTTGAAAAAAGTAAATTTAATTAACTAAAATGCAAAAGAAAATATAAAATCCTATTACTAAAAACCCTTCCCTCTTAAATCCAAAGACATCCCTCCCCTCTTTCTTACTTGTCCCGCAACTCCCAAAAAACAGCTTGAATTTACCCCGTCTCCCAGATTTCTCTTTACTTAAATTACTTTCTTACGTACTAGAAGAGAGCACAATTAAAATACAATCACAAAACAAAAGAAGCAAATACAATTTTAGAGATTTCCTTTTCAACAGCCACAGTGCGGCTCGCTTATGGTGGGGCACAGGTCCGTAATCCGGGCCATTCACCAGAGTCTAGTGGACAACAGACCGTGTTTAGAAGACTTCCAAGAGTCGATGCCCAACCTTCGGGTGACGCCACCGGAGTTCCCCTTTTCCGGCGGTGAAGGCCGTGCCAGCGGTGGGTCGCAGCTGACGAGGCGTTGTCCTCGCCGATAGGGCGAGGTCAGGTACCCGTACTCGACGTCGGTGGGTGGGCGGAGACTACAGCACGAGAAACAGCTCTGCGGCGGGCGCGTTCGCGGTGGCGCCAGCTGAGTTGAATGCTTTCGATCGTGTGCGGCACAAACTGCTCCGCACATGCAGCGATTGCCTCTTTTGGCAGCCGAGCGAGATTGCTTTGCGCTAAACGAAAGTAACGGCGCACTAGCTACAACAATAGTTCTCTAATAATTCAAAGCCCCACAGGATGGTAGCGAACATCCGTCGGGAGCAATTCCGCGTTTCGCACCACACACAGCACACCAAGAAAAAATAACAAGTCTGTCTCTCACACTGCGGAGGTGTCTTCGCCAGCGGCGTCTGTTCCCCGAACGACGCACCGCCGAGGTGCGTGCACCCGTCCTCCCCGAACCTATTCTCGAGACCTCTCTTCCCTTCTGCCCGAATTTCACTTAGTCACTTGCCCGCGAAGCCTCGGTAGCCCCCACTCCTTCCTCCTTCGTCGAAAGTTCTGGAATGATTTCGGTTTAAATTTCGAAAAGTTCGTCTCTATTGGCTAAAGGCTATTGCGTTTTACTTTAATTTCGACCAATGTCCGGGAGTGTTTTCTGACCGTAGTCGATGGAAAATTCCGCTCAACCCTCTCACTCCAACATCGGGCGGAGCCGCCGGTCGCCCGGGGGGTGGCGGCGCCGGAGGGACGCCGGTCGGGTCATAATTCTTGTACACACTGGCCCTGCCAGACAAAGGGGCGCGAGGGACCTTTTCCTGCACGTGCGCATCGCTAATCGGCCCGACCTAGCGCGCACAAAGAAAGCTCTGCGTAGGCCCGCGACCAGCTACTACGTCGCATGTTTTAAATCAATTTTCCCATCAAATATTCGGTATCGTCACATTATGAAGGAACATGAGTTGAGGATGCAATGTTTATCTACCTAAAATTTGAATATTATCAAGAATATATCAAGAACGAATAATTCATTCTTTAAAAAAATTAAATTTTGTCTACACGTTACCTTAGTGATGGAATCAAATATGGACTACATCCTTTATTTGATATTTTTAGCAATTTGAGTTTTTATATTTGTTCTCCAAATGGTTAGCAAAGGAATAAAATATTAATTACATTGAAACCATTCAGCATATTTTGATGTCTCTTCTTTTTTTATTTTTGTTTATTGTGTTTATATTTTAGGGTCCAGTAATTTTCCTGCATTTGAGCATTAAATTTGTCAAAAGTATCATTTATTTACCATAAAAGTTTCTGTTTCAATATTTTACATTAATGAAGTAAATAAAAATATTTAATTGCATTCAGTTTTTATTTATATACTTCAAATGAAAAAACGTATAATTCAATTTAACGACGGATCTACTTAGTAGCATTTTTGTCTAATTTTTATTGCATTCTTTCTTTAAACCCTTGTAATCCATTTCGATTTATTTGAATTTATGGTTTATTCAAATATTTAATTTGAAATTCCTTGACCATTTATTTGCCTGATTATGTTAACAATATCTACATTGTTTTGGGTGTTGCAAGTATATATTTCTGATGATCTCCTATAGTGAATGTAAAAATTAAAAAAGATATTCTAATAGATGAAAGTAAGATAAACTATGACCATACCTTTAATTGAAATCAGAAGCTAATAATGTGATTTTATTAAAAAATAACCCGCACTGATAGAATGATAAGTCCAAATTATATAATATTAAATAAGATAATTGCTGAACCCATTACTAGAAACAATATTATTATTCAAAATTATTCAGTATTTAACTGACTACTCAGATGATTTATATTACTGATGACGAAAAGGAAGCAAATAGAGGGGTCTCTCTTTATTTGAAACGCATTCCATAAATTCAATAGCAAACAAATCGTACTTTGCGGAGTCGTCTGTATTGTTTAACAGGGTAGCCAATGGCAACCAAGTGCAATTCGCGAATTATACGCCGAAATCGGAGGTATAATCCACGGGTCGAAATCGTGAAGCTTTCTGGGTGTGTAACCCGCGAATCGCAACTGATCCGGCCTCGTGAATAAGGATTTTTGCCTTGATTCGCGAATTATCTGAACTCGACGATAATTCCCGTATTACACGGTATTGATATTTTGGGCGTTAGTGTCATATTTAAAGGTGTTCCAATTTGCTATACTAATGAAATAATTTTTAATGAACTGACAAGATTAAACTATCCAGTACAAACAATATATCGTTTATATAATAAACAACGTGAACCAATAGAAATTTGTTGAATTGAATTGATTAAAAATCCCGAAACTTCAAAATTTTTTAAACTAGAAAAAGTGTTTCATAGTATAATTAAAATTCAAGCTAAAACTACAAATAATATCTCATTGCAATGTCAAAAATGCCAGAGGTTTAACTACACTCAAGCAAACTGTCGATTAACTCCTCGTTGTGTTAGATGCAAAGAAAGCCATCACTATTCCAATTGCCCCCTTCCCAAATCAACTCCCCCTGTTTGTGTTAACTGTGGCGGGCAGCATACTGCGAACTACAGAGGTTGCAAAACTTATAAAGATTTACTTAAATCCTTTTCGTCTTTCAAACACATGTACAATACCCGCTAAGCAATTCATTACCCCCTTCCGTCTTTCAACAATCAAAATTGTCCACTTCTTGATCATTTATACAGTGCTCAAAACAACACTACAACACAAGACTCTTCTAACCTTACTGGAATACACACATCATCTTCTCATACAACACGTTAATCTTATTCAAATGTTACAAAACGACAAACTAACATTTTAAACTATTCCTGTTTGATTTCCAACATAGTTAAACAAGTTCTTTATTCAATTATACCTCATATTCAAACTATTCTCCTATCTCTCCTTCATGGCAAATAATTTCAGTACAAATTTAAATTGCATTACATTCCTTAATTGCAATTCTAACGGAATCAAACGTCAAAAAAATATTTTCAATCATTTTTTACAAAATAAAATATTGATATTGCTTGTGTAACCGAAACTCAATTCTTGGCGAGAAACTGTATATCAAAGGTTATAAAATTTACAGAAAAAATCGGATTTCAAATCACGCTTCTGGAGGGGTTGCCATTATTATTAAAAATAACATATACCATGAGCAAACTATTTATCCATTATCTGCGAACCTAGAATATAAAGCAATACAAGTCATCATTAGCAATATAAAATACACCACTTATTCTGTTTACAAACCCTCAAATAAGTCCTTCCCAATTCAAATTTTGAGCCCACTTATTATTCAAATCATAATAATATAATCCCTGATAATCATGACATTATTATTGCAAAAAATGTTAATATTCCTTTCTATCAAATTCCTATTCCCGAATAAGATTCAGATCACCTTCCAACTAAAATTTGTTTTAATACTTCCTTGCTCTACAATAATTATCCTCAATGCAATAAACATATAATCTGGGATTCTTATCGAAACAAAATTAATTTAAATTACAACTTTCCCAAAGAATTATTGACTACTGACGAGATAGATAATGAAATTGACAAATTCACCAAAATTCTTCAACTTTTCTATCAAAATTCAATTACATATTTTAAACCGTGTATACACTCTCGAACCCAATTACCCACATGTACATTGAACTTAATTAAATCTAAACATAATCTACAAAGATATTGGCAACAAACTCGCCGAACAGATATTAAAAAGAAAATAAATAAATAATTTAGAATTATTAAACCTCGTATTGATAAATATGAATTCAGTAAGTTTCAAAATTACATACAACAAATTCACTCTAATAGTAGACCCCAATGGTCTACAATTAAAAAGCTAATGAAATCTTATTCCCCAATTTCTATTTTAAATAATGGAAATTATACAGCATATACTGATGAGGAAAAAACTAACCTGATGACCATTTTGAAAAATCATTTACACCAAATCCTGTAATTAATCAAGAATTTAATGATAAAATAGAAACCTTTATGTCCTCCTCTATTTATGCTGTTCCTACAGCTATTAAGTATATTTCTCCTAATGAAGTACTGAATACAACGCAAAAATTAAAAATAAATAAAGCCTCAGGTCATGACGGAATTTCAAATATAATGCTAAAAGATTTAAATATCTCAAATGTAGCTAAATTAACAAAAACATTCAATGCTATGCTTCGTCTTCCTTACTTCCCTCAAGCTTGGAAATTTGCTCTTTTTATTCCTATCTGCAAAGTTGGCAAAGATCCCAAGAACCAAATGCACTATCGCCCCATCAGTATTCTGTCGTCATTATCCAAATTTTTCGAAAAATTATTATTAACTCGTTTTCTTAATTATACATCTTTAATTCAAGTTTTACCAAATTTTCAATTTGGTTTCCGCTCAAATTACTCCACCACACATCAACTTTTACGTGTTACAAAATTAATAGCAGAGAGTTTTCATAACAAATAACACACCATCGGCTTTTTCTTAGATACAGCTCAAGCATTTGACAAAGTTTGGCATGTAGGTCTTTCATTTAAAATATACGATATAGGTATACCAATATATTTATTCAAAATTATTAAAAAAATTCTCTTTGATCGTCATTTCGTAGCTAAAATTAACTCCTCTCTCTCCAGTGTACGATCAATTCAATCAGGAATTCCTCAAGGTTCTACTCTTTCTCCTTTACTTTTTAATATTTACATGTCAGATACTCCCTACTTACCTTTTACTACAATAGCGCTCTACGCTGATGACACGGCATTATTTACTACTCATAATAATATCAAAATTGCACGTAATACACTACAAAATTCTATTCAAAAATATATAAAATGGTCTCAGCTCTGGAGAATACTGATAAATCCGACTAAAACTCAAGCAAAAATTTTTACTCTTTGTAGACCAACTAAAAGGTCCCTAATTATCAACAATATCAATATTCCTTGGTTTGGCAATAATATACCAGTTAAATATTTAGGATTATATTTACACAAACGTCCCTTGGAAATAACATATTCAAATTATCACTAACAAAACCTATCACAAAATTTCAAAATTATACCATATCTTTAACAACAATTCAAAATTAAGAATATATTGTGGAATTTCAATTTTTAAATCCATTATTCGCCCTTCTCTTACATCCGCTTGTCCTATTTGGTGCAAAGCCTCATCTACAAACATCAAGAAAATTCAAATTATTCAAAATAAATTCCTAAGAAAAATACTATAGCAGATTGGTTCATTTCGAATAAACAAATCCATAGAGCGCTTTAAATTGACTCCATTAAAACCTTTATAATTAACAAACTAAAAATTTCTTTAATACATTATTTCTTTCTCGTGCATCTCAACACTTTACACTAGGTCAAAATTATTCTGCTCTTCCCATTCGTTCACACTTTCCCAAAGACATTTTTCGCCCTCCCTAAATATACATATCTTTATTCAGTTTAATTCCATTGTTCTAAATTTAACCTGTAACTATCCTTTCTAACTATTATTATAACCCTTACTCATTTCAATTAGTTTATTTTTTATGTATTGACTTATTTACCATACCCATTTTCAAAATTGGTAAAAACATAATTTACCAAATTTTAAAGCTCTGATATCTTTCCAAAATGTTATTTATAAATTCTTTTTTTCAAACTCCTGAAAAATTAAACTGTTATTGAATATGAAATAAATGATTAAAAAAGGGTTTATTTATGTGTTATATGTATGTACAGTGTCATTGATTTGATCAGAATGGTGTACAGTGTCATTGATTTGGTTTGGACTGATGTTTAACAGTGTAAGAATTTCGAAAAAAGGATTTTTATTAATAAATTAAATGTCGGAAGGCACGACTGCCGACCGAGTTTGTTTTTGACTCTTTCACACAATGTGTTATTCTTTCGGTAGAATGGTGCTGGTGTCACTGCAAGCGAAATCAACGTTTATAGGTCTAATCCGTACGGAGCTGGTCACGACCCTCGAATTATATAAATTTCTGTAATTTAATTTTGAGAAGGGAATAAGAGTGCGTATGTGTGTGTGCGGGGTAGGAGCTGGCAACAGTGCGTTTGCTTCGACATAGGTGTTTATGTCGATTTTGTTGGTGTTGATTTGTGATCAGTAAATAAATAAGCTAGCCGGAGCAAAAATGGTACGAACGCACGCGTAACCAACACACGCATTACATTGCGATGAGATAGCTTAACAGAAGTGAAGGTAGTTTAAGGAAGGGTATAACCGATTACAATATATTATGTTTGTAGGTAAATTATAACATTTTAAATATGTCAACGGCATCAACTGAACCAAAGCTTTAGAGGTAGGTAGACAATGACCTCCCAGAAATCACACCAGATATATTTTAACTTTTGTAGTAGAGAGTATAAGACATGCAGAGGAGAGCTAGTTCAACCAGCTATCGGGATTATCCAGAGGAGAACAGCTGAGATGGTTCAGAAAGAGCGCTTTCAACAAAAGCTTATTTTGTCCCTAATTTCCGAAGTAACGGTTAATAAAAATAATTTTTTCAGTAAATATTTCATGGAAAAATGAATTCACTAAATACTCTGTATCCAATACTTTATTTCTATTTTTTTCCTTGTAGGTCTTTTTCTAATAAAGTATTCTTATGCTACAAGTACAAAAACCTACATCTACCAGCTCTAAGAGAGTGTTTGCTAGTTTACCAATTGCCCAATGACTTTGCTGAAGATTTTTGGTATACCTTGCTTCAATTTTTGGAATTGACTGTAAGATAAAAATCGAATATAAATGGAAAGACATCAGAGATCACTTTAAGCCGATTGGTGTAACTCTGGTCAAAAGAGTTGAAACGAATACTGAAGATACGTCCTGATTACCAATGTTGTAAGTATTCCCTACATATCCTATTTATCCACTTCATTGGAAAAGCAAAATTATGGATTTTCCCCCAAGTGCATTTAGAATTTATGATTAAATATGCCATATGAATTCTAGAAAAAATATTATTTCCAGGCAACGATGTACCAATAAACTAACTTTGCTCAAAAATGTATAACACCAGTGTTCTCATGTATCTTGTAATTAGCATAGTGTGGCGCCTTCCGCGGGTATCGCATTGTACAGTTTTATTTGTGCTTTGCAAGCTAACGTTAAAAATCAAATATAAATATCGTACAGAGCATTTATTTCCGGATATAAAACATTACATTGAAAAGTATTAATTAAAATACTGTTTTGTGTTGTTTCTCACGAAATTAATTTTAATTACCTCTCTCTGATGATTCAAGTTGTACCTAATGTAAAAAGCCGGAGAATACAGTAATTCAATTTTTAACAGAGTTTCATCAATAGGTGCATTGAAATCCTCAAAAAAACTTGTTTTTCGGAAATTCTACCAGAAAATCCTTTAAGCTGGCGCGCCGCGGCACTCAGTGCAGCACTTTCGCGATAGCGTGATTGTTGTTACTCGTTTCCGGTAGATATTTCGCTGGTTCTCTTTGGAGCTAATTTCACACACGTGAGTTACACGTTAGAGACATTCTCATCGGCTTGACAATCGTGAACGTTGCGCACAGTTGAGAAGTCTGTTTGGCGGCACTCCATGGCGCGCAAGCCCCGAAATGTTAGTATTTATTTTTTCAGGGTTTTCTTTCCCAACTTCTCCAGCTTCGGGATTTTGCCTGCATTGCAACTTACATATTACTTACAACTGTATATAATATATGCACAACAGATAAAATTCTTACTCTTCTGCAACAATCTTTCGATGAAAAATTCGTTGATTATTTTAAGTGAGTCTCAAAGGGAAAAAAATTATTCAAAAGAGGAACATAGTAACTCCGAGTAATCATCGTCAGAACGCAACCTCGCGGCTGATAACTATCAGAGTAGTTATTCCTTGGATGAACACCTTTTGAACATCATCCACCGAGCCAGTAATATATTTAGGAGTATTAATGGACAGAAGACTCCATTGGCAAAATAGTCGCCCGTAGAATTTTGTTAGCTAATAAACGATGGCATCAGTTACATCCTCTGTTTAAATACTCTTTTTTCACATTTCAAGTGTACTGACTAAGTTGCAAATTTATAAAACAATGTTCGGCCTACAATATCTGATGCGTTTTCAATTTGGGAATCAGCGTCTAAAACGAACATTAATAAAATACATTTTTTCAGAATACCTGTCTAAAAACTATTGTTAATGCCTCTTGATTTATTTTAAACATACAAATTTATTCTGAGCTAGGTATACTTCCAATTCAAAACTTTTTTCTACAAATTTCAGCAAAATTCTACCACAAAATTAATACAATTTCATCTGTACTTCATTTTGAACCTGGTAAACATAATCCCCATCGTAACCAACTAAAAGATAAATTGCCCAAACAATTCTTTGACTCCCCATAATCTCCATTTGAATTTGACTTAAACACATGAAATAAAGTATTCTTGATGCTTGAGCTGCATTTTTATTGGTATTCGATTCTATATGTAGTATTCGATTAATTCATCTTCTGCTGCCAAGGGCCTAACTGACCAAAGGCATGTAATTATTCAATAATATCCGATGAATATTGAAATCACAGTCTTGGAAACAATGATAAATAATAAAAGAAACACAAAATAAATTCCAAGAAGTAAAACAAAATGGGATCATCTCTGGTTATCAACATGACATCATTTGGTACTATGCGCCCCCAAGAGAAAAAAAATCTGTGATATTATTGAGCATGGCAATGGAGAATTGGCTGAGAAAAATGCAAACAAACAATTATTTTAAATTGCAATAGAACAAGGGGGGGATTTGATGTACACCAAGAGTGATAATTCGTTCAATGGAGGAAAAACAACATCAAAAACAAAAAATAATCTGTTTCCCTACATTTTAGAATGATTAGCATTGCGACAACAAATGCACAGTTAATTTTCAAAGCAAATAATTCTGCACCAGACAGTTCCAGATATAAATTTCTTTCAAATTTGGTGATGCAACTCATTGAGCACATGCAACACGGTGTAGAAATTTGTTACCTTCCAAAATATTTGAACTTACTAGAGGAAAATACAGACGGAGTACGCAAGAAGTTAGACCAGTAGATGAAAGAAGCGGAACGTGCCAAGAATGTGCCTTATATTAAAACCTTATAAAAATATTACATTGCACTTTGTGCTCTAGTTTTGTGTGCAAACTTCAAAGATGCATACGTAACTTACATAAAATGCCCCAATGAAATGAAGGATTGAGAAGAAGAAGAAGAAGAAGACTTAGGAAAACGTGAAAATTTATTATTTTAAACATTTCAGTTATGTCTTCATTTGTTATTTTGATACAGGTTTTCTTATTACCTGTGCATTCTATTTTATTTTCAAAAATATTCACCATTTCTCCTTAATGCAGTATTTATTTAGACTTGACAATGAAAAGTACATGTATACTCCGACTGTAGTTTAATAACATTTCTCTTGCCTCATGTCAAAAAATTCTACACAATGTTGCGCTGCACAATGTGCCGCGTGCGCCCGCGTACGTTACAGAAAAGAGCGCGCCCGCTTTAGAGATATATTAGAGAGAACCGGCTAAGAATTGTGACATTTAATTTGTCTTCTTGAGAGAAATGAATGAGCATCAGATCAGCTCCGTAGGTGTTGTAAAGTCCCCTAATGAGCAGTTTAGTTGCTTAAAAAATAAAGCAAAACAAAAACCCTTTTCGAGACATTGCATAGAATCTTTTGAATGGATTCGCAAACAAATTGTCAGTTTCCCATCAAAGACAATCGCATCAAAACTTTTTATTTTCCTCTATTGATGGACCAGAAACGGTTTAACCGTTAGTGATGCGCGGACGGACGATTTCTCAATTACTACTTTAGAATGGTGAGCTGCCCATTAAATATAACTGCAGTGAAATATTCATAAAAGTTTGTAGAATATTCTTTTACAATGAAAGTAACTAACAAGGAAAGAGCCCATAAGAATATCGCAGTGTTCACAAAAGAGAATTGTATACCAATAGCTAAGTAAAAACAAATTCCAAAAGAGTGCACAACTAATATTCTAAAAGGGAAAAGGAGACGACATATAGTGAACGTTACATGAGTCTTTTTGGTCATAACTGAATTGATATTTGAAAACTCGAATGCGCTCAAACTTGGTGTTTATATTTTTCACTCTACCATGCAAGATATAACTTCTTTGGTTGTAATATTTTTGGTTTTGTTAAGCCATTTTCTGTTCATATGCGTAACTCAGACAAATCCAGTAAGAGTTGTTGTAATAGAATAGCACAATAGAAAAATGAAAGCATAAAAGGTTGTATTTTGAGAACTAATAATTTGTAAAGTCACATTTGTGGCATGTTAATAATCAGTTTATTTACAAGATTGTTTTCTTGCAATGTGATTTTCTTTCTTAAGAATTCTACTCAGTCTTAAACAAAATTCACAAATAGGCACGAGTGACGCAATATGACAAATTGGACAGCTTAAGAAGAAAACCGTACAACCACACATAATAAAAACATCCCAACCACCAAAAACGGCGCAAGCTTTAAGAAAAGAATAGGAAAACTCCAAAGTTGCATAGTAATACACTCTGACCAATTCTGCCCCACTTCCCCAGCTAAACGCAACACACGGGTGGGGGCGGGGAGAAGGCAATGCAGCTTCGCGTGTTCCCTACGCACGGGGTCGCCCCTCCCCCACTTCCGCTTCCGTACTCGCGCATCTGGGTTTCCGCCGGGCCCCGGCGGCGGCTGCGGTGCGCAATATTCCGGGGGATTTATGGCTGATTATCAGAGGCTGCGACCCATTAATCAGCCAGCGGCGCCCTGGGCTGCCGCCTGGAAGAGGAGGCGCGGGGCACCGCCGCCGCGCGGCGCCGCTGTCAGTGAACGGGACCAGGGGCGCGGGACGGAGCAGCCGGCGGACGGAGCGGGGGATGCGGGGACGGAGGGAGGCCAGGGACATATATAGAAGTATTTATTTATCAATTCAAAGGGTACATCCTGCCGCAAGTGGCGGCAGACCGCGGCGTAGACAGGAGTCCATGAGCGTTTGCTCCAACCAATGTGCCTACATCGTTGCTTACAATACGCTTTTGATCTTTCAATACCAAAAATTGTTGCATTAATAATTGAAAAGAAACTTAAAACACGACCCATTTACATTCATTTGCTCGTGTAAGTCAATTCACGAATAATTTACAACACAACGTTTAAGAAGCCATCCTCCCAATTTGACAGTTATATTATCAAACAGAATATACCTGATTTTAACATTGTTATCGGATTAACATGAAACTAGAAGCAGCACCATTATATATACATTCACGTACACATGAAGGCCAGGGACAGGAGTTGGGAGGATGTGGCACGGAGCAAGTGTGTGATGGGCCCAAGGAAACAGGTGCACGAGGCGCCGTGCATGGGGATGTGCACGCAGATGGGAGCGTGGAAAAGCATGGAAGCATGGCCATGGATGGGTGCATGCATGTTGATGGGAGCATGCGATTGCTTTTCTGTCCAGGAATGCTTTCTCAAATCTTTAACCCTTTCGTTCACTAATTTTTTGTATCAATGGCAAAAATATAATATTCTCAGGGTTTGTTCACAATTATTAAGTGGAGCACTACACAAAGGGGCGGCGCCTCTGTCAGTGAACGGGGCCGGTAGGATGGCACCAAGGGAGAGGACGGTGGCAGTCGGAGCAGAGGAAGCGGGGACGGAGGGAGGTCAAGGACAGGAGTAGAGGGGACGTGTCAGGGAGCGAATGTAGGAGGGTCCAAGGAAACAGGTGCAAGAGACGGCGCGCATGCGAATGTGGACGCAGATGGGAGCGTGGAAAAGGATGGAAGCATGGCCACCATGGATGTGTGCATGGATGTTGATGGGAACATGCGAATGCTTTTCTGTCCAGGAATGATTTTTCAAATCTTTAAAATGTCTCAAATCTGTTAGTAATCAATCTTCACAAGGAACCCTTAACATAAAACTATAATAGAAAATAAACTTGAAAATTACACTTTTTAAAAATGTGTATAAGATCCCAATGGTAAATTTGTTTCGTGGTTCCTTGATAAATTTGTTTCGTGAACCATTGTATCTATCACTAGCAAGGAATGTGTCGCTTCTAGAACGTTCAGAACCACTCGAAAATGAGCTTAAAATATAAATCGCTCATCTCATCAACTCATTTCCACACAAAACTCAGCTGTTGACTGCCAGCGTCATTTTGCGGTGACGGACTGCTAGCGTCAATAGCGTCATTTGAGGTCATTTGTACCTGCACTAACTAGTGTTTATTCTAGTTCTGTACTGAGGATAGTTGAATTAGGAGGCCATGTTTTAGAGTTTGGCTGTGTATTAGAGAGAAAACAGTGTACATTGGTATCATGAGATGAATTAATCCCAAGGATGATGTCAAATTTTTGAAGCAATGTCATAAGTTCCAGAATATCTAAACGTAATTCGAGACGATGATTTGGAATGTGTGAATGTTATATAGCATATTAATTTATAACTACATTGGGAACGACACAGAAGCATTAATACACTCTGGACAGGCACATTGATTTTCAAGGTCAGGAAGATGACGTACCTGAAGTTGCCTCTTCCAGCAGTACAAGACATTCATCTTGATATCAACATTCAAGTACAAGTGAGTATGAATCACCTTAACCCAAATTGTCAATGCCCAGAATATCATAATATATTGGTGATATCATACTGAAGAAACTTTATTACAATCGTTGTGTCAACTCCCACAGCAAATTTATGAGATGCTATTCGTGCAATCGAAATTAAGGCTAAATGTACCGACATCAGTTCAATTTTCCGCCACCACGTGGCAGCACCAAAATTACTCAAAATTACTATACCGATAACGTCTGAACAAATGGTCCGATATTCGATCTGTAAACGGCATTTGACTCCTTTTTGTAATAGAATTTACGCTACGAAGCCCTTTTTCCAAAAAGCTAGCAGAAACTCATTTTCTAAAATTTTTCTCGTACTTCCGGGAACAATTTCAAAAATGTGGGCTTATAGCGCGATGGCGACAAGCTTCCAGAATCCGACGCAGTATCAAACATGCAAATCGGATAAATAGGAGCGACGTAAAGTCAAATTTCGAAAAACACCTCACCCCACTCCGCCTTCCACACCGCCCCCGTCATCCGCCTAGTGGGGGAGGGGCCGCTGACTCAACGCGGAGACCACCGGCACTGCTAATCCGGAGGGCCTGCGGCAGACGGGCAGGCAAGGCACGCACTCCATTATGCTTTCGTCACTTCGCATCTCAATGTTTGTTTTTTTTCGCAAATGAAACTAGAGCAAACGCGATTTGAGAAAATGGCGTTTAAGCATTTGTGCAAATTCGGAATTTTCAGTTCGTTTTCACAGAAAACATCTGTTGTTGAGGAATTTTTAAGACATAATGTAAAGCACATATACTCCTAAATGTAATAATGTGAACAAAACGCCATTAATGAAAATATTTACAAAATGAAAAGCTAGTCAAAGAATTACATTTTTGTAATTTTTGAAAAAACAAAAGAATAGAGCAATATGGCTTTTATGCCATCTCATAGAGTACATTAGGCACTATCCTTTTCAAAAGAAAAAAATTGGAGCAGTTTTTGAGAAAATCTTGTTTTTGTAGTTTTTTTAAAAATGTACATGACCTTATTGAACGAACTAAGAATGAAGAACAAATATCATTTTAAGGAAAAATTTCAATCTTCAAATTTGCAGTTGTAGGACGACACCGAAAAAAATACGGATTTTTGCAATTTTCCAAAAATTAGAGTCAATAATGAAAATGAGATCTATGCCACCTTTATAAGTATATTTTAGTTTATTCTTACAATTAATTTAAGGAAAACATTTGGACTCATTTTTGATTGATTGGTAGTGACTTCGGGCACGTCAACTACGGAGGTCTTTAGTACCGCAAGTGTAGGGCGTGTTTATTTAATCGGGAGGTGGAGGTGATGTTTCCCGCTGGATGGCGAGATCCGGCGCTGACCTTCCGTCTACTAGTTTTCCCCAACCAGGTATCAACCACCAGCGGGGCACCACCCCAGCCGGAACAAGCTCTAAATCACCGACCTATCTACCTGTCGGCTTGCGGGGTTCTTTCCTAACCAGGTATCTCCCACCAGCGGTATCTCCCACCAGATTCTTAACAGCGGCTCCAAGTTTATTAATGAAAATTGCCATATAGGAGGATGTTTTACTCTTCATTAATATTCTAAAAGTAATATTACGAATCTACTACTAAGAAACCGAATAATAAGAAAACTTTAAGAAATGTATTATGGGTGGCGATGTATAACAGCTGGGAAGAAGATGGGGCAAGATGGTAAAGCTGGCATAGAACAAGGAAATTAGAATACTTTACTACGAGTAAGTCGGTGAAATTCTGTTGCACCACTTTTTCAAATTTGTCCGAAAGTACGAAAACATTTTTAAAAACTATCTTCAGCTACTTTACTTGGAAAATGGGATTAACCAGGTGAATTCTATCAAGGAGACAAGCCATTTTGAGATCAACTAGTGGTGCTACAGAATGGCACAGACTTTCCCATATTAGTTTTCTACTTCCTTTGGTTTGGGCTAGCTATTCGGAATTGCTACACCGTCGCACCAGCTGCCATCTATCGTCGTCCAAAGTACATTTTTTGATATTCTCTTAAGTTTTCGAATTGCGGATGGTAGAACGGAAATATCAATTTTAGAATATTAAAGAACAGTAAAACCTCGCTCTGATTGGGAAGTTTCTTTAAAAAATTAGGAGCCGTTTTTAAGGAAATGGCGTTTAAGTGCTACTAAAAATGCGAAATTTGAAGCTCTTTTTCACAGAAAATTTTTGAGTTTCCGAAAAACTTCCTTTGAAGTCATTTGAAACACATTAACTCACAAATACAATAGTGTTTACAAATTGCTGGTAATGTGCATATTAGAGGTGTGAGAGATCTTTCACAAAAATTACATTTGTGAAACTTTTGAAAAAACAAAAAAATACCCCAAAATAAACTTCACGCCATATTAAAAAGTGCAATTTGCACTATACTTTCCAAAACATGGAGAAAAAATTTGGAGCCATTTATAAGAAAATGGTGTTTGAGCGTTACTGAAAATGCCGAATTTTGAGCTAGTTTTCATAGAAAACAGTTCAGTATTCGAGAAACTTTGTATGACATTATTTAAAACACATTTACTCATAAATGTAATAATGTAAACAAATCGCAGCCAATGTAAATATTACCTACGTGAGAGACAAGTTAAACAAATATTTTTGTGAATTTTGCAAATAAAAAAGAATAGAGCAATATGGCGTTTATGTAATATCATAGACTACATTGTGCACTATCCCTACCAAAAGCTCAAAGAAAAAATTTGGAGCAATTTTTGAGAAAATCTGTTTTTTATAATTTTTTTTCAAATTGCACATGTTGCAAGCAATATTGCGCGAATACTAAAATTTTCAAAAAAGTGTACATGATCGTAATGAAAAAAGTCGCTTTGGAGAACAAATTTTATTTGAAGGAAAAATCTCTATCTGCAATTTTGTAGTTGTAGGAAGAGGCCGAAAAAGTTGAAACTTTTAGAATTTTCGAAAATTCAGAGTTAATCGTGAAATTATGACCGATTCCACCTTAATAAGCGTGTTTTACTCTATTCTTACAAGAAATTTAAAGAAAACATTTGGAGCCGTTTTTAAGAAAATTTCGAAAATGTTCGGGGGGTTTCATGCAAAGTACCGCTATGTTTTATAGATTCCTTTTCAAAATCTCAAAGCTTTGACTAGAGTCAGATCGACAGGGGCTTCTTCATTAAAAAAAACAAAAAAAACATACATATGGTTTAGGCGCTAGTAGTGTTCACAGACGGACAGACAGACAGACAAACGTTTTGCTTTCAATTCGTTTTTCGGTATCAAGGACCCACAAAAGAGGGATCTGGCTGCACCACGTGTAAGGGGATTTTTTCTTAATTTAGCAACTAGATTTATTTCCTTTTCGTTATCAGGGCCCTGCAATGAATTTTTTTCTTCCGAAAATCCGCTGTTTTTTCGCGCAGCATTAAATAACTTTCCCTATACTACGTAAACAATTCCGTATATACGTACGTATACGGGAAAGTAGGATCGAGTCGTAGGATAAAGGAGCTCGTGCGTAATCTCTGCTCATTCTTTCAACAGTGGAATGATAACGGAAGATCTCAGAAGTAACAGATATCTAAAATAATATGTGAGGAGATGGAATTAATTGTGTGAATATCACTAATATTCCATTTTCTTTTTGAAATCGGTTCCAAACGGTAATCGATATTTTGAGTAATACTTCAAACAATTTTTTGATCATATTTGAAGGAAGACGGGAGTATGTGAACAAGATAGTGTTATACTACTATTCAAATTATCTATCTATAATACTATCAAAATGAAATAAGAACTAATTGCTATTATTTATTTATTTTATTTATTTATTTGTCAAAAAAACAGTAAAAACTGTATATGACGTGTGGGGAAAGAAATTTATCTGCGCACATTTTCTTGAGGGCCAGAATTTTATATATATAAAAAAAAACAAAAAAAAACGAATTTAGAAAATAATTATTTTAGAAAAATAAAGATATTTGAAAATGTTTTTTCCCGAGTTATAGAAAATCAATTTTAACTGTAAATGAACTACAAGCAAAAGGAGTGCTCAACAAAACGTGCGCACAGTGAAGCTACATTTACGTCCAGAAGCAAAACAAGGGGCCATCTCAGCATTTGCTCAATGGATCAGGGAAACTGGACAAAAACCTGATCGAGATGGGGGTCATTGACCCGGAAGCTGAAGTACATTACTTGTTACAGGCGTCTTAAATATTTTTTTAAATGTATACAATGCAAACATAAACTAATTCATTATATATCTTTGTTTTGTTACATTAAACATTATTTTTCTTTTTCACGATCAGTATAGTCTCTAATTGTATAGAAACAGTTTTGCAGCAGAAAAGATTTTACTTTTAACTTAAATTTGTGTACCGACTTTAATTGTTTTATGTCATCTGGCAATGCGTTGTAAAGTAACGTACATGTATTGTATGTTGATTTCTTGTACTGAGCTGTTGATACTGACACTTGATGCACGTGATTTATTAAATATGATATGAGACCGTTTACCTCTGTTACAGCATCACTAGTTTCATTTATGGGGAAAAAATATATTGAGATGGAAAATGACGAAAGCATGACTGCCTGGCTTGCCAGCCTCGTGCGCGGCAGCCGCGCGCAGGCAAACAAGCCTGGCCTGCCCAGAGACTCCCTGCCGGTGGCCGCGCAGGAAGCGCGTGGGCGCACGGGCGGATGGCGCGACGGCGCGGCGTGGAAGGGGGAGGGGTGTGAGGTGTTTTTCCAAATTTGACTTTACGACGCTCCTATTCATCCGATTTGCATGATTGACACGGCGTTGGATTCTGGAAGCTTGTCGCCATCGCGCTACAAGCCCACATTTTTGGAATTGTTCCCGGAAGTACGAGAAAAAAATCAAAATCGAGTTTCTGCAAGTTTTTTTGGAAAAAGGGCTTCGTAGCGTAAATTCTATTACAAAAAGGAGTCAAATGCCGTTTACAGATCGAAAATCGGACCATTTGTTCAGACGTTATCGGTAAAGTAAATTCCTTCTGATAGTGCTGCGATCTATTGAATTTTCCTACAATTTTTTTTCGGTACATTTAGCCTTAATCAAATTGCAAGTTTATATAGTAAATATTCAGCGAATTTTGGCACTAGCAACGTCTAAAATGTTTGCCCAGGGTAATTTCACATCTTTGATAATCTTTCTCAACAATCTTAAGGTTGAAAATGGCATTGGTTTTGTTACGTTTATCGCACCTTACGCCATTCATCAGGAGGCACAAAGGATGTGGAGGAAGGGAAGAAATATATAATAGGTAAGAGTGTAAGCAAAAAAAGTTTTGGTACAATGACAAAAAACATTTTCATTACGAAATATTTTCATTGACAACATTATCTTTTAAAGAGAAAACTATAGGCCATGGGTATATGCTCTATACACAGTTTTATAATTGATGAGATTAGCTCACAGGCTCTTTAGAACTGTAAAAATTGGTATTAATGTCCCATAAGTGACACAATTTAATGTTTTCATATAGTTAACTACAATTGGTAATGTGGTAAAAACAGTTGCATCAATGTCTTTTATTCGTGCAGGTTTCTCTAATCCAAACTTGAACCATATCATGAGTTTTAGAAGACAAAGCTATATAGCTCCGGAACTATATAACTCCTAGTCTTAACTCCCCCCTGTCATAGAAGTTATCAGCCGAAAGGTAACAACCTCTCCTATATCAGACATCGACCTTCCCCCTTCTCTTGCCCCCTGCCCCGTTCCTGCCGATAACTTGAATGAATTCCCTGACCTCCCAAGTGTTTTGCAATTAGTTCCATCACCGGCATTTCCAACAACTTCAGTTCCTGAATCTAAGCCAGAGACGTCAACGGAAGATACGGTGAAGTCAAGAACGAAAAGGCCATTCTCTTCTAGCAGCTCTCAAGCGATGTCTCTCCCCGCTAATGCGACAAGTGATCTCGTGACTGAAACGCCTTACCTATCCGATTCAGAGATATCCTTAGAATTAGACGAACCTCCTGTGAAATAAAACAGTGTTCCCTTAAAGAAAATCAAAACCACCTCAGACAGTAAAGAAGACATTGGTCAGAGACTAAAGAAAAGATTGAAAAGAGCCCGATTAAATACCCGTTATCAATGAATTTTTAAGTTTCTTTGACAAATCTAAAGGTTCCCAGAACATTGCAGAAATTGCTAAAGACGTCTTTCCTGAAACTTCACCAATAATTACAATGTTACAAGATATTTATACCACCCTCTCTAACAAAGGTATTAAAACTAGATGTTCTCGAATAAACAAAAAACTTGAAAGTGCATGAGTTGCCGATGTAGATTCATCTCAGGCGCCTTCAGTGTAATACTACAGCCATACATTTTCTCTATTTTCTTATGGATATTATTCAATGGAATTGCAATGGCTTCTTCCCCCAAATGTCTTTCTTAAAAATTCTCATCAATGATTTGAATCCTCAAGTTCTCTGCCTACAAGAAACTAACTTTAAAGGCAATACATGTGCTCAGTTACGTGGATATAAAAGTGTATTCTGCAACAGAAGAGATTCTCTAATTACAAGCGGGGGAGTAGCGACTTTTGTAAAACAAGATGTTTTTCGTCGTGTTGCCGTATCGATTAAGCTTAATATAGTGGTGACTGTGTGCAGTATTTACTTACCGAACAGCCGAACGTTGAATATTCACGAACTTGACAATATTATCACACAACTCTCTAAACCATTAATTTTAATACCCATAATACTATGTGTGGTTCTCAAAGAACTGACAGAATGCGTAAATCTATGGAAGAATGGCTTGATAAATATGATGATCTAAACCTCCTGAATAACGGAAGCGCTACAAGATTTAATGCAAGCAATAGTATTGAGAGTGCAATAGACTTGAGTCTTGTGACTAGTAACATTGCTACTAAATGTGTTTGGAGCACCTTTGATTAACTTTATGACAGTGACCACTATCCCATTTCCATCAACTTCTCTGACCGACAATTGGCGACGAATCTCAAAACTTACCCTAACTAGTTGATTGGCAATGCAAATTGGCTACAATTCCAGCACATCATAAATAATAATGTCGATAACCTTCCTAAACCAGACTCGTTTCCTCCGTCTCTTATAAATAAAATAGCTCAGGTCTTTACTAACATGCCGACATTAGAGGCCAGTTCATCCATCCCTCTAAGTTCTGGAAGAATAAGGAAACACCAAGTTCCTTGGTGGAATGAAGAATGTACAGCGGCCATCAAAGAAAAGAAAAGATTTTTCAGAAAGTACAAAAAGAGTAAAACTATTGAAAACGGAATTCTCTTTAGAAAAGCTAGGGTCACAGCTCGTTTAATATTAAAAACAACAAGACTTCAATCTTGGAACAATTTTACGTCAAATATAAATAGACAGACCCCCTCCTCTTTGATATGGCAAAATATCAAGTCCATTAGTGGCGCACCGATGAACTCCATCCCACTCACTTTAATAGACTTAAACGGTAATAAGTACTCACAACCGCAAGACATCAGCAATTTCTATGCATACAAGAAATTTTAAGAAAAAAATTTGGAGCCGTTTTTGAGAAAATGTCCGGGGGGCTACATGTAAAGTCCCCCCACATTTTGAAGAATCTTTTTCAAACTCTCAAAGCTTCGACTAGAATCAGATCAACCGGGAAATATCCATTTTGCAAGAAATCGTACGTATGGTTTAGGCGCTAGCAGTGTTCACAGACGGACGTTTTCCTTTCAATTGGTTTTTCGGTATCAAGGACCTAGAAAACAGGGTTTCTGGTTACACAACGTGTTAGGGGATTTTTTTCCTTAATTTATCCACTGCTTTTATCCACTTTTTCTTTTTCACGGCCCGGAAATTAATTTTTTTCCACCGAAAATTCGCCATTTTTTTGCGCAGCATTACATAACTTTCCCTATACTACGTATATCACTCCGTGAATACTTACGAATACGGGATTACGCATACTTACGAATACGGGAAAGTAAAAACTGATAGTTCATACTTTCACTGTGCAAAAGCTTCGCCTCGCGAAGGAAAGCCAACAGTACAGAATGGTACCTTGCTCAGATTCTGACACACATTTTGATTTTTTGATACTAAAAACGTTTCTCAATTATTTTGTTCAACCAAACTGCGACTACTAATATAAAACGGAGAGTGTGAAAATTAAATACCACTATCGTTTTTATTTGAGATTACAAACGCATTTGAAGTTTTAAAATTTACGCTTTTATTCTGTGAAAACTATTGAATTTCAGACATGTTATCTGTATGAGTTTTGAGAGATCTCTACACATTATAAGTTTATCGAACGTACAGGGACATATTATATCTATATCTATTACACCCTTAGCCCCCACACATACATACATACACCACACATATACATGCATATACTCAAAACTGAAAAACCGAGAGCGATCGAAATTAGTGCCAAAGGTTTTTTCAAAATTAACCATAATTATTAATTCCAAATTGTTTGTCAGTTTTCTTTGATAGAACTGAGTGTTCGAACAAGTTACCATATGCCTACTTTATTTTATTCTTTTTATTACATTTGTATTGAAGCACTTCGCAATCTCGCAAGCTCTTTCCAATGCCTGTGTTGCAATTCCTGTTTAACGGAAGAACATGTCACAACACGCTTCCTCACCGCAACAAAGCTGCAACGTTTTAAGTTATCGGAATCCGACCCCCCTCCCCTTTCTAAGAACTCCGCGTCAAACTGTTACGCGTCAGCCGTTATATCCGTTATAATATATAAAACATTTTAAGATTCCCCTGTCAGTCACATTTGATGGCATAATTTTTACAATTAAAAATCATGCCTCTTTCACATATTTTATCTTGAATTCCTTTTCACTTTTAGAATAATTATGAATACATCATTTTTGTTACGTTAATTCTGATTGGACAGCGCCCAGTGTGCGCGCCAAAACGCGGCACACGCCGCATTCTACCGCCGCGAGCAACTCGAGGCGCAGTCAGTTGTGATGTGAGCTTCATGTCGTAGACTCCACGCCGTCCTGACGCGTGTTCTTTCTTTTGTGAGGCAACCATGTCTTTCCACGAGTGACACCAGTTCAGTATGCGCACTCAGATGTGTTCGAGTTGTGATGTGAGCTTCATGTCGTAGACTCCACGCCACCCAGGTTGATTGATTGAATAGGGTTTAGAGGGCGCTTCGACTGTTGTGGTCATTTGCGCCCATGCCAGAGTATTTGGAGAAAAGAATATTCAGTGTTGCATATGTAACTTACTCACGGTTTAAAAGCATGTACATTGGCTAAAAAGAAGGCTTGAATTCTGCTTCAAGCATACATGTAGAAATGGCAGAAGGAAAATAGAAAAAGGGCGCGTAAAATTTATCTTAAAACGTAAAATTGGCTGTAAAGGGGCCAAAAAACAACATAAAACATTGTTATCTTTCAAATAAAATTATATATTCTGCTTTCTTTCAAAAACAAAAAAGTTTTGAGAGCGCAGAATCGTCATCCCCGAGCACCACTTGTAGCGAGTTGCCCAGGTCATGTCTTCGTCGACTGCCAACAAATTTCCTACAGTACAGCAGGACGTGTTCCACGGAAATAACAGTCTTGCACGAGTCACAGATGGGAGGAGTTTCATTTCGAAGAATGAAACCGTGAGAAAAATGGCAGTGTCCGATACGAAGACGGGTTAAAATAACTTCCTCGCCCCTACAGGACCGTGATGAGGAGCGCCAGGGATACACAGAATTCTTTATCTCACTTAGTTTGAAAGTGCTATTGTGCCACTCTGTTTGCCACGCTCTAAGCACGGATCGTTTCAAGAAAGCCTGAACATCGGACAATGGCACAGAAGGGATGTCGATACGAGTTTTACGAGTCGCTGATTTCGCCGCCTGGTCGGCCAGTTCGTTCCCTCTGATACTCACGTGGCCTGGGACCCAACTAAGTACCAGGTCATAGCGGCGGGACAGAAGACGATGAATCAGGCTTTGAACGGATAACGTCAGGTAGTCTGACGAAGGACAAGAGACAGCTTGAAGAGAGCTGAGAGAATCAGAACAGATAACTACTCGCCGCAACGTCGCAGATTCAATGTATTTTAGGACCTCAAAAATTGCATGCATTTCGGCAGTGAATATACTGCACTTGGAGTGAAGCCGAAATTATTTGGTGTCCCTGATACAGTAAAAACCACATGCCACCGCGTCATTGCACGATGAACCATCCGTGTATAAGAATAAATGATCCGGATAGGATTCTCTCATATCCAGAAACTGCTTCTGGTAAATCAGAGGACTAGTAGTTTGTTTGGGCAGATTGGAGAGTCTGAAGTCAATACGGGGAAGGAGGAAATTCCAAGGGGGAATCCGGACACGTGTGGGTTTCACAGGGGTGGGAAGTTCGACATTTAATTCCCGGAGAAGATTTCGTAATCTAATACCTGGGGGATGGGGTAACGATGTTCGAAGAATGTACGAGGACTCATACTCTGGGTGGATGATTATACGGCGACAAGGGTGGTCAACCAGTCCCGACACTTTAGCCCCATAAGAGGCTAATAAAATATCTCGCCTTCGGCTCAGAGATGGTTCTCCAGCTTCGGCCAAGAGGCATTCGATGCGACTCGTGCGGTAGGCGCCTGTACTAATCCTTATACCGGCGTTGTGAATGGTATTAGATGGCCGGAGGGTTGATGGTGACGCTGACCCATATACAATACATCCATAATCCAAAATAGAGCGGATGAGGGTTCTATACAAACGCAAGAGGCACACTTGGTCTGCTCCCCAAGAACTCCCTGTAAGGGTGCAGAGGAAGTGGAGAGGTGAGACACATCGGCTTTTCAGTTTACGTATGTGATTTCGCCAAGTTAGGCTCTTATCGAAAGTAAGCCCAACGAAAGTCGCAGATTCCACAAAAGGTAGAAGATGGCTTCCAGGAAAAGAGATCGGGATGGTTATGGAGATGATGAATCCTGCAGAAGTGCATACAGTTAGTTTTTGATGCGGAGATTTTGAAACCTGTCGCATCACTCCATTCCTGCAATTTGTTGAGGACAAGTTGTAATTGTCTCTCTATCACTTGAATACTCTTGGAAGAGCAAAAAATGGCAAAGTCGTCAACGAAGAGTGATGCTTTCACCGGCTCTCGGATTATCGACGCTATACTATTGATAGCGATGGCAAACAGAGTGACACTCAGAATTGAGCCCTGAGGGACTCCGTTTTCTAAATGGTGGCTGGCGGATACCCTGTCACCAAGGCGAACGCGGAAGTATCTTGAGGAAAGAAAGGCTACTAAAAAAAAGGGGGAGTTTGCCCCTAAGACCACAAGAATGGATGGTGCGAAGAATGCCGTACCTCCAAGTAGTATCATATGCTTTCTCTATATCGAAGAAAATTGCTACCAGGTGTTGACGTAGCACGAAAGCAGTGGAGATCTGTGTGGTAAGGGTGACAAGGTGGTCCATGGTTGACCTGTTCTTCCTGAAACCACATTGGATGGGTGTAAGTAGGTTTCTCTGTTCCAGGTGCCAGGCCAAACGCGTGTTCACCATTCGCTCCAGAAGTTTGCATATACAGCTTGTGAGCGAGATTGGGCGGTAGGTTGACGGCTTTGTCCTGTCCTTTCCTTCTTTAGAAATAGGAATAATAATCGCTTCGCGCCAGGTCCTAGGAAAGGTATGTTCCATCCAAATCTTGTTGAAGATACGGAGGAGAAAAATACGTGCCTCTTCCGGCAGGTGTTTTAACATTTGGTTGTGTATCTGGTCTGGTCCTGGAGCAGAATCTTTCCCGCGGGCGAGCGCACAGGAAAATTCATCCATGGAGAAAGGGGCGTTATAATCTTCCTCCAGGCAAGTTGAAAAGTCCAATCTGCATTTCTCCATTCCACTCTTCGTTTTCAAGAAGATAGGGGAGTAGTGTAAGGAACTGGAGGTATTTTCATAATGACAGGCCAATTCAACTACTTCTTCTGGAGAAGTAATAAGATTTCCATTAATAAGAAGTCCTGGGACAGATGGTGGGGAAAATCTTCGTCCGATCTGTCGGATCTTTCGCCATACTACTTTAGGCGGGGTATGGCAAGAAAGAGAAGAAATAAAGGCTCTCCAGGAAGCGGTCTTACTTTCCCGTATTACTAATCTGGCTCTGGCCCGCTTTCTTTTGAAATCGATTAGGTTTGATGCTGTGGGGAACCTATTGAGCTTCGCGAGTGCTTGCTTTCGGTCACGCACTGCGGTGGCACAGTCAGCATTCCACCAAGGCACAGGGACGCGTCGTGGCCGACACGTAGACGTCGGGATTGCAATGGTGGCTGCGCGAAGAAGGGCGTCGGTGAATTGCGCCACCAAGGTATCGATATTATTTGAAAAGTGGTCTGGCATTCTAATTTTCTCGCTGAATGTATCTCAGTCGGCTCGATGAAATAGCCAGCGAGGAGGGTGGATGACGTCTAAATTAGGGACATTAAAGTGGACCAAAGTGGGAAAATGGTGACTCCCATGTAGATCATCGAGTACAGTCCACTCTACCATGGTAGATAGGGATGGACTGCAGAGTGCCAGATCGATTGACGAGAAGGAGTTTGACGCCATGGAGAAATAAGTGTGATTCTCGGAATTCAGAAGAATTAAGTATTGCTGGTCAATAATATTTTCGAGGATAGAACCTCTCGGGCAGGTCCTCGTGCCACCCCAGAGGGGATTGCGGGCATTAAAATCCCCCGCAATAAGAAAAGGGGCGGGCAACTGAGAAAAAACATCTTCGAGTTCCTCTTGTGACACGACTTGGCCAGGGGGAATGTATATACTACACACCGTAAAAGAGAAGGATGGTAGGTGTACCCGAACGCAAACTGTTTGGAGGTCGATTCGAACGTTGTGTTCCTCAGAGAACAGGGAGTCGCGGATGAGTACCGCGACGCCGCCGTGAGCACGAAGTCCGTCGTCTTGATCGAACCGATGGATGTTAAATCCGCGAAGAGACAGGGGATGTTGAGGGAGAAGATGAGTTTCCTGAAGACAGATTATAAATGGTTTGCGGAGAGAAATTATTAATCTTAATTCTTCTGAGTGAGCACGAAGACCATTTAAGTTCCATGAGAGAGCCATATTTCTTTGGTTGCTTTTTTTTCTTTCTCACCTTCTGAATGGTTGTAGAGGAACTCTCGTGGGGTTCCTCATCAACAGCAGAGTCATCCTGACTGCTGCTGGATATGGTCGCCTGTGTCGGGGGGATTTCCCGACTTTTGGCCACGGGTGACCGAGATCTACAGGGGCTGGAGGATCGTCCGATGTGATTCTCGGAAACAGAAAGAGGTGGACGGGATTTGGATGACGTATTTTTCCTGGGGGGCGGTGTCTGCTTAAGATCGATTTCAGTAGAAGTCTCAGTGGGAGTGGTCGATGTCTGGTGGAGTTTTTGAATAGGTTTTTTCTACTTTGTGGGAATGATAATTTTCCCACCTTAGATACACGCCGAATCTTCGGGGAAGTCTATCGGCGATACCTGACAACTAAAGTGCGAAACTACCGCTGGGGTACAGTGAATTTGACGACTCGCTGTTACCCCCGGAGACTTAGGTTTTACAGCACTGGAAAAAGATCGTGATAGGTCCACTGGACTCTTGATTTGGAACCTACGCTTCGCCTCAGGGAAGGAAACCTTTTCTGTTAATCTTATTTTTTGGATTTCCCTTTCCCGGAGAAACGTGGGACACTGGTTGTCGTTGGCTGGGTGATCGCCTTCGCAATTCACACAGTGCGGTGGTTTGTCGCAGGGTTGTGGGTCGTGAACTGATGATCCGCACTTCCCACAAACCACGTTTACGGATATACATCGCTGCTGGGTATGCCCAAACCTTTGGCACTTGAAGCAGCGCAAAGGGTTCGGCACATACTGCCGCACACGGAGGTTGTAGAAAGCGGTAACGATCCTTTCCGGGAGGGATGGTCGGTCAAAAGTAAGGATCAGGGTAGAAGTAGGGATCACTTTCCCCATATCCTTCCTTCCGATCCTGTACACCTCAGTCACGCCAAAGGTCTTAAAAGAGTTTAGAAGATCTTCCTCCGTTTCTGTAGCAAAGTCCTCGTGATTTACTACGCCTTTGCACAGGTTCAAGGTGGGATGAACCGTGACTACTGCATGGAGGCCCGCAATCTGCTTTGTATTTTTAATTTTTCCAATTTGCTCGTCGGTACGTGCTTCAAAAAGAATCTTTTTATTCCTCTGTCGCACAACCGCTTGGAGCTTCCCGTAAGCCTCTTCTATGGCTCGCGCCAGACGGACAGCACTTACAGTTTTAAAAGTTTTACCTTCTTCGGCGCATGACATGAGGAAGAAACGAGGCATCTTGGGTCGATCTTCTTCTCTAGAAAAGAAACTATTCAAGTCGATGGTTCTCTCGGCACATCTCCTCTTCCTTGCGGAAGAGGGCGGGGGAAAAGTGAAGTATCCATGAAGATAGAATAGGTTCATCCTCGTGGTCCCCACCCACCACGGAGCCCAACAAGGGGACACTCCATCGGAGTGCCAGGGTTGCCACGAGGATATAGTGGGGGAATAACACAGCGCTGCACCGCCGTGGATCGCCCCGCTCACCCTGGAGTTCGGTACAAGACCTAGTCCGAGCCGATTGATCGGGAGTGGGTTAGCTCCCGACCACCCGTCTAGAAGAGTCCGGGGCCAAAGCGAGTGTGTTGGAACCTACAAGGAATGTTACCCAAAATACGTGATCAACGTACCGCTTAGTGCAAGGCGAACAGTAACACTAGGACTAGATAGGGAAACAAACAAGTCCCTCAACTGCCAGGACACACATTCCCTCCGACACGGGTCGCCATGCAAAACAAACACATGGGTGGGCGTTCAGGATACAGAGAAGGCCAGTGAGGAAGAAAAACTAGCGAAAAGAACGTACAGGACATGAAATGAGAAGCAAGAAGATGAAAAAAATGGAGAAAGGAACACTTGAGAGCCTTCTCTGCATCCCCCCGTCAGGACGTGGACCAACCCACCTCGACGGGACGCCGCCCAGGCGCGTGTTTTTTCTTTTGTGAGGCCACCATGTCTTTGCGCTAGTGATGTCAGCATGTATGTGCTCTCAGTTTTTCTCATGTACAATCTCGCTGCCCACGCACGTGTGTTTTTCTCTCTTGCAAGGCAACTTATGCCTCAGTGAACTATAAGCCATGCTTACGACACCGGTTTTTGCTGTGCCAAGCAATTACAAGGTGTGCTCACAGCAGTTACGCTGCCTATGTGTTATCATTTCAACATTCTAGACAATGTACTCGTGTCAGTGCGAACACTGTAATGTTCTGGCATCATCAATTAACATTGCCTTGACATTTAACCTGTAAAACTATGAGCCATGCTCATATTCATAATGTGTTTGCTTCAATGCTGTGACAGTGCGTGTCGGTGCAAAGAATTGGTTGCTACTCAGTTGGCGACAATGCATCATGCGAGTTTGTTCAGTGTCATCTCGCTCAACAACTGTTCCTGTTAATTTTACTTGCCACAGTGTCCAGTGTGCTCTGCCTTACGTCATCAGATGCGGGTGACGTCATCCAACGCAGTACACCTGATGGCGCCTTCTTTCAAGACAATATGATTTTGTATCTATGTTTCTCTTTCAGTACATTCATTCAATGTGTTCTGTGTACTTGCAACTAACGCATACTTCTACGTGCTTTCATATAGCATGCCTGTAAATCATTCAGTTTAATTATATCTTTGTTAAATATATGTGTTGTGTTTCACTAAAGCATTTGGTGACATCTCACAAACCCAGGCAACCTTCCTGCCTTGAGAAATCTAAATTGGAAGGTGGTCCCTCACTAGCTATTGCAGGTTTTGTTAGGAGGAAAATTCAATACGGTCCACTTGCTCAGCCTCCCTTCTTACACTGAGTATAAAATGATAATGCTATAATTACTTTGAAACATTGACCTAAACATAATTTCAAAGCCAAAAATGTTGGAGTTTGAGGTCAATGTATTTCATTCACACAATAATACATTTTGGCGGCTTTTTGAAAGTTGTAAATCGGTTGTACTCCTTTCTAGAAAGTATGTTTAGATAGCCGTAATAGAGATATTTATGTACACACACATACACACACGTCAACTAGGCATAAAGTTAGTACATTATAGGTTGATGTGAAAGAGTAATGTAAGAATGATATACCTGTAATTTTACCACTTGTGCCTTCTTTATCCAACCTATGGTTCTTAAAAATGAAGCCACATTTCAGTTAGGTTTCACTTCATATTTTTTGGGAAACCATTTCTTGCCAAAGTCCTGGAATTAATTTCTTCCCGCATCGTTTCCTCTTTCTATCAAACCTATTCACCACGTTGTCAATAACTAAATTTAAAAACTTTGTTTTTTTGTTCATAAAAAGTAAATTTTATGACATCTAAGCGCTCTTGATCCAAAGAGCAACTGTTGAAATTAGGATCCGAATTGTCATTATTTGATATATCAGACTCTTCATTACAACTTGAAGAACACAACTGTTCTGAAATGCGATTTGTCAGCATGTTACGAATATTGTTCCTATTGTCACAGACATACGAATAGAGCGATAAAGCATTTTTTTCATTCAATTCTTTTGCAATATTTGTCCATATTTCATGATTTTTGGAAACAATTTTATTGCCGGCAATAAAATGATACTTTTAAACTTCAGAATTGTTTCGTAAAGAATATCCAAGTTTATTTTCACTGGTCGACCAGCAATGATTAACTTCCAAGATACGCAAATGTGTTTTTTTACACAAAACAAACACAATTGAATTTAAAAAATAGTTTCCGAAGAAAAGAAAAGAAAAGAATTAAAAAACACAGAATCACACTCATCAACTAGCAAAACGAGTAAATCACTCGAGAACAATCGGCGAAAACATCCTGTGAATAAATCAGATCATTTTGCCCCGACATGCAGTACAGTCAGTACAGTTCCGCTAATCTGGCGACAATTCACCACAATTTTAATTCACTATAATTTAGATAAATCTGAGTTAGCCGCGAAAATAACGAAAATCACTTCTTAAAAAAGTAGCTCTAGGAAGCAAAATGACCTTCAAATCAACAGTTATACGAATCAATGCGCCTCAATCTTCGGACAGAGCACGACTAAACTGAAATATCAGCCCTAACTCATTTCTGCTGTCGACATTTGTTGAGTTGAAGTTTGGCAACGTTTCATTCGTCTTTCGTGAGAAAAGGGATTGTGCAGGCCGTCACATTGTCAAATGTGGGTCTTCTGGCATTCAAGGTCGAGGTTCCGAGTAATTCTGTTGAATTTCGTATGTTACTCGGGCAGTTTTAGGAGACCTTTAGGAGTCTCATCAAAACTAATATGCTTTCTCTACTGAAATTAAAAATTTTAGATTTTTGTATTTAATTCTTTATTAAGATTCAAATCGACCATATTTGTAAAATTTTTATTAAGCGATAACATTTAGTTATCTAAAATACATAACGAAATTTAACGTCGACATATGTCGAAAACGAGCACGGAAGGTAGCAATTATAATATAATATTATTTTAAGTCAATATTATTATTTTTTCAATATAGGCTAACTGTAGCTCTGATTGCTGCCATCTTGGAGGATGAGGATGCTATTTTAGACGCAAAAATTTACTTCGAGCCTTCTACAAATCCTTTACTCAGTGATCAGTGGCGTAGCCTGAGTTTTGGCTTAGGGTATGTAACTCGAGAAATGGGAAAATAATTTAAAACTTCTAAATATTCCTCATTCACCAATACTATTTCTGTCACATTGGTCAATTACAGCACACAAATAATTTGGGGAATCCCCGGGAAAGTAAAAACGTGATGTCATTTTGGATTTTAATGATTTTCTCGTAACAATATGAGCGGATTGCGAAGAATTTTCGTACGATTTTTTTTGCGTTGAAGATGTCTACCGGTCCTTTCACTGCTGAATTTTGAAACCCAAGATTTTTTTGTGAAATCGGAAAGGGTTCAGATACAGTTCATCTGGGTTATTGCCGTGCTACTGGGTTGAGAAAAAAGTAAGTTCCTCGCATCCACAGAATGCAGAGTGGTACCTGTCTATGAAAAAAATCAATTTAAGTATGGAAATTAGGTGACAAACATACTTCTTTTGTAGAAATAATCATTGTAAATCTATGGATAGTTCTAGAGAAAATTGACTATTTTGAAAGTCCAAAATGTGCTCTTACAATGGGTATTCAATTTTCCGAGGATCTCTTCCCTGTATATATCCCTGATAATGTAATACTGTATAATACTTCACGTCCTAATATAGTAGCAAAAAAGGAAATTTGATTGTAAGTTGCAATGTTCATTAAATAATATGTTATACAATATTTTCCTTGATATCTTGCATTTCTTCCAAATTTTGAGATTGATACTGGCTTTAACATGTTTCCTTTGTACTACATTCACGATAAATTAAACTGAAATTCAATTTTATTAATATTCATTTTCAATACTTTTAAAGGATTTGGATACTCTAGAATGTGTGTTAGGTAACCTACCAATTTAAATTATTTAACATCGATGTATGTAATGAACATGTTTACAATTTTCAAATATACTGTGAAATTTATGTTTGTACAATGGTACAAAACCAGCATATAAACTGTGAAAAAAATTTATTAGCTATTGCCACATACTACTATTATTCATTTACTTAGATATTTAATTCTTTTCACATCACAAATTGGACAGTGTGAGTGTAATGAAATATATATTTTTAGTAGGTAGATAATACTTAATATTCTTTATATTCTCTCATAACAGGTAACAGGCGGAAGTAAACTGTACATACGTTTGAACAGCAATGGAAATGATGTAAAATTTCAAACCACCATACGGTTTGGGGTAGGTGTATGTGGAAAGCGACCCATTCGTCAACCAAGAAGGAAAGAAATCGCAGAGCAATTGGCCACAACTTCTGCAGAACGTCTTCGTGCAGATATGGCGAATGAATTAATGGACCCTGGTGATCCAGAACCTGCAGCTTTGCCAAATGCATGTGATGTTGCATGTGATTTCAAAGGAGTATTTGGACTCGCAACTCTTACATAAAGAACCAATTCAAGCTCTGCAGATAATGCAAAATAAAGGAAAAGCTACTGTAATTCACAATATCGGTGTTATTCCCTTTTTTATTTTGACACGCATTTTCAAAAAAACTTTTATAAAGTCTATGCCAGAGAACAATTCTCCTGCTTGTATGTTGATGCAACGAGAGGATTAGTTTAAAAAATTGTCAGAATTGACGGAACGCTGAGTTCCCACATTGTTTTATACTTGGCAGTCGTCAGAACTTCGGAAGGTCAATTTCCTGTTACGCAATTACTTTCAGAAAAGCAAAATACATCAATAATTTTATTTTGGTTAAACCTTTGGGTTGCCTCGGCCTCCCAAGGAAACTGTGACAGACGCATCCAGAGCTCTTCTAACGGCCTTAGTACGATGCTTCACAGGATATTTAACTATATAAGAATATGCTGATTGTTTTTTTGACAAAATTCCAAGGTGTTATATAAGAATAGATGTAGCACATTTTTTAAAAACGTATGCCAATTTTTAGTCAAAACAAGCAAGCCTAGTAAAGAAAGATTTCCTTGAAGTTATTGGGAAGTTAATCCTGTCTAGAGATGTGGATAGCATTAGAAAGATAGTCTTATCCATCGTTGTGGTTGCTAGAAGCGAAACAAGTGGTTTCCTACTAAGCAACCCAAAACAGAAAACTGCCGCAGAAGTACACAAAGATGTACTCATGAACCTTATCACCAGTAAAAATTCAATTGACAATATTCTTCACGAAATATGTCAAAATGAGTCAAATTGTGCTCCTGATGAGAATGATATAGAAAATTTTGTGATACATTCAGGACTAAATCGATAGAGCCAGTGGGCGGCCGATATTGACACAGAAGCTCTTACTTTATTGGAAGAGGGTTCCAATGTCAACCCTTTCTATCTATCTAAATTTAGTGAAAAACTTTTGAAGGAGATGCAAACTTTCCCACTTTGGACGTGTGCTTTTAGGAATCAATTTGGTTATGAAAATATACCAGCTTCAAGTGCCTCAGTGGAAAGAGAATTTGGCAAAATTAAACACAACATTTTGAAGTTAAAAAGCAAAAAGGGGAAACAAAGGGTCGATGAATTTGTGAAAGATTTCACTGATTATTTGAACGGAAAAATTAAGTTAATTGAGGCGAATTACGTACAGAAGAAACTCGCAGATTCTCGTAAAGATGCTATTAATACAACGGAAAACAACATCGCCAAAAACACTGGGAACTCAGTAGCATGCAACGGAAGTGTAACATCTCCAATGTCTGTAACATCTTCAACAAGAAACGAGCCAGAAGGCTCTCGCGTGGAGAAAATGTGCCCCGCAAGTAAAAATGGAGATCTTCCTACCGACATCCATAAATGTGTAATTTGCTTAAAACCGGTGCACATTATTTTTTATTATTCGTAGAGACTCGAAAATGAAGAACAAGGATTTGGGGAAAAATGTGTATGCTTTCAATGCTACTATTCGAAGGATGGCCAAACTAGTGAAAGTGAAATGAGAGTGAATGAGAGTGAAAACTGGAGAGGTTTAACTGTGGGGGAAAAATCTTTATATTTAAATAATGAAGTTGATCTGTCAAATGCGATTCAATTCAAAAAGCATTTGAAGATCCCCATTATTAAGAATGGGTCCAGTTCAGAACTAAGTGCCATCAAAATTAATGACAAGAATTATACTATGAATTGGACATGTTCTCTAGATTCAATGATTGAGATTATGGTTTTTGCAGCAGCACAAAATGCAAAATTAAGAGAAGTAATGACAAATATGTCAATACTTTTTTTATTTTCATTCAAAATATTATGAAAAATGAAATAACCACTCAAACGTACAGTTTGCGCGCGAATCTGTACTACATAGAAATTTTTTCACGCTCAACGGAGGCGTATCGCCTTACAGAGAGTAACAATTCAATTTTGATGGATTGCAATGCATCAATATCTCATTTGGTTGGACTACTGATGACTGCCTACCCAACATACACGGAATCATCAACATGTAGTGAAGGCTGTCCATCTATAAATAAAACCATTACAAAAATTAGTTTTTCTGTTGCAAATGTAATAAATGAAACGCTAAATGACGTTTTGAAAACGTACACATCTACGAGTGAATCAAAATGCCGTAGGCAAACGAAAAATGACTTTACTCATTATGAATGTTCTGATATTTACAGAACAACTCATATGTAATTTGGTTCAGGGGAACTTTTTACCATCTTATCAGGGGGGACCCTTTGTTTTTTGAAAAGTGTGTAGAGACTTGACATTACTGGGTGCTATGTTTATCCATGCTGGACAGGCATATGTCAGTATGGGTCTGATAGTACTTTTGTAGATTTCAACAGGTAAAGGGGATGCAGAATTGATGAGTGGATACAGTTTGACTGCTTTAACTGTGTGTGTGTGTGTGTGTGTGTGTGAGTGTTGGAGAAAATATGGTTTACTTTGACCTGGAAGATTCGGTTTGTGAGATTACTGTGAATGATTTTGTAGAGATAATCAGGAATGCCAAGATGCCGAATGTTACAAAGTAAACCTTGATGCCAAATGCTGTCAAATGCTTCAATTAGTTATGCCTAAAAATACTGCTATGGTATGTTTTTTTGAATGAAAACTATTTGCTATGTGTTCGACTAGTAATAAGAAGTGACTTGTTGAATTATTTGGCTTGAACCCATATTGTGTTTTGGGTTCGATGTCATTTGTGTTTAAGAAATGAACTATACAAATGAAAATTAATTTTTCAAAGATTTTGGCTATTGATGGGAGCAGATTAATAGATCTTTAATTTTATGGGTCATTAGAATTAGTTTATGATTTATTTAGTTGTAAGATAATACCATGTTTCCGTGTTTGGGGGAAGAAGCCAATTTTGAATGCAGCATTGAAGACAACTGTTATGGATGCAATACAGCTAAAGGGAAGTTGTTTAAGGCTAAATGTACCGAAAAAAACTTGTAGGAAAATTCAATAGATCGCAGCACCATCAGCAGGAATTTACTTTACCGATAACGTCTGAACAAATGGTCCGATTTTCGATCTGTAAACGGCATTTAACTCCTGTTTATAATAGAATTTACGCTACGAAGCCCTTTTTCCAAAAAAAACTAGCAGAAACTCGATTTTTAAAATTTTTCTCGTACTTCCGGGAACAATTTCAAAAATGTGGGCTTATAGCGCGATGGCGACACGCTTCCAGAATCCAACGCCGTGTCAAACATGCAAATCGGATAAATAGGAGCGACGGTAAGTGAAATTTCGAAAAACACCTCACCCCACTCCCCCTTCCCCTTCCACGCCGCCGGGACATTGTTGGCCGGCGGCGCGGTCAAGCCGGCACGGGCGAGCCGGGCGGCGGCCGCCGCGGCGCGGCGACGGGCAAGAAGGCTGAACTTTCGGGAGCAGCAAGCCAGACACCCCGTCACTTCGTTGATGCTTCCGTCACTTCGCATCTCAAGATATTTTTTCCCCACATATGAAACTAGTGATGCTGTAATAGGGGTAAACGGTCTCGTGTCATCTTTAATAGTAGTATAAAACTATTACCTTATTCACATATTCCATCTTCCTTCGAATACCATCATAAGAATGTCTGAGGTATCACTCAAAACACCGATCCCGCTTTGGTGCTGATTTCAAAAAGAAAAAATCGAACTAATTGCGTAAATATTACCCATATTCCATCTCCTCACATCGTATTTTAGATATATTGTACTTCTAAGATCTTCCATTACCATTTCACTACCGGAAAAAACAAGCGGAGATAACGCAAGAGCTCTTTTATCCTACGATTCGATTTATCATTTCAAAACGGCGTTTGTCACCTTGATAGAATTCACCTGGTTAATCCTTTTTCCAGTAAAATAACCGAATCGAATTTTTAAAACGTTTTCGTACTTTAGGACAAATTGCACATACTTTCTCATAGTAATCTAATATCTTTGGTCTGGGCCAGTTTTACCATCTTTCCCCATCTTCTGACATCTTGCTGACATCTATCGCCGCCCAAAATACATTTTTTGAACTTTTCTCATTTTTCAGCTTCTTAATGGTAGATACGAAATATTACTTTTAGGATATTAAAGAAGAGTAAAACTTCGTCCTATATAGGAATTTTCATTGATAAATTTGGAGCCGCTCTTAAGAAAATGGCGTTTAAGCGTTACTGTAAATGCGAAAATGGAAGCTTCTGAATTTTCACAAGAATCTTTCGAGTTTTCGAACAACTTCATTTGGTGACATTTAAAGCACTTCTACTCACAAATGTAATAATGTATAAAATTTCTGGAAAAGTGAATATTAATGGCGTGAGAGACACTTAAAAATACATTTATTTATTTTTTGAAAAATCAAAAAAATACAGCCAAATTAATTTTATGTTAACTTAAAGAATGCAAATAGCATTCGTACGAAAAGTTTGAAGAAGCAATTTGAGAAAATGGCGTTTGAACATTTGTGCAAATTCGGAAGTTTCAGTTCATTTTCACAGAAAACATCTGAGTTGTCGAGGAACTTTTAAGACATAATGTAAAGCACATGTACTCGTAAATGTAATAGTAGGGAGTTTTTGCACCCTCGAACGTTACGTACTATCGATCTTCTGCTCATTCGCAGTGCAAGTTTCGCATCACTTTGGTGCATCTGCGCATGCGCAAAAGATCGATAGTACTTAACGTTCGAGGTGGCAAAAGTTCCCTAATATGAACAAATCGCCGTTAAAGAAAATATTTACTAAATGAAAGGCTAGTCAAAGAATTACATTTTTGTAAGTTTTGAAAAAACAAAGGAATAGAGCAATATGGCGTTTATGTCATCTCAGAGTACATTAGGTACTATCCTTTCCAAAAGTTTAAGGAAAAAAGTTGAAGTCGATTTTGAGAAAATCTTGTTCTTGTAATTTTTAAAAATTGCACAAATTGCCCTCAATATTGCGCGAAAACTACTAAAAATTTCAAAAAAATGTGCATGACCTTATTAAAAGAACTAAGTATAGAGAACAAATATAATTTTAAGGGAAAATCTCTATCTTCAATTTTGTAGTTGTAGGAAGACGCCGAAAAAAAATTCGAACTTTTGCAATTTTCCCAAAATCAGTCAGCAATGAAAATAAGAGCTATGCCACCTTGAGTGTATTTTACTTTATTCTTACAATTAATTTAAGGAAAGTATTTGGAGTAATTTTTGATTGATTGTTAGTGATTTTGGGCGCGTCAACTGCTTTGGTCATTAGTCCCGTAAGTGCAATGCATGTTTATTTCATCGTGAGGTGGAAGAGATGTTGCCCGCTATGCCGATGGCGAGATCCGGCGCTGACCTTCCGTCCACTAGCGGGGCTTCCCAACCAGGTATCTGCCACCAGCGGGGCACCACCCCAGCCGGGACAAGCTCTAAATCACCGACCGATTTACCTGTCGGCTTGCCGGGTTCTTCTTAACAAGGTATCTCCCACCAGCAGTGCACGGCCCACAGCCGGGACAAGTTCCAATCCTCCCACTGGTCTCCCAGCATATATGGTAGTGTTGTGCAAGTTAGTGTGTGTGTGTGTGTGTGTGTGTGTGAAGATAGGACAAGGAAGAGGAAGGAAATATCGCGCGAGGTCCGTTTGTTAGGGTATTGCTCCGGCATTCGTTTGATGTTGATCGGAGAAACTACGGAAAACTTCCAATCAGAGCAGCCGGTCGCTAGAATTTTCCTCCAGACATCGGTTGAATTCTACATCTAACTGACAAGCTAGTGTTGAAAAATCCTGCCACCGTCGGGACTCGAACCTAGCACCTCTCGGTCAGAGGCATTGCAGTGACATCAGTTGATGCACTGAACCACCTATCCTGGTTGACATTTTTGAGAAAATGTTGAAAATGTCCCTGGGGCTTAATAAAAAGTATCTCCAAAAATTAATGAATGTTTTTAAAAATCGCAGAACTTCGACTCAGACCAGATCGACAGGGGTTTATTCAGTTGAGCAAAAATTCTACACATAGTTTAGGCACTAGTGGTGTTCACATACGCCCAGACAGGCAGACACAGACAGATGGACGGACGAACGGACGTTAAAAAGTCAAAACACACATACACCCTTTCGGTATCACTCAGGGGACCCCAAAACGAGTACTTCCGTTAATATCTCGAAATAGATTTTCCGCAGCATTACATAACTTTGAGTAACTAACACGAGAAAGTAACTGGTGGTGCTACAGAATGGCACAGACTTTCCCGTATTAGTTTTCAATTTCCTATAGTCTCAGCCAGCTATTCGGACTTTGTCGTAGTAAAATTTACTATTTTGTTGGCATGGGCTAGATTTATGGCCTTGCCCCATCTTGCCACCTGCCATTTAATGCACCCAACTTATTTTTTAGGTTTTCTCAATTATTCGGTTTCCTAAAGGTAGATTCAAAATATTGCTTTTAGAGAAGACTGAAACCTTGTCCTTTACGACAATTTTCATTCATAAACTTGATACCGTTTTTAAGAAAAGGGTGTTTAAGCGTCTGTGGCAATGTGAAATATGAAGCCCTTTTTCACAGGAATCTTGAGAGTTTTTTTAAAAATTTATTTTAAGGTATTTTAAGCTCTTCCATTCACAAATGCAATAATGTTTACAAATCGCTGCAAATGTGCATACAAGGCATGCGAAATATTTAAAAAATACATTTGTGTAAATTTTGAAGAAAAACAACAAAATAATACAACAAAACTTTTTTGTTTCCTTAGACAGTGCATTTCGCACTATACGTACAAAAACTTTGAACAAAAAATTTGGAACCTTTTCAGAAAAAATTGGCGTTTGAGCGTTTCTGAAAATGCGAAATTTCGAGTTCATTTCCAAAAAAAATTTTTAGTTTTCGAAAAACTTTAAATGATATAATTTAAAGTACGTGTGCTCATAAATCTAATAATGTGAACAAATCGCCGATAATGTAAATATAAACGACGTGACAGGCTATTCAAAAAGTTTCATTTGTGTTATTTTGGCAAAAACAAAAGAATAGAGCAAAATAGCGTTTATGTCATCTCTTAAAGTACATTTCGCAATATCCGTACCAATAGTTTAAAGGGAAAAATGGAGCCGATTTTGAAAAAATCTTGCTTTGTTATCTTTTAAAGTTGCACATATTGCACACAAGATTGCGCCATAACTACAAAAATTGTTTAAAAAAAATTCATGATCTTAATGAAAGAACTAATTATGTACAACAAATTTCTTAGAAAGGAAAAGTTTCTATCGTCAATATTGTAGTTGTAGGAAACGCCGAAAAAATTCAATCTTTTGCAATTTTCGAAAATTCAGTTATCAGTGAAATCGGACCTAAGCCATGTGTATTTTATTCAATTTTGACGAGAAATATAAAGAAAAAATTTGGAGCCATATTTGAGCAAATTTTTAAAATATCCGGGGGGGGGGGGTTCGTGTAATGTATCTCCAAAAAGTAATGCACGTTTTTGAAAATTGCAGAGCTTCGAATGACAGTAGATCGACAGCTGTTTTTCGTTGTTGTTTTTTCCAGTTTGGAAAAATTTGTACGCAGTGTAAACGCTAGTGTTGTTCGCATACACCAGAGACACTGATGGACGTTTTTCCGTCAATCAATTTTTCGGTATTAAGGACCCACAAAACATGGATTCTGGCTACACCACGAGTTACAGGAAGTAATTTACTATACAACAACACGATTTATCCACATTTTCATTATCAGGACTTGGCTTTGAGAGTTTTCCTGCGCACGATATAACTTTCTCTTCGTATGAAGATTAAGAAGAGAGATAAAGTAAAATAAATGTTCACAATTTGAAATTCCATTAATAAAATATTAATTATATCGAATTTAAAAGTAACTACTTTTTCTGCCTACTGTTTTTTTTTATTTCTTTCTATCAGCAATGAAAACAAAGAGATGCACGTAGAAAACGCAGACACGAACAGAGAATCTTTGAAGCACTCTGTTCGAAATCTTTACGTGCAGCACATAGGAATGTCAGCAATTCTGAATTAGTATTAGACAAAATATGCTCATTGCAAAAATATAAACACATTTAAATAAAAACTATTTTTCAAAATTAATTAAATATATTTCCGGAAATAATTTCAAGAAAATTTGGTAATTTGTGAAAATACCTTAATAATTAGCAAATAATAAATATACTGTTAAGCAGATATTAAATGATCAGCAAAATATGTAAAATACGTAATACAGTACAAAATTTGTAACGAAAAATTTAAATATTTTGTTAGGATTGCAACAGTTCGCCTAAATTACAAAATGAGAACAGTAGACAAAACATATGTAATTACATTAGACCCATTTTAGCCATGAGATCGACAAGCAGTACCGCGAAACAGAATTTTGACGTTACTGAAGATCATTTTTTTACATGACTAGAGAAGTCTATTTATCCGATTTCAGTGTATGATATGGCGTTAGATTCAGGGTGCATCTCGCCAGCGCGCTATTTTACCACTTTTTCAAATATGTCCGCAAGTATAAAAACATTTTAAAAATTCGATTCGGCTATTTTACTGGGAAAAGGATTAACCAGGTGAATTCTATCAAGGTGACAAACGCCGTTTTGAAATGATAAATCGAATCGTAGGATAAAAGAGCTCTTGCGTTATCTCCGCTTGTTTTTTCCGGTAGTGAAATGGTAATGGAAGATCTTAGAAGTACAATATATCTAAAATACGATGTGAGGAGATGGAATATGGGTGATATTTACTCAATTAGTTCGATTTTTTCTTTTTGAAATCAGCACCAATGCGGGATCGGTATTTTGAGTGATACCTCAGACATTCTTATGATGGTATTAGAAGGAAGATGGAATATGTGAATAAGGTAATAGTTTTATACTACTATTAAAGATGATACGAGACCGTTTACCCCTATTACAGCATCACTAGTTTCATATGTAGGGAAAAAATATCTTGAGATGCGAAGTGACGGAAACATCAACGAAGTGACGGGGTGTCTGGCTTGCTGCCCCCGAAAGTTCAGCCTTCTTGCCCGTCGCCGCGCCGCGGCGGCCGCCGCCCGGCTCGCCCGTGCCGGCTTGACCGCGCCGCCGGCCAACAATGTCCCGGCGGCGTGGAAGGGGAAGGGGGAGTGGGGTGAGGTGTTTTTCGAAATTTCACTTACCGTCGCTCCTATTTATCCGATTTGCATGTTTGACACGGCGTTGGATTCTGGAAGCGTGTCGCCATCGCGCTATAAGCCCACATTTTTGAAATTGTTCCCGGAAGTACGAGAAAAATTTTAAAAATCGAGTTTCTGCTAGTTTTTTTGGAAAAAGGGCTTCGTAGCGTAAATTCTATTATAAACAGGAGTCAAATGCCGTTTACAGATCGAAAATCGGACCATTTGTTCAGACGTAATCGGTAAAGTAAAATTCACTAAACTTGGTGCTGCCACGTGGTGGCGACAAATTGAACTAGTGTCGGTACATTTAGCCTTAAGTATTAGGTTGAAAATGCTGTCATGGCCAATTTTTGTTTTTCAACTTTTTAATGATAATTTGTATTTCTGTTGAAGAAATGAATTCAATGGGGTGTGGATCTGTGAATTCAGGTATTGCTTTTTGTTGAACGGTTTGGTATACATTTTTAGTTACAACTAAATCAAGAATATCTGGAGCTATATTTGTGTTAGAGTAGAAAGGAGGGTAACTTGGAGAATGTATGTATATATTTTTGGTAAGACTGTATTTAAGTAGTTCGTTGAGTTACAGCACCCGGCTTGATTTTTACCATTTAGATCACCAATAATTAAGGTTGGAGTGTCTGAAGAAAACATTTGTTTTAATACATTTATAGAAAATTTTTGGTTTGGAGCTCTGTAAGCAGCAATAATGTTTATTCGTACAGTACAGGTGTTAATTTCTATTGCAACAGTTTCTAGGTTTGTGGTTGAGGGTGAGTGAATTTGTGAGTTTTTGAATTTACTGTTAATTACTATTGCTGTTGCCCCAGAGGCTGTTAGTCTTGATCTATGACTTCTAAATATTTTATAGCCGTATAATTTTAGTTTTTCTTCTGGAACTAGATGGGTTTCACTGATGGTGAAAAAGTGTATATTGTTTCTTAATACCGTTTGCAATACTATAGTTAAGAATGGTTAATCTCTTTGAGTTATCCATTTTTGAACTGATGGAATTGTATAGGATTATTGTTAATAGGTAGGGGGCATAAATTAAAAGTTAACAATGATGTCTTTAAAATTAATGATTTTATCTCATTGGGGAAGAGAATAATTGTTCTTCCCTTCCCAATGAGCTTATTTTATAAGCTTTGACATTGTTACAGAAATATAGCACTTCAAAGGTAACATAGATTTATATTTAAAATGTATGAACTTGCTAGAAAAAGAGGCAACTGTGAAGAAAAGATACATTTTTGTGGCTGCTTTACCCTTGTTGGTTGATTGATAACATAAGGTTTTGAATATGGGGCATTAGTGTTGTTAGAACTTGAGTAACTACGTGTGTAATAATGTTAGTATACTTTCAATGTTGTTTATTTGATTGTGCCATTGCTTAGTTGAGGTGTTAATTGGAGTGTAATTTGCAATTTTTGGTCTGTTGGAAAGTGGAGGAAATTGAATGTTAGAGTTTCTAAGTGTAAAATCTGCATTGGTGGGAACAGAGTAATTAATTCTTTAGTTTTTGAATGTAGATTTGTATTTGCGTTTCGAGAATTAGTACAGCCTTTACAGGTAGTCGTGCGGTTTCTGTAAAAAATTAACACATGTGGGAGTAGTTTCATTTTTTGTAATTTGCATTGTAAATATTTTTAAATAAATGTAACAACTTAGCAATACAGCAAATGCAAAATTTATGTGTCAATGGCCTGTAATAATTATTGAATTGCCTGGAGAAAAATATCAATGATTGTGCGGGTTATATAATCAGATATTGCAATTTTAATATAATGTTTCAAAAAAACTGTGTATAATATTCACAGAAAAGCCTAAAAGCAAATCCTTTAGTATACCTGAAGAAAAGAGAAGAGTGAAGTGGATTAACAAGTAAAGTTACATTGAAACCTAAATTAATGTTCAGGTAGGGCGCTGAATGTCGCTGCGCTTCGACGCGAGGCTTTTGTTTTTGTAACGAGATACAAAAGTATGTAAAAGTGTCCCAAAACACCTTTGATTACGGAAACTGCAAAATTACAATGCACATTTATGAAAATAAGAGCAGGGTAATTGGCATTGCTCGCGAATATCAAAATTGCCGAGGCACCGGGCTTCCACCTTCACAATGTACCCAAAACAGCCTTACAGGGGAGACAAAATTATCAAAGTATTCTATACCAAAACTATATGCACAGAGGCGAAATTCAGGGGGGGGGCAACTGCCCCCCCAATCTTGGGATGAATTTAAAAAAATATATATTTAATTTCATGTCGTGAATCTTCAAATGTATATATAAAAATTATTTGTTTCTGTATTTTGAAAAGAAATATAATAATAATAATAATTAAAACAACAACTCCACCTAGGGAGTACACGACCTTGCAGTTGGTGGTGGAGCTTGAGTACCCCCATGAGCCTGAAAGCTATGTCAGTGGTAGCCTAGCTACCGGTAGGGCCTCCCTTGCTGAATAGGTTGAAGGTGAGGGGTCAGACAAAGAAGTACTCCATTTTGAGGAGAGTGGGAAGTAAGTAGAAAAGGAAGGGTCATGAACCTTTCGACTTCCTGCTGTCGGCCCATGGAGGGTACAGGAGAGAAACTCGGTTGGCACACCAGGCCACTGAATAGAGCGGAGGCCCGAACCTTGCATTAGCCAGCGAAGGAGGATGCCTTCAGCAGTCAGTGAAAATCCCGTAGGGTTTAGTAATGCCGACTGGCGATCGGAGGGACCCCTTGCTGGGCCCTGCGGGGGATGCCTCGAGACCACTATGGGTCGCAGTAACGGATGGCAGGAAACAACCAAAGGGTCAAGGGTGATCTGTGAACTTGAACTTGAGTCCTGCAAATCTTCACTTAAAACCAATGAGCAAAATGGATAGAACAAGTGACTCTGACGATGGCTTGTTCTACCAATGTCCCATACCTGCTCAGAAACCGAGCTAATGTCACTTTGTCGACTTCTGGCCATCCCACGGATGTTAGTCCCAGGGACCCAGAGCCGGCAGTAGCTCAAAGCCATCGTCAGAGATGGACTGAAGGAGGGACGACTGGGACTGACTGGGATGAATTGAAGGAGGTGATGTGGTGCTTTTATTATGCAAAAGCGAAAATGGTGGTTAAGAAATAGAAGTTTTCAAAGTATGGAGAGAGTGGAACCCAGATATGAGACACACTCTGGACTCAAAGAAGCTTGTCAGTTAACGTCGATACATACTCAGCAGTGGAAAATTTACAGCAGAACAACTTGCTGACATTGAGAGAAATGCGGAGTATGTTCTCCAATCCAACTACTCACATGATGAAAATGCAGAACTTGAAAGCGATGGTCCTGTTGAAGGTTCATCTCTTTCCAATGAAACACAGGTCAGTAATGAAAATTCATCTGGCCTTGAATTATACGAGAAGGACATGATGCGCAATCTTCTCCGACGCGAGATAGATAGAGTTCGTCAACTTCCATTTGAATCTCACGCACCGTTGAGAAGAATATACGAAAATGCCAAAGGTAAGAGAGTGATAGAGACAGCAAATTCTGTATTAAATGAGCTGGTACAGACCCCAGGTAGGGATCTAGATATTACTGATATCAATCACATCGTGTATGCAACTGGATATCTGGTATCTCAGATAATTCTGGGGCCAGCCAAGAACACCGACGGCCGACAGCAAAACAGATTAAACAGCCCAGTACCCCAATGGACGAAGAGAATTATGAAACGGATAGCCGATACTCGGGGTGAAATATCACTCTTAGCCGAGGCATCTACTAAATCAACGCACGCCACTAAAGTTCAACGAAAGATATTTAATGTTGAACAAAAATACCGAATTGAAAAAGACACAAGCAGGCTAATGGTAGTTGAGAAGCTAAAAGAGAAAATTCAAGCATGGGCTCAAAGAATTAGACGTTACAAACGCAGAATAGATGTCCGTGTACAGAACCGTGACAGAACCGTGTACAGAACGTGTACAGAACAGTCCGTGTACTACAGTCAGATGCAGCAGAAAAACATCCGTGTAGGTACATGCAAAAGATTCGAATAATGCATCATAATGTGCAAACTCTTTCAAATAAAATTGAATTTATCGAGGCAGCATTACAATGTGATCTAAGACAAATAGATGTTTTTTGCTTTACAGAACATTGGTTGTCTCAAAATGATATAAACACACTCCTAATTCCTAGCTTTTACCTTGCAGGATCGTATTGCAGAGCGAAGGAATCAAATAAGGGCCCTGCTTACGGAGGTTCGTGTATTTACATAAGAAATTATATTGATTCTACCTTCTTGTCAGAATTCAATTTATATGCAGTTGAAAAAGTTTTTAAAACAACAGTAGTACATCTTACTACGCTCAAAATTATCTTACTTTGCATTTACAGACCTCCAACAAAGCGAGCTTCAGATTATTTCACTTTCTTGGAAAATCTAGAGATAATTCTGAACAAAATTAGTAAACTCTCTTTTAAATCCATTGTTGTATGTGGAGATATTGATTTTCTGAACGAATCCCACGAAAAAGAGCAGTTTCTCAATTTACTTCATTCTTTTAATTTAGACATTACAGTGAATGTACCTACACGGAATACGCTTAAATCACAAAAAGCATTAGATCAAATTATAATTAACAAAACCACAACTACATATGAAATAATAACGAATAATCTAGGATACAGTGACAACAATGCACAAATTCTTACAATTACTAAGAACATAAACACTGACACAATAAATAATACACGCATGTGCAGAGCATTCACTAAAGTTAATATAAAATTATTTACGGACTACTTGATGAAGGAATCATGGGACGAAGTTTATAACGCTGTTGACACAAATGAAAAATATAATTTATTTTTCTCCAAGCTTTCAATTCATTTTAACGCGTGCTTTCCTCTTAAAAGAGAAAATTAAACATTTCAAGCAAAAGTAATACTTGGATCACACAAGGAATTAGAACATCGTGTAAAAACAAACATACGCTTTACTTTATTCCTAAACATCATAACGTATCACCCGGTTTCCATATATACTTCCGAGAATATAAAAGAATTTTAAGAAAAGTAATAGTTCAGGCAAAAATAATGAAAAATAGACAGGACATTTTGAGCGCTAGTAACAAAACTAAAGCAATGTGGGATATCGTAAAAATACAGCCACATCATCTCGATACCTTGTAGAGAATGTTATTTTAAAGGATAATGAAAGAGAAACGAGTAATCCGGAAAAAGTTGCCAATCTCTTCAACAAAACACTTTTCCAGAATTGCGTCTGATCTCACGAAGGGACTAAAATCACAAAATTCAACATTTTACACTTCCCAAAAAATTTCAGATACGCTGTTTATTTCCGAAACTTCTCCCAACGAAATCCTCAGAATAGTCAGTAAACTAAAAAATAAATATTCATCTGGTTTAGATGAATTTCCGGATTGTTTATTAAAAACTTGTGCACCTGCCTTTATACATCCGTTAACTCACATTTTCAATGCTTCTTTATGTACAGGAATATTTCCAGATATTTTCAAAACAGCAAAAATTAAGCAACTTTTTAAAAAAGGGAACAATAATGATATTCAAAATTACCGGCCAATTTCTCTTTTGTCAGTTTTCTCAAAAATATTAGAAAGGCTTTTCTACTTACGAATGGAAACAATTCTCAGGAAAAACAGAGCGTTTTCAGACTCACAACACGGTTTTAGAAAATCAAAATCTACGGAAACTGCCATTTTTTCTTTTTTCAAAGATGTTGCTTCATCAATAGACCAAAATGAAGTACCCATTGGAATATTCTTAGATATCTCGAAAGCTTTTGACGTTATTGACCATAAGATCTTGCTCTCAAAATTACCTTCGTATGGAATTCGTGGTATTGCCCTAGATTGGATAACTTCTTACCTTAAACATCGGACTCAAAGAGTAGAAATACCATACTGGCACGAAAGGACATTACATACTTATATTTCCAATTCTTTGCCAATTGTGCATGGGGTCCCGCAAGGTTCGATCTTAGGTCCTATTCTCTTTCTGTTATATGTAAACGATATGCCCTCGTTTATTAAAAATGGAAGAACGGTTCTGTTTGCTGATGACACGAATGTTCTTTGCAAAAAAGAAGCAGTAAATAGTACAATTTCAGAAGTTTCAAATTGGTTTAATAATAACAAATTAATTGTTAACGAAAGAAAAACTGTTTCAATGCATTTTTGCATCTCAAATCGGAAATCGCATGTTCCATTGAAAATGAACAATATGCAATTAGCTGATGTTGAGGCAACAAAATTTTTCGGTCTTTCAATTCAATCAAACCTCAAATGGAATGTACATATAACAGAATTAAACACTAAATTAAGTTCATTATGCTATGCATTCAGAATTCTTTCAAATTCTGTCAGCCTTCATGCAGCTCGTTGCGTTTATTTTGCAAATGTGCATTCCCGCCTGAGATATGGCATAATATTCTGGGGAAGCTCATCCTGTAGTATTCAGACGTTCAGATTGCAAAAGAAAATTATTCGAATAATGAAAAAATGCCTTCCACGTGATTCCTGCAAGCCTCTTTTCATTGAGCTGGGAATCCTACCATTGCCTTGTCTATTTATTTACGAATCTGTAATATTTGTCAAAAATGACCTACTTAACGGAGGGAACATATTTTCATGCAATATTGATATTTATAATTACAACCCACGCCGTAGAAATCACGTGCAACAAGTGTCAGTATCAACAGCTCAGTACAAGAAATCAACATACAATACATGTACGTTACTTTACAACGCATTGCCAGATGACATAGAATAATTAAAGTCGGTACACAAATTTAAGTTAAAAGTAAAATCTTTTCTGCTGCAAAACTGTTTCTATACAATTAGAGACTATACTGATCGTGAAAAGAAAAATAATGTTTAATGTAACAAAACAAAGATATATAATGAATTAGTTTATGTTTGCATTGTATACATTTAAAAAAATATTTAAGACGCCTGTAACAAGTAATGTACTTCAGCTTCCGGGTCAATGACCCCCATCTCGATCAGGTTTTTGTCCAGTTTCCCTGATCCATTGAGCAAATGCTGAGATGGCCCCTTGTTTTGCTTCTTGTATATAAATGATTTATTGACATGGGTACAGGAAACCGACACATCTGCACCGGCAATTGATGGCCTGAAAATTCCTGGATTACTTTATGCGGACGATTTAGTTCTATGCTCAGAAACGATTGAGGATTACAGTCGAGTTTAAACACCCTAGAAAGATATAGTGTCGAATGGGGACTAAAAGTAAATATTCAAAAAACGAAAATTGTTGTCTTCAAGAATGGGTTTATTTGGGGTAACAAAGAGAAATGGTATTACGCACAGGAGGAACTCGACCGTGTTAAAACTTTTACTTATCTTGGTGCAAAATTCTCTATGAACGGGGGATGGAATAAACACATAGTTGCTGCTCATAGTAAAGGAAGAATTGCTCTCAAAGGAATCGGTTGCGTAATGCGTAGAGTACCGGAATTGCCTTTAAAGGTGTGCGACACTATGTTTAAATCGCTAGTGCTCCCAGCAATGAATTACGGGGCGGAAATCTGGGGAGTGGACAGAATAGACAGATTAGAAAGCATCGAAACAGATTATTATAAATTAATTCTCGGAGTCTCTAGATTCGCAGCTAATGCCGGCGTCTTAAGAGAAGTAGGTAGTGTAGGAATTTGGAAAGATTTAAAAATGAAAGCCATTAAGTTTTGGATTAGATTAGCAGTGAAGAGTCTGACACGCTTATTCGCAGGTGCTTTAGAACGCAACTACAGGAAAACGATCAGCGCTATTGGGCGTACAAAGTGAAACGGGTACTAGAACGCGCAGGTTTAGGAGACGTTTCTCCTGAAATGATTGAGAATAGGGGAACACGGGAGATAGAACAGTTAATTTCAGATCGACTTTCGGATATTAAAAGGCAAGATATTTTGGCAGCATCGGCAGAAAAATGTTCGTTAGTGGTACAAATTCACACGAGTCCTGTATGGGGATGCGAAAGTTACGTACACACACTTAAAAGGGATGCAAGAGGGGGATACGCATGTCCGTATAGTTAGCACACCCACTTATTCAAAAATTAAAAAAGACTATACCATAATTTTGTTCCAATTTTGAACTAATTTATACCCACCTTAAAAAATTTTCTACCAATGCAGAACATCAAAATTTACAACGTGTCCCATGGGTGCGCTAACTTAACGTTAAGTTAGCATACCCACACAAGAAAAATGCGTTAAACCAAAAAAACAAATATACCATAATTTTGTACTAATTTTGAACTAATTTATACCCACCTTAAAAAATTTTGAACCGATGCACAACATCAAAATATACAACGTTGAAGAGTGGGTGCGCCAGGTTAACGTTAAGTTGGCAAACCCACACAAGAAAAATGCGTTAAACCAAAAAAAACAAATATACCACAATTTTGTACTAATTTTGAACTAATTTATACCCACCTTAAAAAGTTTTGAACCGATACATAACATCAAAATATACAACGTTTAAGAGTGGGTGCGCCAGGTTAACGTTAAGTTGGTATTCCCACACAAGAAAAACACATTAAACAAAAAACAAATATACCATAATTTTGTACGAGAGCAATTACATTTCTTCATCCACGTGTTACATTTTGAGAAATTCAAGCCCACCTTTACCATTCGAGGCATACATTTATTAATGTATTGGTTCTGAAATAGACCTACATTTTAGTGGGCCTTCTATTCTATACATATGAAGTCCTCAGTAACTTGGTGGGGAAAAAATGCTTTCAAATAAAAGATATTGGACATATTTCAGAAGACATATTTGAAGAAGCTGATAAAACCGTGTAAACATTAGTTCCCACGAAATGTTAAGAAAGGAATGAGGGAAAATACATGTATAAATATCGGAAAGTGAAAAGGAGTCGCAACTGATACAGACGTTTTTCTGACGTACATTTTAGTTCGGGTAAATACATCTGACGTTTATAAATTTTACATTTATAACATGTGAAGACCAAATGCTTTATTGTGATGATCCGTTAGTCAGCTAGTTTCAAATCAACGTTCACTTCACCAATTTTATTTTATTTTATCACTTCACCAATTTAATTTTATTTGATGTAGTTATTAAGTAGTCTGTTATGTATATTTTTGTCGATGTTTCATGGCCGACTGGAAATATGTTGGCCACTTCTGTGTTATAATGGCGTAAATAAACGATTTTGATCCTTCTTCTGAATTCTGATTGTTAGTTATGAATTTTTAATTACGCGCAAGGAATTAATATAATGATAATAAATGATTCTTTACTGAATTAGAGTATACTTCACTAAACTAATATAATAAGTGGATACACTAAATGAAAGTATCTGATGTGTTCAGACGAAATTATGTTGTTTTCTTTGTTGCACTTATAATTTATCTGAACGAGTTTCATATTTAGAAGCTGATTAATTATTTATCTGAACAACAAATTACAGTTTTTAGCGCACTGTGAGTATCTTAGAAGTACCCACATTTAATAGTTGACTAAAAAACATTTTCCGGGGATCGAAAAAATTATATGGTGTTGTTTTTTCAAAGTTTTTGCATATGTTTCCTCATTTCATTTTTTGGGGGGGGGGAATTTTGTCGTTCAAGTATAATAGAATGAATGGTTTCCTTATTCTATCGAAAGTTCCAGACTTAAAGTTCGGCTTTTTGACATCGTACTCTTGTTGAATTTGTTGATTGTTGTTGTGCTATTTGGTTTCGGTTTTAAGAGTATTTTATTTTTGCATTGCATTAATTTTCTGTACTATATTTTATATTTTTATTTATACCATATTTCTTGTACATGTTGTAATGACATTCCCACCTTTTTTTGCTATTGCTATAGACATTTATTCATAAATAATTATAATACTATTAATTATACATTTGATGTTCGATATCAAAACATTTATTCAATGAAAATTTCTGTTAGAATTGTGAGTGATAATTCAATTTCTTGTGCTTCATTGCATTCTTTTCATCATGACAATTAACATTTAACAGTACCAACAGTTGAATACCAAACAACATATTATTTTATGAAATGTACTTACAAAATTGTTAAGAAATAGTGAATGTAGATGGGGAATTTTGGCACGAACAGAAAAGTTGCCCTTCTCAGAAGGAAGAGAGAAAGGAGTTTCCATTGAGCTTTCTACCTGTGCATCCCCATACCCTTTCCATCCCTCAATGCTATTACTCGTTCACTTTACATTTGCAGACGGCAGAATTTGGAACTAATGTTGTTTTGAAAGTGAAGGCCCGAACACACAACCGAGAATACGAATGGTCCCGATGTCAATCAGAATCTGACCAATCAGCTGTCTCCTAAGGCAGCACGGACACAGCTGACGAATTATGCCTTTCTGACAGTGAGCTGGAATCGCACCCTTAAATGATTTAGATAATATACAATAAAATAGATTACACCACACGCTATTCACAACATTCACGAACAATATTCTTATTTCTTCTTTGCACTTATCTACTACTTAATGGTTTTGTTCTTGCCCCGTTGGGGTTCTGCAGGGGGTTCTGTGTGCTGCTCAACGCCATCTATATCATATTAAACGGTCAGTGTATACTGCAGACGCGCGTTTTTCATTCAGTCGGCGGTGACCGCAAGTAAACAGATCGCAGCGCTCCGTCTGCAAATGTAAAGTGAAAGAGTAATACCTGTCGCGTACAATGCGCCTCCCCCCCTACCTTCCGCTGGGCGAATGAACTCAGGGGGTTCAGGTACTGTGCGCAGGAAAAACTTCACAGAATAACGTTGATCATTTAGGAGAGCAGGCCGGCGAACAAAAGGTGGCGTTTCTCCACCCCCCCCCATCGTTTACTGGATTTTCCACACGAAATTTTTAGAATCTTGACGCGACAATATCTGTTGATTGCTGTGTCTTTCGAGCATCTCAGGATATTTCAAGTATTGTCTGATTACTTACAATTCTCCACCAATGGTCTCTTAAATAGGTATATGGAAGTGAAAGGGCTTACGTCATTCCACTTTGAAAGTGGAGAAGCACGTGTGTATTAATACGTAATGTTCCTTAAATAACATTGCATACTTAAATAACATTACTCATATTATTAACATGACTGACGCCATTTGTTCTTCGATTAATAGTGCCTGATATCGAAAGATTATAACAACTTGTAGTTTACATGCTGTTTCCAGTAAACAGGCTACATTACGTTGATGAACAAAAGATGCTGAACGATTTGATGACATACTAAAATCAGAGAATACTGACATGGTGTTCCTTAATATTTCCAAACTATACGGAAATGTAAGTAATAATTTCAAAACATATTAATACAATAAATAAGTATTTTTGCAGACATATTCACATTTTAAATACTGAATTTGGCATAAAACCACCTACACTTTTTCACTTTTTCTCAGTGATTCACATCCATAACGAGCGAACCAAAACGAGACAATCGGAATATAATAAAAAGCCATAAACACTTTGTACCTCGTAACCAGGGAGCAGATTTTAATGAAATGTGATTTTTTTTCACTTCAGAACAATGCCGTTTAGTATTATCATCTATCATGATATATTATGACAAAAGGAAATGACCCATTTTTATAAGACTTTTTGCCATTTTTCGTCGATTTCGAATAATAACTTTTATTTTTTAACTTCTTCCTTCATTTTAATGCATGTTTCGCTGATTTCATCAATTTTAATCTCATTTTTATGGTACTTGATTCAAATAATATTAACGAGATGCTCCACAGAATTCCTGAGTAGCCAACTCCATTTCTTCGCTCACTTATTGTAATGTCAGCTGTTGTATGTGTCGCAATTCAGCGCCAATGTCGGTTCAGCCGATTAGTCGGGATAACTAACGACAGAGATTTTCTGGTAAAGTACAGTCGAAAGCGAAACATTTAAAGTTGGGCTCACTTGAACAAATAGAAGTAGTCTCGATTACAGCAGTAATGTATTGAACAGCATGAGTTGCTCATACGGACTGTTTTTGATAACATTTTTTGCATCATTTTCTTTGCTTTTACGGTATTTTTAAAACATATTCCAAGCATTTTATTGATCATTTTTGGCAATATTTTAGGTCATGAAAATGTACACCCAATCATAACTTGGCGCACCATCTCTTAAACGTTGTATATTTTGATGTTATGTATCGGTTCAAAACTTTTTAAGGTGGGTATAAATTAGTTCAAAATTAGTACAAAATTGTGGTATATTTGTTTTTTTGGTTTAACGCATTTTTTCTTGTGTGGGTTTGCCAACTTAACGTTAACCTGGCGCACCCACTCTTCAACGTTGTATATTTTGATGTTGTGCATCGGTTCAAAATTTTTTTAGGTGGGTATAAATTAGTTCAAAATTAGTACAAAATTATGGTATATTTGTTTTTTTGGTTTAATGCATTTTTCTTGTGTGGGTTTGCCAACTTAACGTTAACCTGGCGCACCCACTCTTCAACGTTGTGTATTTTGATGTTGTGCATCGGTTCAAAATTTTTTAAGGTGGGTATAAATTAGTTCAAAATTAGTACAAAATTATGGTATATTTGTTTTTTAGTTTAACGCATTTTTCTTGTGTGGGTATGCTAACTTAACGTTAAGTTAGCGCACCCACGGGACACGTTGTAAATTTTGATGTTCTGCATTGGTAGAAAATTTTTTAAGGTGGGTATAAATTAGTTCAAAATTGGAACAAAATTATGGTATAGTCTTTTTTAATTTTTGAATAAGTGGGTGTGCTAACTATACGGACATGGGATACGCTTGGTTTAGGGTAGGAGGGTGGATGCAACGTAGAATGAAGGATTCGAACGACAATGGAATCTGTGTACTTTGCGGTGATAGAGAAGATTGGATCCACATCCTGTTAAATTGCTGCGCTACAGAAACTTGGAGAGGAAAATGGATGGGAATGGGGAACTATTGCTTCCAATTCAGAAACATAACGCTCGCTCAAAACATATTAGCTGATAATAGATCTCACTTCATGAAAGAATTAGGAATATTTTTAGGAAAGGTTCGAACTGTCAGGGAAACGGTAATCAGGGAATGGGAAAACAGCACTGGTTAGTAGTACGAGCGGAGCCTAGACCGGAGATGAAATAATTAATTCAATAAGCAAGAGATAATTAAGTTAACTAGAAAGGTAATCAGTAATGCTAATCATGAATAATAAGTAGTAAGTTAGTAATAATTAAATTCGTCAGTAGGCGATAATTAAGTTAATTAGTAGAAAATTGTTCGAAGAGGCGGTGGTGCGGGCGATCTTCTGTGGCGGTGTTTGATTTCAGAAGCGTGGAGGCCAAAGACTGGATGGAGAAGATGCCCACGCCAGGAAATAAATAAATAGTTTAGAAAAAAAATCTAGTAGTTTAGCATGTACTCGTCTTCTGACGGCAGGTTTTTCCCCCTTCAGGGGTTTTTTCCTCAGCCGTACCTTATGGTCTCCTTTCCGCGGCTTTGATGCGATGAAGAGACCATTAGAGGTGAATGCCAGAATTCGAAAGGTTAGAATGCGGTAGGATGTAGGTATTGTAATGGCTTAAAGGCCTTCAGCCTAGCCACATAGCTAAAAGAACTGAAATTTTGTATAAATTTGTTATAATTACCTATTAAATAAAATAAAAAAATTGTTTTGCTTCTGGACGTAAATGTAGCTTCACTGTGCGCACGGTTTGTTGAGCACTCCTTTTGCTTGTAGTTCATTTACAGTTGAAATTGATTTTCTATAACTCGGGAAAAAACATTTTTCAAATATCTTTATTTTTCTAAAATAATTATTTTCTAAATTCATTTTTTCGTTTGTTTTTTTTAATATAATTCTGGCCCTCAAGAAAATGTGCGCAGATAAATTTCTTTCCCCACACGTCATATACAGTTTTTACTGTTTTTTTGACAAATAAATAAATAAATAAACCGGTTGTTTGAAGCACACGCAAAGAGAATCTATCGCAATCTGACTCAAAAACCGAATGGCAATGCTGTCACTCCTTCGAAAGATGACGTCGAAGCATTTTGGGGAGGAATCTGGGAGGAGAGCAGATCCGACAACAAAAACGCATCTTGGATTCAATCTGAAGTTAATGCTGCCGATGAACTTGTAGAAACAGTGGAAGATGTTCACTAATTCTCGGAAGAGTACCTCTTCCAAGCAATGAAGAACACGGGAAATTGGAAGTCCCCCGAGATTGATAAGATCCAGATTTATTGGATTAGAAATTCAACAGCAATACATTCTCTTCTAGCAAAGGCTGTTAATAAAATTTTAGAAAACCCAAAGGAACTCCCGGAATGGCTCACACGCGGCATCACATGTTTGCTACCCAAAGCGGGAGACAGCTCTTTGGCGAAGAACTACAGGCCAATTACTTGTCTGTCAGTACTGTACACAGTTATAACTGCAGCCATAGCTGACAAAATGTACAGACATCTAGAGAAGAATCGTCTGATGCCAGCTGAACAAAAAGGATGTCGTAAAGGCTCTTATGGCTGTGAGGAAATCTTGCTACTAAATAAAGTCATTTTGAATTATGTAAAGAAACGCAAACGTAATTTGAGCATGTCTTGGATTGACTACCTAAAGGCCTTTGATAGTGTACCACACGAATGGATTTTGGAGACCCTGGAGATCTATCGATTTCATCCTAGACTTATTGAATTTTGCAAGGATAGTATGAAGTCGTGGAGTACCAGGTTACAAATACACAGCGGAAAGGAAGCAGTAGAAACTAGAAGTATTCAGACTAACAGCGGTATTTTTCAAGGAGATTCACTATCCCCTCTGCATTAGTTTGATCCCACTATCTAGACAGTTGTCACAAGCTGACTTTGGTTACAAGCTCCATGGTGATGAAAGGCCAGTATCACATTTGTTTTACATGGATGATCTGAAAGTGCTAAGAATGAAGCGATTCTCTCCTAAATGCTGTCTGTCGTGAATGAATTTAGCAATGCCATCTGCATGAAGTTTTGTCTTGACAAGTGTGCAAAAATCAATTTAAAAATAGGGAAACTCACAACGTCTGAGAACATTGAAATTGATACGCATACTGTGATTCAAGATCTTGAGCCAGTTAAAACTTACAAATATCTGGGCATTGAAGAATGTGAAACCATCTCGAACGACAGAATGAAAGAGAGAATTTGTAGGGAGTATTATAGGAGAGTGAGACTGGTCCTGCAGTCCGCTCTGAATTCCAGGAATAAAATAACAGCAATAGGTAGTTTGGCGGTACCTGTAGCCGAATACAATTTTGGACTAGTGGACTGGACTGAGCAAGAAATTCGCATCATGGATCGAAAAACCAGAAAACTGCTAACAATTCATCATGTTTCCCACCCTCGAGCTGATGTACATAGACTTTATGTGTCACGTAAGGAAGGAGGTAGAGGCCTTAGACAAATTGAAGCCTCCTGGCACAACGCAATAGTCGGGTTGGGGAAGTATGTAGTCAGCCATCAAGATGACCCTCTAATGAGGCAGGTCATGAAATCTGACCGAAGAATGGGAAACAGAGGCATTGTTATTGTAGCAAGAAGCATTGCAAAGAAAACTAGGCATTCACGTCGAATAACACAGACGCTGAACTTCTGATGCTGCTAAACATGAAATGTGAGAGAAATCGTGGAGAGACAAACCACTCCACGGACAATAACTAAAAAGAATGGACATGGTTCATATCAATAAAGATCAATCATTTATGTGGCTTAAAAGGGGAAGAATGAAGCCAGAATCGGAAGCAGTTCTAGTAGCTGCTCACGATCAGGCATTGAAAACACGACATTGTGATAAAGCTGTTCTCAAAATTACCCAAGTTGAGAAATGCCGCATTTGCCAGGAGCAAGTAGAAACCTATTGTCTCAGCTTTTCCAATCCTAGCAAAGACCGAATACCTAAAAAGACATGACAGTGTGCGTAGCTACCTCCATTGGCAGATCTGTACCGCCTTCGAAGTTCCAAACACATTCCCCAAGTGATACGAACACTCACCAAAACCGGTGACGTCTGTTGGATTGTGTACGATATTGTACGACCAACAAATTTAAGCTGATCGCACGATAGCGGCAAACAAACCGGATTTAGTTATCCGGGATTTGGCGAAAAAATCGTGTTTACTTGTCGATGCTGCTGTACCTTGTGATCAAAACGTCGTTACCAAGGAGGCAGAGAAACGTCTTAAATGCAAGTGTTTGGAAATCGAGATCAGCCGAATGTGGGCGTAAAAGCACAGGTCGTTCCGTTAGATATCGGAGCTCTGGGATTTGTTCCGCAAAATTTGAGTAAGAACTTGTCTAAGCTCCCCGGTAATTCAAAAGACTGGGAAGTGCAAGATTTCGTCTAATTTGGAACAGCCCACATTTTGCGCAAAGTATTGAAGAGGCACTGACAGTCACCGGATCTGCTCCTTAGGTAGCTGGTTGCAACCTGGAGTAGATTTTATATTCAGCCGACTCATAACATCTTTAGTCATGATGTAGTGGAAAAATAGTAATAATAATAATAATAATAGTAATAATAATAATTATGCAAACAATAATTGTGTGATCTAATACGCAATCGACAACGCACTAAAATCGTTCACCCAAAACACCGAACAAGAGGAGTTCTGCAAGTCAACGTAATAAGGATGTTTAACGCTCGTCTCCGATCAGCACGCACTTCTTAGGCAGTTGCATCCATTCCTGATGCAGCTGCGCTGTTGACAGGTTGAGGCTTATCGCCGCAGCGCGTCGTCTGCGTAGTCCAGGCGAGGAAAGGCACAGGTCAGGCGAGAGCCTACTCTCGGACAGGCGAAGATTACAAAATATATGGTTAAATGGGTCGTGTAGTAAAAGTTTTTTTCTTCTTCTGTGGGGAGGAGGGACGAGTGATGTATTTCCAGGAGAAGTGAGCATGAGAAATGTAACTGATTTTTTTTCTCCTATAAATTTGTGTCAGTGCAAAGTTTATTTTCAGCCTTCAAAATGGTTTTCATATATAAGACAGCCTTATTGTAGAAAATATTGATTAACTATTATACTGCTACTCATGAAAGTCAATAAAATATCCTTTCAGTCTCTCTCATCAATGTTAAAATACTTTTTCCTGCATAATAAAAATTACCTAATTTAATCCTTTTCAGATCAGTTCTAGAAGCCAGAAATATAACTTTTTCATGTCAATTTTTTTGCCTGGCTTAGTCATTCTGTAACCAATTTTAAGTGCCTAAAACATCGATTTAGCCTAAATCGAGTCTAGTCGAAAATGCCTATTAGTGCACGATTTCGTAATTTTGTAGCCAATTTTAGGTGCTTGAATCAAACCTTTTTTGTGCCTAAAATTCCGAGATCATGCAGTCTGTAATTTCAAACTATCAAAGACCGGTTTTAGTTTGCGGAATTTTAATACGGCGATGGTTGTAAAATGAATCCCGAACTATGGTGCGTATATGAACTCCAAACTTTAACTGGCTCGCATTGCATACACTACAACTTGTGTTCATAATATTTTAGTTTTAGATGCCACCGAAGATTTAGGGCCAAAACAGAAAGGAACTAGTGAAGCTACACAATGGCACAGACCTTCTCGTACTAGTTTCGTAATTTCTTCGGTCGGGGCTAACTTTTCGATCGTTCCCCATGCTTTTGCCAGCCACCATCTATCGTCGCCCGAACATTTTTTCACGCTTAATTTTTCGGTTTCCTAATGGCAGAACCGAAAAACTACTTTAAGAAACTATTGAAGAGGAAAAGTTCGTCCTGTATGAAAATATGTAAATGCAAAATTTGAAGCTCTTTTTCACAGAAAATTATTACGATTTTGAAAAACTTTATTGGAAGTCGTGTGAATCACTGCCACTCACAAATGCAATAATGTTTACAAATCGCCGAAAATGTGCATATTAATGGCGTGAGAGATATTTCAAAAAGTTACATTTGTATAATTTTGAAGAAACAAAATAATATAACAAAGTGAATTTTATGTCATCTTAAACAGTGCAATAAGCATTATCCGTACAAAAAGCTTGAAGAAAAAAATTGGAGCTGTTTTTGGGAAAAGTGTGTATGAGTGTTTCTGAAATTGTGGAAATTTGAGCTCATTTTCACAGAAAATTGAGTTTTCGAGAAACTTTATACGACATAATTTAACGCACATGCGCTCATAAATGCAATTATACCAACAAATCGCCTTTAATGTAAATATTAACGACGTGAGAAACAAGAAAAAATACATTATTGTAATTTCGGAAAACAATAACATAAGAATATAACAAAAAAAGGTCTATGTCATCTTACAGAGTACATTTAATACTATCCATCCCAAAAGTTTAAGGAAAAATCTAGGACTGTTTTCGAGAAAATCTTTTTGATATTTTTTAATATTGCACATATTGGACGCAATATGCGCGAAAACTAATAAAATTTTCTAAAAACTGTGCATGACCTAAACGAAAGAACTAATTATAAAGAAAAAAATTGCTTGAAAGAAAAAATTCCATCTTAATTTTGTAGTTGTAAGAATACGCCAAAAAATCAATATCTTACAACTTCCAAAAATTCAGATTTATCAGTGAAAATAGAATCCATGCCATCTTTGTAAATGTATTTCACTCTCTTTTTACAAGAAATTTAAAGAAAACGTTTGGAGCGATTTTTCACAACATTTCGAACATATCCCGAGAGCTTCTTTTAAAGTACCCCCAAAAATTAATGAATGTTTTTCAAAATCGCATAGATTCGACTCAGGCCAGATCGACAAGGGTTAATTCAGTTTGGGAAAGATCGTACTCGTAGTTTAGGCGCTAGTGTTGTTCACATACACCAAACAGACGGACGGACGACGTTTTGAAGAAAAAAAACAACTTTTGCTACCTCAGGGAACCCCCAAAAACGTATATTTCCGTTGAAATCTGGAAATCGATATTACGCATCATTCCATAACGAGAAAATAACTAGTGGTGCTAAGAATGGCACAGTTATGTATAAACATTTGTGACTATAATAAATAATAAACTTTTTCGATATGATTCACTGAGAAAAAATGCATCGTTAAATTTACAGTTCGGACAGTTCCATAATGTTGAAGATCGTCACTTTTGTGTTCAACTAATCTAATTAATAACATTTAATAACAACCAATTAAATAATTAACAAAATTGAAAACTATATATATAGTTATATATTACAGCAGAATTAATTTAAAGTATTAACATAAACGAATATTTTCGTGTTTATAATAGCGCCGAAATTTGCCCCCCCCCCCCCAATGAAAGATCCGAACTTCTGTATATGCAAGTGCGTTGCCGGACTCTCCACCCTCTGCGCATGATCGCCAGCATATGGAGAGGCCTAACAAACGATTGCCCCAATAAATTAAAGATTAACTAAATTTTTTTATCTTGACGTGTTTATCCACTTAGCTTTGAATTGTTAACTATTAGAAGACAATAAGTTAATTTCTGGTAGACACAATATTTCCAGAATACACACAAGGAAAACTTAAATGAGTTACCTTTACCTATTTTAAAGATTCATAACTTCCTTCTGAGAACTATGTGGGCCTTGCGTTTTTATTAAAACAATTTCAATGGCTTTACAATTCCTTTATCAATTAATTTGCATTTTTCCCTAGAAATTAATCGTTACATTACAATGATGTTTTTATGGTTGAGTATTTGGGGGCGTCTAGGCATATTACATTCCTATCTTTAAATACTTGGAACCTTGCGGACAATCCGGTAGGTTTAAAGAATTACTGAATTTTGAGCTTTCTGTGATAAGAAAGATATAATTTTCCCAAATAATATGTAACTTTGATTTTTCTTAACAAGAACTGTTGGGATTATATACAATTGGTATATTCTCAACTGACTCAAATTTGTATATTTTCTTTATTCTATTGAGAGGGTAATGTATTTAAAATTCTCATTTATTCCGCCCTATTCATGTTGTGATCTGCAAAATGAGTAACATCAATGCATTCATCGTACGTTACGTTGTAGACTGTCTGGTTTATTAGCAGGAATCTTATCAGTACATATTGAAAGGACATAATACGTAATAAACAGATACAGGTTTCTTCTAAGAATTGGATTTTGGTTATTTGCCCGTAAGAACCGATGTTCATTGTTTCTCTTTCTACAGCCCTAACTTTTGGAATATGAGCACGGGGATAATTTTTTTCCAAGAGCCTAAAATTATTCTTAAATTTTGGGAAGGGTTTCAGATTTCGCAATTGATTTTGAGATAGATTCTGGGTGGGCGCTGCTAGCTTTAGACTAAAGCTAGCAGCGCCCACGATTTTCGGAAATCCAGAGGAGCCTAAAATTCGGGAATAGAGCATTTAATTAGCCTAAAATTTTGGATACTGTTTGGTTGAGATTGGTTTCTGGGCGCTGCTAGCTTTAGATGGCTAGTGGTTCCAGATATTTTGAAAAGTAATTTTGCTGTAGATGATGACGATATTGATGACATTCCAGTATCAACCTGGCCCATTTTAACTTATATTGGGGGATGATAATGTTATAAACAATATTTAATCGCAGAAAAGTCTGGGAGATATATGTTGATTAATTCAAATAACAGAGGTAGTCTGTTTTGCCCTCATAAAGATGCTATTTGTTGTGTGTCTTATTTGCATATTATTGTGCAAAAATTAATTTCAAAAGAAATAGAAAATGAGTTTTTGAAGCCATCAAATCATAAGAATGTTGTAGTTCTTTAGGAGTAATGAATATTCCAGACACTCTTTCAAGGTCATAACTGTGAACACCATAACGTTAGAGACATTACTCAAAAAATTATGTATGTAACAGTCAACCTACTTTTAAACAATTATTTTAAAAAACCTGACAATTTAACAGGAAAAACAATGTCAGAATTGTAAAAAAAGGCAAGCTAAAATAGTGTTGCAACATAAGACATAAGCTGTAATTAAGTGTATTAAAGTTGATACATGAGTTTGAATGCTAAGTTTGTGACGTAAAATAAATAAATAAATAAATGCGTTTATTTTTGACCTTTCAATTAGCCATATGTCTCAAGTTTAAGTGAACTAAAAACAGAAAGAATTGTAAATACCCTGGGAAACGATGCAATATTTACGGCGGCGCTATTGCCGAGCGGCCACCGCGCCCGGCGATTCCTTCCTATGTGGCATTACGGAATACGTCGGCAGGCCTTGTATTCCAGGCGGTGTTCATACTTCAGAAACAAGTGCAATGCTGGTTTACTAGCACTCAGTTACTCCGTTACCTTCACATAAGTAAAACGCAAAAGAGGACCAGATAGTTACACATGTAATAAAATACAATGTAGTAGCCTAGTTGTAAAAGCTGCTAACTGCACGAAGCTGAGGTAATTGCGAAAAAGTCGTCCCATCCAAACTATTTAAGTTAAAGACTTCATGTTTTTAAGTAAATAAAAAATACTTCATTACTCGGTATTAGTGGCTGAAATCTGCGACTATTTTGTTACATTAAAATCTTAAGTGAAATATTAACTTAGCGGTTTTTGCACCCGATTTATGCAGTTAGAGAGTTTTGCAAACGTATCGATCCTATTACGAAAGAAACATTCGGTTGCAAAATCCGCTATTCGGCGATATGTTAGAAATGACGGAAAGATGGAATTTAATTATTGCGAATATAAACAGAATACGTTTTATTTTAAAGAAAATTGCAAAACTTTTACAAAACTGGCATATTAAAATAAAAAAGGGACATCATTTTACCAGGAAAAACTGCCTTATTTAAAGCAAAAAAGAGAAAAAATAATAAAGTGGAAAAAATGGCGGAAAGTTGCAAGTTAAAACAGCGACAAAATATTATAGAAAATGAAAATGGCTGAAAGCTGCTTTTAAGTGACATCGATCTCAACCCTGTCCATCAAGTCAAAATTGCTTCCGGCTTCTTCCTTGTTCTGAAACTTGGCATCGACAGAAGCGAATCTGGGAGTCCTGGTCGTCGAATACCTCGGGGTAGAATTTGAGTTTGTCATTGGTCGCCCGGTCTTCAACAAAGTGGAGCTCCAAAATCTTTTTGGCGGCTTCGAGTTTGGCTTCTGAAAGTTCTACATCTGCTGTGATTGATGCTGAGCCGTTTGCTTGGCTGAAACCCCCTTAAGGATACTTTTTCCTCTCTAACATCAAAATTGTAGAAGGACTCTCCACGAACTAGACAAATTTTCTTGTTTTATCTTTTTGTGGACACGATATTTTTTGCTTTTTGTATCTGGAAATGCCAGTTACCAATAACTTTGACTGAGTCTTCTGCATGTTCTTTCCAACATTTAACAGGACATTAATTTTGTCCTAAACGTACTACGGTTGCAAATTTACTCAGTGTTCCATATGTACACAAACGTGTTTTCAATGACGTACAACTTGCGAAGTTGTCTTTTGATGTTACCAAAATCACTGTAAGGAGGGATGCAAGAGTGTCCCAGTATTAGGAAACATAGTTCTATTTCTTCTAGATTGTCGGGAGCTTCGAGAACAAACCAGTGACCAATTACATTATGTCGGCGCTGAAAAATCTATACAGCAGTGCGCTCAACTCAAAATGATCATCATATTTTTATTCTGACCCCACATCCGTCGCAAAACAATCGAAGTTTCTTCGCTCCTTCGTAGTTTAAGTGAGTTATTCTGTTATGAACCATCGACACCATTCGTTTTGATCTTTTGGCATTTTCATGTTCCAATCAAAACACCGTGTTGTGTTCTGGGGGACTCAGAGGAACCCTGGCGGACGGTTATGTTGTAAAGGTATATTTGACAGGAATAACAGGCCGCTTGGTCTGGAACCTTTGGAACCTCTGGCACCTTTGGTCGCACTAAATTCTTTTGACAATCGTAATTTAAGAGAGAACTGAAAGTAACTGAGAGTTAATTCACCCTCGCTATATTATTTCAGTTTTTTGTACAACACGTCAGCTCCTTCTAATCGTAACAAACTGAAAGGTAGCTTTGAATAGCCAGTTTGATAAGTGTGATGTCAGTTGGCGTGCTTTGCATCCGACCATGTCTGTTAAACTTGACGGCTTTTGAAAGCGTGGGATATTTAGCTGGATTTGCTTGGAAACGACCATGGTTTTCAGCGGTTGTCAGACTTTTCAGCAGTTTAGAGCGGGTTTTGCACCCTGAAACCAATTAAATCATGTCGACGCTGAAAAATCTATACAGCAGTGTGCTCAACTCAAAATCGACAAAAGTGCATTTAGCGGTTTTTGTGTCTAAGCTACAATTATTTTCTTAACATAGTGAATGTTTCTTTGCTATTGTTAAACTACACGGGTTGAAATATTCACTCAATTACATTAGCAACAGGTAGTGTACTTTTGAACCATCTCTGAGTTGCTACATTGCCTTCACACGCCTAAAATTAGCAGGTGAGTAAAAGGCAGTGTCTCAATAGGAGGATGTCTGTGCATTTGCTCCGGTCGGCGTTGGCAGACCTTTCGCGCGGCCGAGCCCTTCTCTCTGGAGGGGATCCTAAGGGAAGAACGCGGCGTTCCACTTCCCTCCCATAAAATATGTACGGCGGAAGTTCGCCCGCCATTTTTCGCTCGAGTGCCGCGCTGTCCGCTCGCCCGCGCGCGCTACGCTCCCGTTGCTTCCGGACGCTCTGCGGTACACCGCCACCGCGGCCGCCCTCGCCTCCATCGCCGCCGCACTCGCCATCCTCGCCTCGCTGTTGCCACCTGCCGCCTCTGCCACGGGGCGCCCAGAGTTGTATTCGAACTTCGCCGCTAGAAGGCTTTCACGTTCCCGCTAAAATTCCGCAAACGAATTTAGTCATTTCTCGCCGGGATAATTCGAAATCTCACTAAAATTACAAATGTTTTTATAACATATAATACAATATTATCTGATGAATATATGACGTCATATTATACATTATCTGATGAATATTTGTATTAAAAGTCTATTCGATATATCATATAATATATATATATATATATATATATATATATATATAGTGATATACCACTATATTATATATTTTGACAATAACATTTGCGTAAGTGGGTTGGGTTAAAAGGGTCTGCAAATGGCAATATACAGCCTTAGCAACGCCGGCGTAGTGGTTGGCAGGGTCAAAAAACTGCATTCAAGCCTTGAATAGGTGGGGGCGCTGGCTAGATAGACATATAAGATAATTTGGGATTGGTCTAGAAAGGAATGACTATCGAGAGCGTGGCTACTTGATTTGGTAAGAAATGAATGGATTGGCTAAGGGAGAATAGACTATCGACTTTTGTCGTTTTGTTTAAAAAAATAAGAATGAAGGATGGATACCGAGGCGTCGAGGGCGAAAAACGGAGGAGTAAATGACATTCTGATAGAGGTCGTCGAGTGGTACAGATCGCTCGCGAGTTTAATATTAGGTGAGTAGGGGAGTTTGACGTGAGAATCAATAGTTTTCGGACAATGAAAGTTGATGTGCAGAAGTAAATTCGCTCAGGACTTTAAAAGTTTTTTTTATATTGCGGTTTTGGACTTTAATGTTTTACCACGTAGTTGGGGAGAACTAGGAACTGTGAATATCAAGTAAGAACCGGTAGATATTCTAGGCAGTGAGGGCTGGATTCATCGGCAGCGTCGCAAGATTGGAAGAGAGAAGCTGGACTTGGGATTATCTGCATTCAAGTGAGAAGATACTGTGGGGCGCCGTCGATCAAGATCACGTTAGATAAGTACTGCAGTACAAAGGTTTTCTTTTAAAACGAGGTCATACCTAAAGGCAGAACAATTGTCAATAGAAGTCAATAAATTGTTAAATTTTTCTTTTGGAAATGAAAAGATGATTTTTATTTGGTCAATCACAACTGTTAAGTAGTTAGAGATATATAATTATTTGCTTTCAGATTCCTCTCCATACTGTATAGTTGGCAGATCAAATAATCGGCTCTCTAGGCGATAGCGATTATCCATTACGTGACAAATTGACCCAGCTAGCCGGAAATTTATCCATTCGTTAAAATTAGCTGTGGAAGCATTGGTTTTAATTATCAATTATCGTAACCTGTTCCTGGCGCCCAACATTTTTCTATAAATTCGGAACGGGTCACGAATATAACAGTCCTAAGGGAAAGGATGTCAGTTAAAACGGCACTATCTCATAATAATTTATGACGAGACATTGTTGGTACATTTCAATATATATATATATATATATATATATATATTGAAACGAGTCGTGGATAGACTCTGCACAAGATTTGTAAAAAATAGAAAGAAAGAAAGAAAGGGGACAGGGATTCTTGTCCGGGAATGGGCTCCGGCAAATCACGCGCACACTGGAAATGGTGATTACCAAGAACTTTTATTACAGAAATAATTGTTTTACAAATTTGGTTGCCTTTGGCGCTTATACTAGCATTCATTCTGTTTTTCCCTGTTGTTTAACTATAACACCTTTCGCTATCCTCTGCCCCCCCGGGGCTTCACTTCCTATAATGACTCCAATATTTGGTGGGGCCTCAACACGAAATCACTGTTCTCCACGGACTACTTATCCTCCCTCCCCAACCTTCCTGCCGCCTTTACTAGTGATACTCCAACCTGACTCGCGTTGCTGCCTGCTCGCTCCTCCACCGTCGAGCCGGCGCCGAGCGCCACGCCGTCCGCGTTTCTTAGTGCCGCGGGGAGGGACCGGCGCGGGGAAGGGGGTCTTGCGATGCCGCCCCGGTCGCTTATTCCATGCGCGGCCGGCCGACGTGTCTGGTCCGCCGCCTCGCCCTTCGGGTATGTTCGTTGTACTCGGCTGCGCTCGGAAGACCGGAGCCGTTAGCCGCTCCCCATCCCACTCGTGGCCGCGTTGGTGCTTCTAAACGTTCCTACAACGTTTCGACTGCATCCGCATGTGGACTTCAACCCAGGCAGCAATAGTCGTCGACCGTTCACCCAGTTCGCCCCCAATGAAGTCGAACGCTGGCGTACACCGTTCCACCGCTCCGCACAGTTCCGTCCACTCCACGTGGAGATCATTTATTGCTGATGACACTCCACCACGATCCCATGTCCGTCTCGTCTAGTTTCGTTTCCCAACAAACACTTCCACTCTCATCACTCACTTTCCTTGACACCACGCCTTCCCAGTTCCACGGCACCGCGTTCACTGTCACTACTCTCTCCAGTTAACAGTCCGCCACACTCCGCACGTCCGCCTCTCATGACATTCTCTCCGCTACTTTGCACGTCCGCACCCCAGGACATTCTCTCCGCTACTATCGCGCCTCGTGGCCTTCGGTTTTCTCGCCCCGAACCGACTCCGGTTCCTCGCACCCGACTTCGTCGGCGCGCCGGCCGCCGCCGCGCAGTTCAAATTCCTAACATGCGCCAGAACGCATTGTTATCACGTGAGTGATAATAATTCGTTTCAATATATATATATATATATATACACACACACATCAGTTGATTAGTGCAAAGAAGGGTCAATGTCACATTTTAGAGAATGCCGGTTTGCATGGCCAATGAGTTCTATACTGCCCCTTCTGTCAGTGCTACAAAGACTAAAGTCAAAATTCGATTCTATCTCCTGATTTCACTATCGATCTTTACATTGGCCTACGATTGTTTTGTCATTTCTATGGTGTAAGAAGGACCAATGTGGATTTAAGCCTGTGTATGGCAGCCAATGTAGACATAGATCCTTGGATAGCAACATCTTGTCTATGATTGAATGTTCTTCTACCATTCATACATCCAACCTACAGAATATACTGTAATGGAATGGCCTAGTCTGCGTGGCTCTAACTACCCTGCTCTCCCGTAACTTCTCCAGCCCCAAGATGGGCGGTTAATGTGATAAACCGTGACCATAGTGGAACATCCCTGCTCGATAGCACCTGTTACGTGCCTTCTACGCTTCCTTATACCCGTCATACGTATACGTAGGGTGCCCTGTTAATTAACACACTTCTCTATCTATTGACTGCTCTAATTTGCCCGTATGCTGGCTAACGTCTTATAACATTTAAAATTTTTGCGGGCGTGATTTTGTGATAGCCCCTGTACAGGGACTGAAACGTGGTACTCGTTGCAACGCGCGCGTGGGTCAGTATCTAATTACTACAAATCACAACACAGCATTGAGAAGTTTTATTGGCAAACGTGACTGTGTCCATCTCCATTTATTCAATCAGCCTCTTTTGTCAAAAACCGATTACTTTCTTTTCGATAAACAATTAACACATACACATAAATACCCTTCACTGACAGAATATAAAATTAAATTGAAACAAAATAAAACCATTCACATTGAATTATTCGAAAAATTCCATTCATACTAAATGCGCATTTTGAATACGGCCGTGTTGATTCTTAATCTACTTACATTTGACATTACTTGGCCTTCAACATGAATGCGTCTTGTAGCGAATTAAAAAAAATATAGTCATTGTATTTTCCTATTGGCTGGTCCGGCGTCGCAGTATGTGGCGAAAATCACCTTCACCACCAGATGCCGATTCGTGGACGCGTTCGCATTCGTGATATAAAAAAAAAACACCGCAAAAAATGTCCCACCGCAAAAGGTTCACATTTATAAGCGCGTTTTAACGATTCACAACTGAACGATAGCTCGCGCCACAAAATAAAATGTTTTAAAGTCACAAACTCGTAACAATACAAAATTCTCGCAGCGCACAACGTGGATTCACACTCGAGTAAGCTTCCCCCCCCTCTCTCTCTCTCTCTCTCTCTCTCTCTCTCTCTCTCTCTCTGACTGAAGGGCATTGTTGGCATCTCGCCTATGTAGTTTCTGGGCGAACAAAAGCGGATCACTCGCTTGTTGCTCCGAATAACATAACAAAAATATTTGTATTTTATCATTTATCAGCGTTTCTCTAACTTGTCGCTGTTTCTAAATCGTGTCCAACATTCCTACGATAATTGCTGTATCGTCGAATTCGTCGGTCAACGTCTTATTTAATTAAATATTCCGAAACTACGATTTATCATCTTTTCATAACGTCGCGAAAACATGGCTTTTGTTTCTATTATTCCTGGATGGAAATTTAGCAATTAATTTCGATTTCGCCCTGGTCCGATTTTGATGATTTTTGTATCAATCGATTCCAAAATGTGTGCTCTATGGAATGCTCTTATTGCAATTTCGTTTCTTCCGCGCATTCATTGAATTTAGAAAAAATGTTCGTGCTCTCCTGGTATAGTTTGTAGCACTTAATTTGCATCTTTTACGTAAGAGAAATGAAATAAATAGTCTAAATGATCGTAAATCATTACAATACTAAGGAGCATTTCTAAACCACATTCATTAAGAGACAAAAGACAATGAAAGTGACATTAAATCAGATGTCGAACGTTAATAATTTTAACCATCGTTGATATTTTTATATAGTAATGTTCCTATGTGGAAATTGCTGATAATGTGCAATCGCTAAAAGTAGATTATATTGAATTGAAGGAATTAAAGAGAGCCCTTAAAAAATGAAAAATCGAATATCTCCACGTTTGGATGGAACAAATTCTGAAATGATAAAATATGGAGGCATCTTTTCAGAATTCGGAATGCTTCATCTTTTCCACTTTTACTGGGAAAATTATGAAATAATAGATGAATGAAAAATAGCACAGATCATTTTGTAACAGTACATCGATCCCCACCATATCAAACGGGTATACGTTACCCGTATTACGATACCCGTGTATACGGAGCCCGTGGAAGAACGGCCCTTTGCCGCTACCGCCACCGGCGCCCGCGACCGCGCCCGTGCCGCCCCTGCGCCCGCGCCCACTCGAGAGATTCCATTGTCACCGTCCAAAGACCTTTCACTGCTTTCTAAAAGGGTAGCGCCCATCAACGGATTAGGACGCTTAGCGCAGCCGTTGCCGGACGTTGGAGATTTGCGCTTCGCAGAAATACATTAAGGGAAATTATTCCTAGAATTCTCACACCCCAAAATGTTATTTCCAACGGACATGCGCCGATATTTCTATTGGCTAAAGCGAGGCCTCACTCCCACACCTTTCGTTTCAAACAACGAATCAGAGAATAACCTCACAGGTGGATGGTGGGAGACAGAACTTTGGTGGCGAGTGTAGCTGTAGTCAAATTCAGATTCCGACAAATTTTACTGACGAGTAAGCGTCAAACGGTCTCTGCGGCTCTTGAAGGGGAGCGCGGCATCCGCCGCATATCGCGAAGCGCGAAACTTGCGCTTGATTTCGTCATTTTATGTAATGGAACAAGCAGTAATGATACGCTCTCCACACTTCAAGTCTGTCGGAGTCGTGTGGTGAAGGATGGTTGCGTGGATGCCACTTGTCCGAGCTTCTGATAATCTGCCGGCGGTTAATAGCCGACTGGTGTCGTATGGTGACGGATAGTTGCGTAGGCACCAATTGCCAGCACCTACCACAGCAGATTCACCTAACAATCTGTCGGCGGTCAATATCCGCCCACGTCAACTTGGCTGGCGTATTACTTGCCGGCGGCGCACCCCGCGCTGCCGTCGCTGCCGCCGCCGCCACTGCCGTAGCCTTTGTGCGGCCACCAACACTGCGGGCCAGGGCGAGAGGGTTGCCAGCTTACCTGCCATCTAAGGACCATCTAAAAGGGGTGTGATGAACTCTTGCGTCAGCAATACTCACTATTTATAATTGTTTTCTTTATTGCGAGGCGGGCCGCACGTTGGCCGTGTAACTTAAATTGCAATTATAATGTTACTAGAGCAGAATTAATAATCTGTTTCATTGCAATGCATGTTTGGAAGACCTGCTTCTTCCCGCATCCCGCGAAGTAAGAAGAACATCATTACTAATAATCATCCTCCATGAATGATTGGGTGGGGGATTATTACAATTTCGATATAAGAAAGGAGAAATAGGAAATACATCCAACTACAGATTTTTCGGTATTCTGGATACAGCCTGAAAACTTTACAGTAAAATAGTCAACGAAAGGATTCGAAACATCTCTGAGGCAATTTTCACAAGTAGGCCTCCGCAAGGGAAGATCATGCACAGACGACGTTTTTGCTTTAAAACAGATAATGCAAAAGAGGGGAGAATTTATTTTAGAAACGCACCTAGCCTTTGGAGATTGTGAGAAAGCATTTGATAGAATCCAAAAAGATGAGCTATGATATATGTTCGAAAAAAGAGGATTCCCTAAACATTTGAAACCGGTCTCAAAAAGTCTGTATAATAACGCCAGAATTAGAATTGACGCAAGTAAAGTATTGACATTTGAAATACAGACAAATCAAGGATTGAAACAAGGCTGTAGTATGTCACCAACTCTATTCAACATCTTTATAGACGATATGGAAAAGAGACCGAACACCACCAGGGATTAAAATCGAACCAAACAGGTATATTAACATCTTGCTTTTCGCTGATGATCAAGTAATCATTCAAGACTGCTAGGATAAATTGCAAATGGCAGTAGATAACCTCAAAGAACTTAGTCTATCCTAGAACCTGAAAATATCCTTTACGAAAACCAAGACAATGGCCTTTTCAGGTATTTATCCAATAAGAACAAAAATAGTCGTAAATGAAAAACCAATAGAACAGGTGTCTCATTTCCTGTATTTCGGTTGTGACACATTTTATGAAGACGACCCAGATAATAAAAAAGATTAATATGTATAAAAAATATGTGACACAATTAGAACATTAAAAATAAAAACACGGAAACAAACGCAATGAAAATTTGACAAGGTCAATGGTGATCCCCACTTTACTGTATGGAGCGGAATCCTTGACTCTCAGGAATAAGTATCTTAAACATCTCAAAAATGAAATTTCTTAGATTGGTTAAAGGCTGCACCAGAGAAGACAAAATCCGAAATGAAGCAATCAGGAAAGTACTAGGGATGCACGCAATAACCGAAATGGCAATCCACCATAGAGAACTATTGATGGAACTAATAGCACAGACTTTCTCGTATTAGTGTTCTATTTCCTTTGGTCTCGGCTAGCTATTCGGACATTCCACATACTCTTGCCAGCTGTCATCTGTCGTCGCCCAATATACATTTTTTTGACGTATTCGTAATTTCCCAGTTGAAATGCTAACCTATGACCTTACATTCAATGAATAGAAGTATGTTCTAAACCTCCCAACCCGGACAAAAAAATGCATTATACATTGAGAATACAAATTGCAAATTGTAAATTAAACAATTTTTTTTATAAATTAAAATACTATTTTTGTTCAATGCATTAATCTCGTCGAATTCTATTTGCATTATAATCGTCCTAAATATAATTAATAACATTGAGTGACTAATTTTTACGCCCAATTACTCAATAAATACGCATGTTTTGGAAAAATTCAACATGACGTTGTTTGAAGATCTGTTTTTTATGAGCATATTTCATTAAGAAAAACAATTGTATGTTCACAATTGCAGTTGTAGGAAGACGCCGAACATTTTTTCAAAACTTTTGCAAAATTAGGCATTTCAACGAACATGAAAAAAGTACCATTTTCTTTGGCTTCTTTCACGCTATCTAAGGTCCCTATTGAATTAAAAATGTATGGTTTAAAAAAAGGATTAAAAGAAAATAATAAAATTGCCTATATTTGACACAAAATTTCGCAAAAAATACTCATGTTTTTTAAAAATTCAGCATCGACGTATTTCAAGATGTTTTTTATGAGCACATTTCATTAGGAAAACAAATTATACCTTCATAATTGTAGTTGTAGGAAGACGCTGAAAAAATCTGAAATTTTGCAATTTTCGAAGAATCAGAGTTTTCAACCAACATGAGACCAACGCCATTTTCTTAAACGTTCTTCAGACTATCCAACAACACAATTTAGTGAACATTGTTAGCGCCATTTTTTTGAAAATTTTGAAAATATCCCAGAGGCTTCATGGTAATTACCCCTCAAAATTGAAATATCGGTTTCAAATTTAAGGGGCCACAAGACCAGTAAGATCAATCGGAGAATGTCAATTTTGGAGAAAACCGGCTGAACAGTTTAGACGCTACTGTTGTTTACTGACAGACGTTTTCCTTTCAATTGGTTTTTCAGTTTCAAGGAACCACAAAACAGAACAAGGATTCTGGCTGCACCACATGATAGGGGATTCATTTTCTTAATTCAGCAACTGAATTTATCCACTTTTACTTTCCCGTATACGTACGTATACACAGAGGGATATATGTCATATAGGGAAAGTCATGTAATGCTATGCGAAAAATTGGCCAATTTTCGGCGGAAAAAATTCATTTGCCGGGCCATGATAACAAAAAAGATGATAAAACCAGTTGCTAAATTAAGAAAAAATCTTCTAACACGTGGTATAGCCAGAAACCCTGTTTTGTTGGTCCTTGATGCCGAAAACCCAACCCAACCCGTCCGTCCTTCTGTGAACACTGCTAGCACCTAAACCATACGTACGATTTCCTCCAAAATGGATATTCCCCGGTCTATCTGGTTCTAGTCGAAGCTTTCAGATTTTGAAAAAGTTTCTGTAAAATTTGGGGGTACTTTACAGGAAGCCTCCAGGACATTTTCAAAATTTTCTCAAAATCGGCACCAATTTTTTTTAAATTACTTGTAAAAATAGAGTAAAATACACTAATTAAGATGGCATAGGTCC
>JAHLJT010004567.1:87708526-87734251 GCA_031308135.1 Acheta domesticus
GAAAAAGTCATTTTACAGCGATTGGAGGAAGACATACCGTTGTCTGATTGCAGATCTCAATGTTACGATAACGCAGCAGTGATGTCCGGTGCTATATCTGGAGTTCAACAAAGAATATGCAATAAAAATAGTCGCGCATTGTTTTTGAATTGCGACAATCACTCGCTGAATCTGGCAGGACTTCACGCAGCTAATCAAGAGGCAGTTGTCGTTACTTTCTTCGGCACCATAGAAGCTCTTTATGTGTTCTTTTCGCAGTCTACTATACGGTGGGACTTGTTGAAAAGTACAGTGAAGAAAACGCTGAAACGAGAGTCTCAAACCAGATGGAGTGCCAGATATGATGCTGTTAGTGTCGTCTTTGAGCATCTAGATAATATATTGGACCTGCTTGAAAAAATGAGAGAGAAAACAGACTTGTCTGTGGAAACTAGATGCGAAGCTGAAACTATTGTACATCGAATGCTGTCCTTCGACTTTCTAAGCCTCCTGTACTTTTGGAACCAAATTTTACGGAGAATTGAACGTGTTCAAAAACGACTGAGACAAGATACATCAATAAATTTTGCAGATGCTGCGAAGGATATAAACTCACTCCAGAGCGAATTAAAAGAGATAAGACATGAATTGTGCATTAAAGCGATTGCAGACGCGAAAATAAAATGTGACCAATGGGGAATCAACGTCGAACGAAGAAGAAAAAGACGTCGTCGAATGCCTGGAGAGTTAGCTGAAGACGCAGGTCTTTCAGCAGAGGAGGAACAACGTCGTGTTTTGGCTAGCATCGTGGACCGACTCCAATGTGAATTCGACAACCGGTTTCAGCGTCTTAGAGATCTGCACGAGAAGTTTGGCTTTCTTTTAGATGTTTCATCATTGATAAATAACTACGATTTAGATTATTTGGAAAAACAGTGTAATATTTTCGGAGAATTTTATGCGACGGATGTTGAGAGTACTGGCTTGTACAATGACATTGTTGATTGCAGAATGTTATTACGTTCGCGGGATAATGTGATCAACACCCCCATCGAATTGCTCCGTATTGTGATTCAGTACGGTAAAGATGTCTTTCCAAACTTGAGAATTGCTTTACAGATTCTGCTAACTGTTTCGGTATCGATAGCAAGTTGTGAAAGATCATTCAGCAAATTAAAGCTAATTTTAACATATTTGCGAGCATCAATGGAACAACAGCGATTGTCTAATTTAGCTCTTTTGAGCATAGAGAAAGAGACCCTTGAAAAGATTAATGCATCAGATATTATAAACAAGTTTGCATCCATAAAATCGCGTAAAATACATATCTAGATCTGTTTTTCAAACATTGTACGTATTTATTAATAAAAACAAATATAATTATTTGAATTAAATTCTTATTTTCTATTCTCCCGCGTAGAAAAGAGGATCTGGCATGAGTATGGCAGTATGCGGCAGTAATTGTGAACCATACTGTTACCATACGTCTGCCATACTAGTGTCATATTTTTATCATTCTGTTGCCAGACTAAAGTATGGCATCAATATGGCGCAGTATGGCACAAGTATGGCAACCGTATGGCTCGCGATTATGAGCCAGCCTTTCGCCATTCTTATGCCAGATTCTCTTTTCCATGCGGGCTCTTAACAATGCAACTTTTTCCTATTTATGTGTGTGTGTGGGAGGGCGAAATTTCGATAACTGCCCCCGGGCGCTCACTATCCTCGCTACGCCTCTGCAACTTAGTTACGATCAACAACACTCCTTTGTTTCTCCATTGTATAACACATGAATGTGCCACACGAAACCTATGATATATGTTTACCAACAGTTACATGACTCACCCTGTATATACTAGCTGACCCGGCAAACGTTGTTTTGCTATATAAATTATACCTAGGATTATTTTAGTAGAAAAGAAATAGTAACTTATTGTCAGTGTTTGAGGATGTGTGTATATATGAGTTGAAGAGTCATGGAGCGCTGTGAACGATGATGGAATATAAAAATAACACAATACCAAACATTTATATTTTTAATTTATTGTAATTTATGTTTAAAATGACGTAAATCTCTATTTATAATAATTTTACTAAAAAACAATATCAATCTCTCAACGCAATAGAGTGTACAATATTTTTTGTTATTCAATCTTTAGCTAACACAAACTCGATGGCTTGCCCACTCGAGAGCATGACACGTACAATTGACCGCGTGAAAAACACGGTGTGCTCAAATCTAAGCCATAAACAGTCATCGTTTGGCCTTGAGACTTATTGATAGTCATGGTAAATGCCAATCTTAAGGGAAATTGAAAACGTTTAAATTGAATTGGCACATCTGTGGGTATAGTAGGGATCCATGGCAGTAATATATTATCACCTCGAAATTTGCCTTTTTGAAATGATGGCTTCGACAACGTTTTTCATTAATTTTTTAATAACTAATCGCGTGCCATTGCACAGCTGTGGCGGGTTCAAATTACGAAGCAAAATAACCGGAGATCCAACCTTCAGTTGTAAATTATGTGGCGGCATGCCTGGTAAATCTATGATTTTAAGAACTCTGCTGGATAACTCACAGCTTCGGTGGCATCGCAAACTGTGTCAATAGATTTGTATAACACCAAGTCCCCTGGCAATAAATATTGTATTTTCAGATTTAGTTCGTTGACGTCCACATTTTTTGCTGCTAAAATTACTCTTTCTGCCAGCCACTCATGATTAATGTATTGTGTATGTACATTGGGGAATATCTGGTCAATGAGAGCATCTTGCGACTCAATGATTGTGCAGGAATCGGACGGTAATTTTATGCATCCAGTTTCATCTACAGTAACTTTTCCATCGCCGATATCTAGCAGTTGTTTTGAGAATGTTTCAGCAGATGGATCTCGAAGCATTTGAGACATAGAATTCCGTTTTATTAATTAAATAAATGCGATATTGTTTCACTATATTTGTTCTATATTTGTTTTCACTATAAATATTGTTCTCGAGAAATTAAAAATATAAAATATCAGTAATTTTGTTATAAATGTACTTTCAATTTATTTTTAATCTCAGTTTAATATGAAGCCGACTAACGTAATTTCAACATTTTTAATTTCAATATCCGCGAAGTGCATTTCTCTGGCTTGAGTAAACGCAGTAAGAATCTGAACCATGTTCCGTATTCTTATTTGGCGTATTCGAAAACGACTAACCAATGTGTTGTCACCTATTTGTTCTCTGAATCTCTAACTGTAAGACAATAAAAACGGAGTTCACGACAACACCTTGGTGCTTGATCATCAATTTTCGAATACGGCAACTGGATAAAGCCCTAATGATTGGTAGATGATTGGTGTCTTATTGCTTTCTACTGTAATCGAATAGAGAGAGACAGCATTTTGAACATTCAAACTTTGTCAACCATAGTTAGTGGGACATCTAACGATAAAAAATGGATTTTAATCCACTATCATGGAAATGCAGATTTTTTTGGCATCCGCATAGCTTAATGCGGGTTGCGGATTAGGTACATCTGGCAACACTGCGGAAATGCTGTACATCTGGCAACACTGGTCAGAAGTGACGCCGATAGACGCCCGGCGGAGATACTGATCAAGTGATAATTACATTATTACATCATGTAAATCCATCAGGGTTCTCTTTACCTATTGTTGCACTAAATGGCAGTAACAACGAAAATCTTTAACTCAAACATATTAAAAGACGGCAGGACAAAATAATAAATAAATCTTCTCTAAAGGACAATCATTTACAAATTCGTTATAAAAAACATAAACACATTTTTAGCTGTTCAACAATGAATCTACTTTCCATTTTGTACATTCGAGAATTTAATAGCAACTTCCGAAGGCTAACTAAACATTAATTAATTAAGACTAATTAAAGATTTCGCGGAACCAAACATCACAAATTATTAAAACTGTTTATTTAAGATTAAAGTTCCTAGTCCCAATGTCATTTTTACCTGCAGTCAGATAGTAATTGCCATTTTTCCTGCTAATTATAGTATTAATGATATATTAGTCTCTAATATGCTTAAGAGTCCTCCAACCTAACGCAACAATGTTTCGCGGCGACAAACATTTTTCTAGCTGACCCCGGCAGACGTTCTGCCCCTATATCTCTCTTTCCCCTTCCCACTCTTTTTCTCCGTCTCTCTCTTTCTCCATGTTTCTATCTCTTTCTCCGTGTCTCTCTCTTTCTCCGTGTCTCTCTTCCTCTGTGTCTCTCTCTTTCTCCGTCTCTCTCTTTCTCCGTCTCTCCTCTCTCTCTCCGTCTCTCCTCTCTCTTTCTCCGTCTCTCCTCTCTCTTTCTCCGTCTCTCCCCTCTCTTTCTCCATCTCTCTCTCTCTTTCTCCGTCTCTCTCTCTCTCTTTGTCCGTGCTATTCAAATTTAGTAGCAGATTCTGCACGTCGCTGAGCAGATGCAAAATTAAGAGAAACGCCGTGTGTGAAATACATACCGTGTGTAGCGGGTTGCCTAAAAGTTTAGTCCGAAAAATTAAAAAAAATTGGGTGGACCACCCTTACCACTAAGGGGCATAAAAATAGATAGCAACCTATTCTCATACCTACAGAATATACATATAAAATTTCATCAAAATCTGTCAAGCCGTTTCCGAGGAGTATGGTAACTAAAACTGTGACACGAGAATTTTATATAAGATATATATATATATATATATATATATATATATATATATATATATATATATATATATATATATATATATATGTCTTAATGCAATGCATGTTGAGGGACAGTTAACAGCAATTTTCGTAAACGGAAAGTACTGCGCTACTGAGTCATGCGAGATGCATGTGACCTTCCCGCATCCCAACCGGAGTTTAATTTTTTCCATTTGTTGAGTTTCAACTTGTTTTGTCACAGAAGATATTGCTGTGATTCTTAGTTGTGCAAATCTTAAAATTAATTCGTGATAATCTTGCAGTTGATTTTCCTCTTTTGATATTTTTTGAATAGTGTTAATTTTGTTTGTTCATTTTATTTGAGTATCAATGTTATTGTCATTCTGCAATTTTTTGTGATTTCGCTTCACCGCGTATCCAAATTATATGTTGTTCTGTGGTCATGACTTTGTGTAGTTGTTTTTTATTGAAATCTTCAGATGAGCCATGATCCCACTAAAATACCCCACAACCGAGATATATGTTTCGTTACAATACATATAGTAGTATAACATTGCGTAAAATTGAGAAACAATGCGAGAAAGTATGTGCTGTGAGATCACCACTACTTTCATTAAGAAAATAATTTAACCCTAATATTCACGTAAGAAAACGTTGCTTGTGGAAATACATGATAGATTTTCAAGTAGATCTGAGTAGAAAAGTACAGTATTTTTAATTTATTTAGTAATGAGAATTTTTTCATTACATTACCTTATTTTTATTTTCGTGAAGAGGGAGACTTTTGAACTGAAATCATTCCCCAAGTAATAATTATTCTAATTAATAATTGGAGAAAAAACGTTTCGTTTCTATTTTCATTAATATTTTAACATGTACATGAGTTAGGTTATGATAGAACTAAATATAAATGCGTTGCTGTTTCGTAACACACTCATTTATTACCACTATTTTTTTAAAAATAAATAGGAACACTTTACATTTAAAACTTTGTTAGTAAATTTTAATATTAGGAATTTTTCTTACATTTATTCATTAAATGTTTATATAAACTTTTTTAATAAAAATTCTCCCTCTCCCTCTCATTTTCATCTCCCTTCTTCTCTCTTTTATAATTTAATGAAAATAAAAACTATTTATATAGTTTAACATTCCGTTGTAATTATTTTATTAAATATTATGAAAATGTAATTATTTAAGTCTCAATGCCGACCAAGTTCTACGTCCTTTTTTTAAAATTTTCCTCTCACCAGTTACCCTAGAGAGGTGGGAATTTATTTATATTCAAGGAATACACGATAGCTGCAGACGGTTAGGCTGATGCAACAGGGAGCGGGTCTATACTAACTACTACAAGTGCTGCTTTGGACATTGGCTATTTTTATGCAGTTGTTTTAATCGTTTCTAGAGAGTTCTTTTGGCAGTAGTAATTTTTCTTCTTTTCTTTGTTTTGTGCATTCATTCTCGCATTCGTACACACTTCACTATACAGGTGTCCAGAAGCTCCCGTTACAAAAAAATACCCCAAAGTCTGTGTTGCACGTCATGAACAATGGCAGGTCCAGTTTCTCCGAAAAAAAAATTGTCTTTGAGAAAATTGAGTTTAAAAATCACTTCCGTGCGCGAAATTCAAACCGGCCGCTACGACACAGCAGACGACGGCGTCTGCTTCTGCGCGGAGCATTTTCTCCTTTCTCCGCGTAAACAGTGAAACGGTCTAGTAATATTCTCTAAGGAAGGCATCGCGAGGCTTACACTAGAATACGTTAATAGTATCAAATGTTTGTAGGTTCTCTTCAATAAATATTTTAAATGTACTTATTGAAAATCCACTTTTGTTCAAAATGATAGCCACGGCACGAAGCGGCGTAAACGTAAATGATGAACACATCCAACATTTATGAAAAATATTTAATCTCCTGGAACGCTCGAATTGTTACTTTTAGCACATATTTACATGAACTAGTGCCTTGGGCTTAAGATTGCCACATTTGTGAAGATTATTCTAAATGTAGTGATAAACGAAAAAGCGTTTTGGAAATGAAATATTCGTTCACGAAAATACCGAGTTTATTGATTATCTCCGGGCGTGGCATGTGAATTGATGCTTCTGGCAGTCATTTTGTGGAGATGTAAGCCGAACAGTGCATTGAAGAATCTTTGTAGGAGGCATGTGGGCAATTAATAAATGGATGCCAATGAATAAAAAATAGAAAACTAGAATCTTACTGGCGTGAGAGGGTAAAAATCTGAGAAAGACAGATGTTGCATTCCGTGGTATACAAATATTTCAAAAGAACTCAAACATTCTCGTACGGAAAAGTTCGACCGAAGTTCACTGAGGGTACCGGACCGGTGCAATTCACAGCCAGTATTATTGTCGGCGTCCTTGCATTTGTAAGTTGCTAAGTCATGGCTTATATTGCATGGCAAACAGGCACTTACTGGCGTGAACCTGACGCCGCCGCCAAGTGATTTGCCCATCAGCCGCGTGTCAGTTTTGCCACAAACCAACGGATTGCGCAGTTCGAGGCCCGGCTCGCAGAGTGGTCATGACTGAATAACCACCTGTACGGAGTCATATTTGCGGTTAAAAATTGATTCTCTTATATAAACAAGTTTTTTTCGTGTGTGTATATTTTCGTTAATGTACATTATGGAAATATCAGAGAAAAACATTGAAAGTTACTACAATGTCCGTGAAGTAAACTGTTTCTACTCCCTTACATTTTTGTACAATGTAGCCTTGAGAACTTGTCCTTCCTTTAAATTAGAAACTCTAAGAAAGTAAATAATTCAGTACTGCAGTCAATCATTCGCTTCAATGCGAAGTGAATTACATCGTTCTAGGTATTAGAGAAAAATCGGCATAGGAATCGATACACTTTTAAATCAAAGAAATGGCCGTCACTCATTTATGTACGTATTTGCTAACTACATTGCAAACGAAACACACAAAGAAACAATGCATTTCCCGTGTATCCGTCAACTGCCGAATGAAGTGATTTCACAAAGAAACTCCAACATTTGGGACAAAGACATACTTTCATCTTTCATGTGGAAAAGGAAAACGACAGAATGTTCATTGAACTTAGAGAAATGGGTTTTAGGGGCCATTTGTCGCAACTTTGATGTTCCACATAGAACAGTGTAGCATATTTTCCAATAACAGTTATTTCGGAATGCATTCATTGAGGCAGCAGAAAGTGCATCTTTCTGTACCACATATTACTTAAAAGAAAATAATTTGACGGGTAGTATTAAGGAAGTTCATGGATCTTTTACTGTACCGACTGATAGTTTTATTTAGGGAAGACAATATTTTTGAGCGGGGAAATATTGATATCTATCAATTTCATCTGAGATAAATAGTGCAGTCAGTATCGAGTTGTATAAATCTGGCTATCGTCACTCTCAGATTTCAGAAAATGACAGCCGGGAGAATCAATTCAAATTCCTGAGATAATAAATTTAGTATTTTCATGAAGAAATATTTCATTTCCGAAACGCATTTTAGTTCATCACGGTATTTAGAATAAATTTCACGTAAGTTGCAGTCTTAAGTCCAAGGTACTAGTTTGTATGAATATTTGCTAAAAGTAACAATTCGAGCATTCCAGAAAATTACATATTTTTCATAAATGTTGGATGTGTTCATCATTTATGTTTACGCCGCTTCGTGCCGTGGCTATCATTTTGAACAAAAGTGGATTTTCAATAAGTACATTTAAAATATTTATTGAAGAGAACCTACAAACATTTGATACCATTAACGTTTCTACTGTTAGCATGCAATGCTTTCCTTATAGAATATTACTAGACTGTTTCACTGTTTACGCGGAGAAACTAGGAAATGCTCCGTGCAGAAGGAGACGGCGCCGTCTGTAGTGTCGTAGCGCCCGGAAGTGATTTTTAAGCTCAATTTACTCAAAGACAATTTTTTTTCTAAAAAAACTGGACCTGTTATTTTTATGACGTGCAACACAGAATTTGGGATATTTTTTGTAACGGGAGCTTCTGGACACCCTGTATACACACGTATTTACATTTCACATCGCTCGCCACGGTGCCAACTTTACTCAAGCGTCCGTGGCGCCGCGACGTCTTCGGTCCCGGGAGGCCCAGGCCCGGCGGGGCGCGTTTCCGCGCCGCCCGCGCGGATTCCAGCGTCGATGAACGGCGACCGCCTCCCACGCACTGTATGCTCCCCCGCGTCGCACAGATCAGCGAGCTTGTGCGAGGGAAGTGTGCGGAAGGTGAAGGCAACGTGCTGCGGGCCCTTTCTTCTACGGAAGGCCCTGTGCACGCTTCTGTTCGCCGCTTTGCCGATTTCGCGTAGCTGCGCGAAGCGGACGGTCGCGTCGCCCTTGCGAGCGCCGTCTCTGCCCGCCGCTGCAGCTCCGCCGGTTACTGATGGCGCACACCTAAAACTCCGAACACGTCAACATTCCTTGGAGAGCGGTCAGGTCCGGGAAATGAAAGATGCAGGCGCGCCGCTCTGTTCTCTGCGACCCTGATGGGGCGAAGAGTGGAAGGAAGAGCGGCCGCGAATACCTCGCACGCGTACGCCCACAGGGGGCGCACGAACGCGGAGAATGGGCGGCGCTTTAGGGAAACGTAAGAGATCTGAGACGTGGCGGAGAAAGTGGCTTTAGAAGTAGGGTTCGGTTTTTGATTTTGGCCGCGAGATATCGAGCGCATGCCAGCGAAGACCGCTGTCAAGTAACACGCCTAGATATATCACTTCGCTCTGCCACGGAAGACGCGCTTGCCAAGCTCAACGTTTTATCGGGGTTGGCCCTATGTCTCCACGATGCCTGGAAGCATTTATTTTATCAGGACGTCCGGTCGAGATCGGGCGCGGTGGCCGCTGCCACACGCCGTCCGATTACGCGCGGAGCGCCTTCTTCCACCCAACTCAAGGAGCCAGCTCCCTGATTGGCCGTGGCACTGTCTCCGCATTGGCTGATCATCGGACCAACTGGCAGACGGGTGGAGAGTATTCACTCGTATTAACTCGTGCGCGTTCCTTTCTCCCTTTCTGACCACTTATCCAGTACCTTCGCTGTTGGTAACATTCGTGCTTTCTGCGGACCTAAGCAGTGGGTTCCTCAACCAACCAACTGGAATGAGTTTGGCAACACAATCACATCACTACAAGAATAAACACAAACCACACAAACAATGGATTCACCAGAATCTATTAACACTACTATACACACACTTACAAAACATATACAACAGCCCTCAGAAGGGGACGCCGGTTTTCTGCCCCCCCCCCCCCGAAGAGGGTTCACACACACTTCCTCCAGATGTCGAAGAGCGTCTGTGTGAGAAACACAAAGCTATGCGACTATGGCAGCAGTTTAGGTGCTCTGCGCTTAGGAAACAACTGCGAGATTGCGAAAAACACCTGAAAACGGCCTTCGCAAACCACCACGCAGCGGAGTGGGAAAATCGGACGAGAGTGATCGGTTCCGGTCACTCTCGTACCGGCCTTTTCAATCTCTAAAAAGCGCTCAGGTCAGTGTCCCAAACCGCAACCACCACACGTGGCCACGACACCTCGGAGAAGAAAACAAACATACCTCTTTTCTGATCAAGCGAAGGCAATATTCTTTGCCGACATGTTTGAAGAGAGGTTAGTTAACAACCATACACAGGCAGCAGATGAGGAAACGGAAGACAGCGCCAATACACCTTGTACATAGAAGATTTATCTACAATTAAATGCTTGCGTAGTCGTAAAGCACCGGTCTCTCACTGAATAGGTCCTCCCGTTCTTAAGGAGGCCCTATCGGTCATAAGCACGGAACTTATGCGAATCTGCAATACTTTCACATGTTCTAAATTACGGACCATTTACGTTCGTATGCAAGACGCCCGGGTTAATATTCACATTTTGTTAATCAACATCTTTAACTGTTTTACGTTTTTTATACCTTGGACTTCAAAAGTGCTTTCCCTACTAAAATTATCACCGCACGCCACTGATCCCAACTACATATTTCAGGAACGATAAAAGAACTTGACCAGAACATCCATGTGCTAATCGTCTGGTAACTTCCTCAGAATCCGTTGTAAATTCATTTGTAAGCAACAAAACGAATATAATTATATTGTAGTTCTTCTTCTTCTGCTGCTGCTGCTGCAAGCATTATAACTCGTTCCGTTGCGTCCCCTTTTATTGGTCCATCTTCTCTTCGGTCTTCCTACGTTCAATTTTCCTCTTGGCTTGTATTTCAGAATCTGTTTTGGTTTTTGTGTCCACCATTCTATCATTGTGGTCTCTCCATCCTTTCCTGTATTCGTCAATTTTTCCATTTTGCTTATAAATTCCTAGGTAGTTACGTATCACTTCATAACGGATCCTGTCTTTCCTTGTTACACCAATATAACCCCTTAAAAACTTCACAACCCAGGAATTTAAAAGAACTTGCTTGTTCTATATTTTGGCTGTTAACAACAAATTTACATCTAATTGGGTATTCCCTTAGAATGCCATGGACTTAGATTTTTGGAGAGATATCTCTAAATTACATTCTTTTATGATCATCTGCAGTTCACAAAGAGCTCTTTGTAGTGTCTTCATTATCAAATATCAAAACTTGGTCGTCCGCAAACAGACGTGTCATTATGAATTTTGTATTGTTTAAAATTATCGGTAAAATGTAAAAACTTCATCTTTTGCTTCCATATTCTGATAGCATCATCAAGATCAATATTAAAATGTAGGGTGACATGCAGCACCCTTGTCTCACTCCTTTATTTATAAACTTGCTGTGGTCAGCATTTGAAGCTGGCGCGCGCGCAGCTGTAAGCCGCGCGCCACGGAACCCGCTCGCGCGGAACGCTGACCAGCGAGCGGGTAAGCCTCGAGGCGAGGCTTCGGATTCGATGGTGTGACGGTTAGCGTGCCGGACTGTCATACCCAAGTTCGCGGGTGCAAACGCGATCGAAGCCGTGGATTTTTAAGGTCGAAAAAATCCTTGGTACGCCTTCCGCGGAGGGGAAGTAAAGCCGGCTGTCCCATGTTAGTAGATTTACTTGCATGTAAAAGATCCTCAAGCCTAAATGACGCCTCTGAGCTAAATTCAAATCGCCTGTTTCGTCGCCCGAGATAATACCTTCTTTCTCCGCTAGGTGAAAGGAGCGTAGCGAAATTTGCGTGGTCAGTCGGAAGAGCGGGCCCTGATGCCCTGAGTCCCGCCACGTAAAATAAGGCATTAACTAACTAACTAACCCGGGCCGCGCCGCCCCTATTTAGGCGGCCTCAACCGAGACCCAGCAGAGAGACAGCGCAGTGGAGTCGCTGGGAGAGAGCCTGCAACCAGGGAGAGAGGCACACGCAGAGAGGCCGCACCAGCAGTCGGGCGGAATACGTCGCGACTGCCAGCCTGGAGGCGCCGTGCTAAGTGACGCACGGCGAGATTGCGTGCTGGAATTGCACGCGGCGGAAGTCGCGCAGTGAGGCGTGTGGAGCAGGAGCAGTGCCAAGTGACGCACTAGAGAGATCCGGGCTTGGTCGTTAATGCCAGCCAGAAGAGAGTAACTCCTCTATAGTTGATTGTGTAGTGTAAATAAGATGATTGGAGGAATAAATGAATAGTTATTCAGATGACCTGCTTTCCTTTCATTGGCTAACATAACAAAACTCTTTGAGGATTTTACCTAATTTACATTCTTATATTATTTGGATATCTTTGTATGTGTTTCAAATAACTGCGATTAGTTGTTTTGGTATGCCTCTTCTGTGTACAATTGAGCATAATTTTCCTCTCAGAACGTTGTCAAAAGCTTTTACATAATTTATGAAACCATACATGTTTGTAGATTGAATTGTCGTCTCTTTTCAATCAATAGTTTTTAACACAAACATATTATCAGAACATGATCTCCCTTATATTTTAGTAAAGAAAATAAATTCCTTAAGATTGATATCCCCTAGTAGAGTATCGTGTCGACCGACATGTGCGGTAGTGTAGTGTTTGTAAGAGTGTGTGTAAGCGGAATGTTGAGAACAAGGATGAGGAATGAAAGATCTCGCGTGACCCGTGGCCCGTTTGTTAAGGCATTGCTCCAGCATTTGCCTTTGGAGTATCTCGGGTATCGATCGGAGGACCCACGGAAAACTATCAATCACAGCATTCGATCGTTAAAATTATTCTCCAAAAGTGGTTGAATTTGGTCTAGCTATTTTGCCGAAAATCTGCCACAGTCGGGCATGGAACCATAGAATCTATCAGTCAGAGTTGCTACTAAGACAATGGTAATGCTGGTATGAGTCTACTTAGCATGTACGAAGAAGGAACAGTATCATCTTTCTGTGTATCACCGTTATGGATTTATTTCTTTGTTCCACTTTTCTTTAAGTTTCTTTTTCCTTTTAATTGTACTCAAACTATCTTTTAACGACGTCCGATTCGTCTAGACATTCTTCTGGTCTTCCACCACTACTCTCCTCAATCTTAACACTTCTTCACACTCCACAGCCTGATGAGGTCGTACGGGCTACGACATTCGCAGCTAAACGACAGAGGCAGTCACATTTAGAGACCGCTGCTTTACGAGGACCGGGGCCGAGAGCACGGACTTACACCCCAAACCCCCTTAGAGGAAAAAAAACGAGGAAGGGGAGCTTCAGATAAGCACTTCATCCAGAGGGCGCCCAACGTACGTTGTCCTCCTCTGACCCTCTTCGTTCTTCCCTCCCTTCCTCCCCTCCGGCCCTAGCGAACCTTGCTCCAATGGCTGCTGCGAAGTTGACGAGAATTAAAACTTGCCAGACGCAGTTCTAATTAAACTCCAGAGAAAACTCGACGCAGTTGACTCTGGCTCCGGGGCTCGACCGCCATCTGAGCAGCCCGGACGCAGGAAAATAAAGAATGACGCGTTCTTGGGCCGCGGTACCGAAGTGGATATTGGATCGATACCGGATTTTCGAGAGGAGGGCCGAGGAGACGTTGGGAGACGAGGGTGCGGAGTTGGAACTGAAGTCGGAGAGCGTCCGTGCAAGCGGGGCAGCGTAAAGTTGCCGGATGCGACGGCAGCAGCGCGAGAAGTGGTTCTCTAGGAGGAAAGGAGGGAGGGGGTTCACATGCTTTCGGCGGAAATAAAATGGGGGCGTTTGTCGAAGGTCGGGAATGCGTCGTCGGGATGCGAAGAGAGTTCGCGGGAAATATTATGTGAATGCAACGTGGGTGTCAGGAAGAAAAATAAGCTACCAAGAAAATGCGGAACGCGATGGAAGAAAGAATGCGAGGAGTGAAAGAAGGAATATTTCACTTGGGAATGGGAAAAAATATTTGTTTTCACATTCAAGTCTTGCCTTCTATGTTTCCAGTGTTATTTTTAAATGTTATCTGAGATGCTTCTCTTTTATAATATTTGTAACTTTGAGGACACTTCGAATATGATGGAAGTCATATATTTCCCTCGAAATTTCTTCCTGTTTTAAATGAGCCCGTTATTGATTTAGTTTCATTTTGTGAGCATCAAATGTTTCCATACTGGTTATGCATGTTATAGTTTATTTTCAAATACATTTTAGATTGTTTTTCATTTACATAATTGCATGTTTTTTTTAAATTTTGAATTATTTGTGCCTTTTCAAGAATAGTCTATACTATTTACATCATTCTCATTTCTCTTCCTATTGACATAATAATATAACATACAATTGCATTATTGTAGATGGTTTACGGCATTTGTATTTCATTAATAACTGTTCTTATATACCACTCATGAATCACAATTTTTTCGATAATATTTTTTTTCTTTTTGTTTGATGTTTTAGATTAACTGATTGTGAGTAACGAACACACGAACCACCTATATTTTTTTCTACTAATCATATATATTTTTATAATTTTGTTACAAAACATTTTAAGTTTGACAAAATACTGGCTCTATCAATACAATATTAAAGACGTCCCAAAGGCATCTGTGATCATAACATGGAAATTGCATATCCTAACACCGTCCCTCAATTTAAGGCTTTTTATTAATCAGTCACGCAACCCACTACTAATAGCGCAATTTTCATGCTTGTTATTGGATAGAGGCATGGTCAATAGGTTGGCGTTCATTTCTTTGGTTCTCAAGTATTCAATTTTCAATTGATAATTTTGAACTGCTTGGCAAATAAAATAGTATCTCACGTTGGTGTCTTTCAACCTAGCATAAACCACTGAATTATATACCAATTTTCCAGCAGATTGGGGTGTCTGATAAGTCACTCCCTATTTTTGGATAGCTACAATTTATTTATTTATTAGGTAATATTTTTACAGCCAAATCTTTTAGAAAGAATAGTCCTTGAGGTTTTGTTTAACAATTTATTCCAGTTCAAAACTACCACCGACGTTGAGTATCGAAGCGGAAGCCACAATAGTAGCTTGTAATGAGATCATGGGATCTGTGGTGGAAGTACAAATGTGGTGGAAGGGTAAACGAGGGATTCATGCAACACTGGAGGAAAAAAAGGATAAAAACTGTCATTTCAAATGATTAACAACATGAAATATGATCGTGGTAAGGAGATCAGGAAGACCATCAACTTCGAGGAATGAAGAAAATGTTAGCAGGGTTCGTGAAATGTTCTTGAGGATCCCTATGAAATCATTGTACGGTCAGTAATTTCTCAGTAGAACAACCTACAGCTTCACTTCATGCAGGACGGAGCACCTGCGCATTTCGAAAATGATGGCCGCAAGTGGCTGGATGATCATTTCCCCCGTCGTTGGATTGGCAGACGTTGTGCACATGAATGGCCTGGCCACAACCTTTATGTAACGCCTTGAGATTTTTTCTCTGGGTGTGGGCGAATGAGGAGGTTTACAGGAGAAAACTAAAGAACTTGGATGAATTTGAAGTCACAATATCTTATGTGTTAAACAAGTTTCACGAATCATTCTGCGGGCAGCAGCATCGAACGTACCAGTTCGTAAAAAAATGTATTGAGGATGCAGGAGCTCATGTGAAGATTTAACTAGTGGTGCTACAACAGCACTTACTTTCCCGTATTAGAGGAAACAGCTAAGTAGTACTGTAATATTGCACTTTATGCGCTACTAACATTTTCGCTTGGAACTCACTATTTCCATTGCAGTGTTGTCAGAACTATGTGAATTCTACAACTTCACAAAAATAGAATGCAAAAGTTTTGTAACCCTGTATTGGAAAAAGAAGCCTGATACCCTGGAAATATAGAAATGCCTTCCATTGGGCCATGATTAGGGAAGAGTATTTTAAAACCATGCAACAAATTCTCTACTCACTACAAATGGTACAGCATTTGGTGCAAAACTAAATATTTGCCTGCAAATATCAACATAAATTAGACAATTATAACTCCTTTTCATACAGCTCCATTAGGTCACAACAATGACACTAATTCACAGATATTTGCGAGCGCAAAGTGAATTCCATTGTTGCAGACCCTGCATTGTCGCTATTCTGAGAGCTATTAACTCTTTTTACTTATTTCAAATATTTCAAAATAAACAATTTCTAAAATATTAATGTGTAAGTCTATAACAAAAGTTCGAATGTAAGAAACGAAGAAAGAAATAATATACCAAAATTGCACATTCTAATTTACGACGCATCCAGCTGTCCAAAGCGCAGTAATTTACAGCGGCCTATTACGTTTGTCACAAAATTAAAGAAAAACTACTCGTATTTTGAAAAAATTAAGCACGACCGTATTAATTTATTTATTTATTTGTCAATATTCGGAATTGCCACATACTCTTTCTTGCCAGCTACCATCTATCATCGCCAAAGTACATTTTTTTTGTCATTTTCTTAATTTTTGGGTTTCCTATTGGTAGAACAGAAACATTAATTTTAGAATATTAAAGAACACAAAAACCCAGCCGTAAATGGCAATTTTCTTTTAAAAATTATGTGCTGTTTAAGAGAAAATGGCGTTTTAGCGCTACTAAAAAATGCGAAATTTGAAGCTCATTTTCACAGAAAATTTTTGAGTTTTCAAAATACTTATTTGAAGTTATTTGAAGCACTTACACTCACAAATATAATCATCTTTACAAACTGCGGATAATGTGCATATTAAAGATGTGAGAGATCTTTCAAAAAATTTACATTATATAATTTTTGAAAAAAACAAAAAAAAACTCAAAATAAACTTCACGCTATACTAATGAGTGTAATTAGCACTATCCGTTACAAAAGTTTCAAGAAAAAAATTGCAGCCATATACGAGAAAATGACGTTTGAGCATTTCTGAAAATGCCGAAATTTGAGCTACTTTTCACAGAAAACGGTAGTGTTTTCGAGAAACTTTACTTGACATTATTTAAAGCATATATACTCTAAAATATAATAATGTAAAAAAATCGCCGATAATGTAAATATTAACGACGTGAGAGACAAGTACAAAAATTTACATTTTTGTAATTTTTGAAAAAACCAACCGATAGACCAAAATGGCTTTTATGTCATTGATAGAGTACATTTACCACTATCCTTACCAAAAGTTTAAAGAAAAAGTTTGGAGCCGTTTTTGAGAAAATTTTGTTTTTGTAATTTTTTAAAATTGCACATATTGCACGCAATATTGCACGAAAACTACCAAAATTGTGAAAAACATTTACATGACCTTTATTAAAGAACTCAATATGCAGAACAAATTTTGTTTGAAGAAAAAATCTCTATCTTCAATTTTGTAGTTGGAGAAAGACGCCGAAAAAAATGCAAACTTTCACAATTTTCGAAAATTCAGAGCTGTACGTGAAAATCGGATCTATGCCATTTTAAAAAGTGTATTTTCCTCTATTCATACAAGAAATTTAAAGAAAAAATTTGGAGCCGTTTTGAGAAAATGTTGTAATCCCCGTGGGGCTTCATATAAAGTATCCCCAAATTTTCAAGAATCTTTTTCAAAATCACAAAGCTTCGACTAGAATCAGATCGACTGGGGAATATCAATTTGAAGAAAATGGACCGAACGGTTTAGGCGCTAGCGTTGACCACAGACGGACGGACGGACAGACGGACGGAATGCCGTCAATCGATTTTTAAGTATAAAGAAGCAACAAATCATGGATTTTGAACCCACCACGTGTTAGAGGATTTTTTTCTTAATTTAGCACCTGGTTTTATCCACTTATTCGTTTTCACGGCCCGGCAATTAATTTTTTTCCGCCGAAAATTGGCCATTTTTTCGCGCAGCATTACATAACTTTCCCTATACTACGTATATCACCCCGTGTATACGTACGTATACGGTAAAGTAAAAGATGTCAAACTAAATTTCAAGAATAACTGTTTCTACTAAAAAGTAGTTTACAAAAATTGGTTCGTAAATAAATGACAACTATTCAAATAATAGGGTAAGATTTATTACCATTGTATAACCATTTTATTAGAATGTTTAATTCTAACTTCTCTTTCAAATGCTGGGATACGAATTGCCTCTTTAGCAACATCGATAATACTAATATACTCTTCTTCCTTTGAAGCCAGTGCGACAGTTTTCTGTTTACGTGAACGCCATGACGTAGCTGCTCCTGACATCAAGATGACATATCTGGAATATGATTTTCTATCTTTCGGACAATTGGCCGAGTAGGCGTCGGCATAACCGTGTACTCCTGTGTCATCTAGAACAAATACTAATTTTCTGTCCATTGTCCCTTACAGGCTCTTACATATGTAATTCGGTACGTAAATTAAATTAATTAAAATACTTTGAATTAAAAAAATTATGTATTCTCCTAGTTTCGTTTCTTTAAGAATTTTGTCATGATATTGACGTGTAAGTCCAAAGTTACCGTATTATAATTTTTCATAATCATTAAGAATATCACGAGATAGTACTTGATGTCGTAGCACCATTAGTTATCTTCCTGTAGCAAACGACTCCACTGACCTCTGGCAAATCAATTCAGTACTAGTTCTGCTGCACCACTACTGACCTCTGGCAGAATATATTAGGAGCAAATTTATTAGATAGTTCGGCAGCACCGTTACTCGCCTCTGGGTAAATATATTAGGAAACACGTACTCTTAGCCAGAGGGGAATTGATCGTGGTGCTCTATTGTTTACATTATTTATTTACTGAATTCGTGTTGTATTACTCTTTACCAAATTATGCAAGGACAGTCATGTAGAAGTGTGTGTAAAAATGTTGTACACTACATTTTGTGATATCGATGTCGTTGAATTCGGCAGCGGCTGGTGCCCCAACAGACTGGAGAATGCACCTCCATCCAATGAAGAAAATGTAATTTGCAAACTTCAAAATACGAAAATATAACAAAAACATAAGTAATTCAAGTAAATTAATTAAAACTAAGTTAAATAAAAGTCTATATTGAAACGTTACTTACATAATTTCATGCGTAGTGTTCATGGTCAGGGTATATACACTTTCCGCGCTCGTGATTCTTTGATTTCCACTGGGCACTTAAGTTCTACTCTAGCACATTGCAATAAGTACTATTGCTTTGACACGATTCACAGAAATGAAATTATTTTACTTTGAAAATTTCACTGCCCTGGTATATTTTGTCGTAAAGATCCTTTCACACACTCTAGTATTTCTACCAGCGTTCTCCGACTGCAACTGTAGGCTGCTGTAGGCAGAAATGTGCATCCACCGTGAGAGACAGAAAGGGGGCTTTCTTCCAGACGACCAACTTTATACAAATAATTTCATCAAGTGTACATTTTGAATCAATAAATATAACATCGAATGAAAACAAATTCTTTAAACGTCATAAATTGTGCATTAAATGCCGTCAATAATTGACGGCACTTGTATACTTTCCATAACACGCAAAATCCATAATTTACTAAGTTTCAGCTACTAGTTATACTAAGAATATTTACATTCCCCTCAGAATCCTTCGGTTGCCGCGCAGCGCTCTACAGTGCCACTCATTTGGTTGCGCCATTAAAGGTCGCATGTTCCCCTCTGTATAGAGAGATTCAAGTAAGAACAAGCAATTTTGACAGCTAGTGTTGGCAACATAACCAAAGGTTCTGTGGTCGTTGTGTCCTTGATCCCATTGAACTCTCCTCCTCGATTCGTTCGTTTGCAGTTGGCTAACTTGTTAATGGTTTCGACGCTTCCTTTTGTGATGTCCTCGTCCGACGAAAATATAGTGGGCCACGAGAAATAATTGAAATTAGGAAGTGCAGTGCTATGTGCTCTTCTGTAAAAATTTCTTTTTTTATATACATAGGGAATTTACTTTTTGTGTGATAAGTATTATGTTTATTTTAAAACTGAGTCTTGAATGTAAGGTGAGTACTGGTGCACGTGTTTCCGGCTCCTGTGTTGTGTGTGGCGAGCTGTGATTGTGAGGGTTTCGTGGATCTGTGCTTTGCGTTCTATTTATTTTTTCAATAATAACGCCATTGTGAATCATGAACGTCGGAGTGGTCGCGGGGTGAATCCTCCTTATTCAAGCCAGCGACAGCGAGCTGCCGCGGCGGAGGGATACTTCTCTGATTACATGTGATATTCACTTGTTTGGGAACTGTCACATTTGCTTTTTCTTACGTGAAATTCCTTCTTTAAATCAAAGGGCCAAAGAGACCAAATGTAATAAACCCAGTAATAGAGCCAAGAGCATGATGCAATACCCGGCAAGGCACCAGACAGAGGGAGAGCCGCCAGTTGGACGCTCTAAAATGATTTAATATGCATCGATCTTGCTGTGCGCGCTATCTTGAATATTAAATGCCATTAAAAGGAAAGTGTATATTCCTTAGATATAAGATATTTTTCGATTATCTGTGGGGTTTGTGCAACCGTGCAACCTAAGCACTAGGTACTTGAATTCACTTTTATTCTAGATGGTAGCTTAAAGTTGTTTTTGAAAATATCTCGAAAAAGTTGTAAAACACTTCTATCTGGAATCTTTAAAACAAATAATATATTTCGTTAATATCATGATAAATTGTGCCTATTTTTTTGCGTTTTGTCAAATCGATCGTATATTTAGAAAATACATGTTTCACATGCACATTCAAAACTAAAATGAGAAGAAATATACCGATCAGAAATCATTCATTATTATATATTTTATCAAACATTGCGTAAGAATTGAGTATGCATTGAAAATAAGAATTTATTAACAATTTCCATCCCTTTGTCTTTGTAACTTTCAAATAAATATTCAAAATGTTTTAAAAAATATCAAGTATATTGATCTGGTAGAAATCTCAAGACGTCTGTCTTCTCCATCACCATAGTTCCAACATTTATTATAATAAACGTTGAAAATATGCTTCGGAAAATTCACAACTCTAAACAATTCCGTGATCATACAGCACACGAACGATTGATACACAAAAATCAAATTCTTGTACCTAACATTTTCTAGACGTTATTTCGTATATCTCTTATTCGCCGTACGACTTTAAACGAATGAAATTTTTTTTTTCACATTTTCATAATGGTCGTTGATCGACTCAAGTGAGTTTTTTCCTTTAAAAATTACATTGCTCATGTGTATCTAGTAAGGTTAACCGTATTTAATTTGACATAATTAGGGTGACACAAAGTTATGGACAAACGCTAGTTGACATAATTGTAGGTCCTGGTGAAACTGATCCAACCTTTTCTAAATTTACTTGAAATAGGAGAAACAATGTACAAATTTTCAAGGAAAATAAATAAATAGCCTGAAAAAACAGCAAAATGTCAGGGAAATTTCTCCCGGAAGAGAATATGTCCAGTAAAAAAGTGACACCTTCCATCAAAGCCATTCCTTCATTGCGCACTTGGGTAACGGTGTTACAGTTTCCCCCTCAGACACTCCAACTGCAGGCAACGTGGCGGGAGGAAGCCGAGAGGTCTCCTGAGCCCTCTTTCTCGTTCTGGCCTCAATCGCAAGAGTTCCCGCGGGCGCCTGCCATGTTTAGCGCCCGAATGAGAAAGACGAGGAGGACTCTTTGCTTTTGTTTTCGTGGGCCGCACAGGTCAATCTGGAACCGCCCGCTTCATTCGCTACGCCGGTCTCTTGGTGTGCGGTTCCGTCACGGACTGAGCAGTTCTACTCTTCCGAGACTCCGAGGATTTCAAGCTTGAGTATTGGTTTTATAGTCTACAGTACTAATAAAAGTGGATTTTTTTCAAGTTCACCGTCTAGTGGTTCTAGCGGATCATTTCTCTAGAACAGTTCATCTTAGGTACACGGATAGATTCTCAATAGCTCTTCATTTTCAGTTAAAATCAGTATTTCGTCAGTCTTAGCTGACATATTCTGGAATATCTTAAAGAAATATCTGCAAGAATCTGCAAGAAACACGTAGTTTTTCACATTTTGTTTATTTTAGATTCGTTGATGATATTCTTTTTTGTGTGTTCTTGTTAACTATATTGACCAATTACTTAAAATTTCACAGTGATTTCGATTGCAGTTCACTATAGAAAATTCTAGCCAGGCAGTATTAAATTTCCCCTCACAACATAATCAAAATCAAAAATTGTGTTTTAAATTTTGTCACTGCCGTTTCCAGACTTTGACATTGACTAATAGATTTCCATGTTCCATGTAAGAAAACTACTTACTTACTAAACTACTTACTATGGTTGATATTCTTAAAACACCATTATCCTGATTGTTTTATACAAAAATACACAAATATCAGCATAAATTTTATATAATTTCCAACATCACTTAATGTTAATCCAGAAAACAATATCATACACCACAGTTCTCTCTTTCGCAACAACATAAATCCTAAAATCAAATAACTTTTGAAATAAATATAATCTCACAACGTTTTTTACATAATAAATACAAAATCATTTTTTTTACATCAAACATAAAGAATTAACGAGTCGGGATAGATCCAACATAGTTTACAAAATGTCACGTATAACTTTCAAAAAGATAACATTAGGAATTACTGGATTTACTTCAAAAGTGTTTATTAACTAGGGTCTGTCAAACTATCGTGTATAATAACGTCTAAAACGAATGTAAGAATTTTATACTAAGAATATATGATTTAACTAATACAAATTCTAACTTGCATAGTAGCATCCATCTTCCACCACGTCTCAGAGTAATATACTCTTGTACAAGCCGACGGCAGCGGCAGCGGCTTATGGTCCAGCACATTGCTGTCCCCCAAACATGGTGTCCACGGCGGTGACGGCATCAACCACATTTGCATCGGTTTGTGAAGGATTCAGCGGCAACGAAAAATTCTAAAAATGTGTTGTTGTTCGGTGACTATTGTGCGTCACGTAGGTCACGCAAACTACAAGTAAATGCTTTCCGGGAATCCGCGTGGAACAGCTGAAAATCGCAAATTGAAGCTAGTGACGTGGAAGCCCCGGAAACCGTTATCATTCACGGAGGCTCCAATAATTACGAGATGTCACTCATTTGATCACCTCATGGGCGTCATCTACGAACTTGGGGTACAGCCAAAACGCGCTTTCCATCCTCGCGTATAGTGCTGAGTGGCGTCATTCGCCGCCGGGATGTTTGATCCCGTAAGGTGGCGAGGATAATCGGGACATGGACTTTGTGCAAAAGCTCTCGGATTCATGTTTGTGGATCCAAAAGGGTGGATCTCAGAGAGCTCACTAGGTCGAGACGCGTCCACCTCAACCGGAGGTGCGTTGCGGAGCTCAGTGGCCTCTATACTAGAGTAGCTGAATTCTGCACACGCCCTCCCGTCGCCCGTTGACGCTGTGAGCGACCGCCGGTCTCGCGTTCCGCGGCCAAATTAAATTACCGGCAGCGGCGATAAGAGAGTCGGGGCTGTGGGTTTCACTCCGGTAGTGGTGACTTCAGCGGAGACGTGTGTGACGGTGGAGAAGGCGGAGACGGAGGAGACGACGGAGCGGCGGACACGGCGGCGGTGACTGAGCTGGCGAAGGCGACTGCGGCGGCTTGACGCGACGACGACGACGACGACAGCGGCCACTGTGACGGCGACTGCGGTGTCGTCGTCGGCGGCGGCGGCGACGGCCGGTGCGCAACGGCGACGGCGATAGCGGCAGCGACGGCGACGGCGGCGGCGGCGGTGGCGGCGGCGGCGGCGGTGACGACCGATAACGACGGCGACGGAGACGACGAGGGCGGAGGCGACGACAGCGGCAGCGACTTCGAGGGACGCGCCCTTTCAAGAACACTTTCAGGTGAGGAGGGGTTCCTTAGGTTGTTGCAGGTGAACTGTCGTAGTATAATCAATAAAGAAATAGAGTTTTGGAATCTAGTTGATGCCTGCGATCCCACCATAGTGATAGGGACTGAGTCGTGGCTAACTGAGGAAATCGGGTCCTCTGAAATTTTTCATTCCCATTACAAGATCCTTAGGAGGGACAGAATAGTAGAGGGGGCGGAGTCTTTATTTGCGTCAAAGAGGACATTAATATTAGATTAGATTGGTCAGTAGAGAGTTTGAAATGATGGGAATAGAAATTATTACGTCAGGATCTGTTTTAGAAATTATTGCATGCTATAAGCCTCCGAGCGATGGATATGACATTTTAGATAACATCATTCAGAGAACGGGAAACGAAAAATGGCCATGCTATTGTTATTGAGGCGACTTAAATATTCCGAGCGTAAACTGGGAGGGAACCGTTAGCGAAGGGAAAGTCCAAAATCTAGTGAACGGACTGGTTTGGGACTGTTTTTATCCAGGAAGTTCGGACCGGGACGCGACAGGATGCGATTTTGGATGTCTATCTAATTAGGCCGAAAGAACTTTTCATATCTTGTGAAGTTGTTGAGGGTATTAGTGACCACAAAGCGGTTCTTCTTGACTTAGACCAGGGCCGCTCAACCATTTGCTCCGAGGAGGACCGGCCGGTTGCTCTCTTCTCTTTCGCCGCAGAAAGAGCAAATGACGTCATCAAATATCGATCTGCGGCATGTGGCAGAGTGGTTCGCGTCGTATTTCTAGGGTGTATTTTCTGTTGTTCGGAATGAAAAAATCTCACAGCTCTGGGAAAGGATATTAACGACAGAAAAAACAGTAAGATACTTTTGTAACATTAATTGGAACAGTTACTAGATATAAACGTATTAGTGTAATTTGGAAATTAAAAACGATAATTTGCATGCAGCATGGAAAGAAAGGTATCTTTTTGCAGATTGCGCCGGCAATGCCAATTGTTTAGTTGCAAAAAAGTGCTCAATAACAATTTAATAGCGGTGACATTATACAGTTTATCATGCTGCTGAATATGAAAAGCATTATGAAGGTTGCACAAAAATGTGATTAAATAAACTAGTAATAAAAATACTAAAAGTAAAGGAAATTAAAATTAAAAAATGAAGTTGATTGCAAATCAAATATTGTTATTACACCTTTTAAGTGTTTTTTTTCTCGCAATATACTTTCTATATTTGGAAGAGATGACACGGTGCTATTGAGCCGTAACATGCATTTCAGATTGTGATCTGTAATTGTACTTCTCATTCGAGATTTACAAATTTTCAAAGAAGCAAAAAATTGCTCACAGTTTATGTTGATCCAAACGTAGTTAACAATCGAGCAGAATTACGATGCGGTTTTTGGAAAACGGTTTTTTGGGAAGTTATTTTCCTAAACGCTCACGTTGTAGTATCGGTATGCAATAAAATTAAACTCTTTTGTATTGTTATTTTACTGTCAAAACTACACAAGAACATCAAATAATATCCAAAACTTACTTTTAGTGAGGCATTGTTTTTCAGAACATTGAAACTTTTCTTTGTTCTTCTTCAGCGTACTTATCATTTTCAACAGCATGATTAAATGTATAATGTCTTTGCAATTAAACTTCTTCACTTGATTGAACCCTTTATGTAAACTAAACATTTGGCACAGCAGCCGTAGTCGGCGAAAGATACTTTTCTTCCCATACTGCATTGAAAATTGTCGGTGTAGATGCTCTGGTCTGAAGTGCTCGCGTCGCTTCCCATGTTTCCACGACTGGAGTTACCGGGACACTGTGACAGTAGTTAATCGCAAGGCGCGCAACGCTCGCGCTCCGTGTCCCGCTCTCGGCAGAAACTACAGCTCCGCGCTGCCGATTTGCTCTGCTTGAGCGCCCTGCTTGACGGAATATTTCAAGGAAAGGCATTACAATAG
>JAHLJT010004567.1:87734351-87855069 GCA_031308135.1 Acheta domesticus
GAGTGGTTTCAGATTTTTCCTAAGGTTTTTTGATTTTGGTGTTATTTCACCCGTAAGAACCAATGTTAATTGTTTCGCTCTGTACAGCCCTGATTTTTTGAATTTGAAGGCGGGAATAATTTTTTTCCAAGAGCCTAAAATTATTTTTAACTTTTAGGAGTGGTTTCAGATTTTTCCTAAGGTTTTTTGATTTTGGTGTTATTTCACCCGTAAGAACCAATGTTAATTGTTTCGCTCTGTACAGCCCTGATTTTTTGAATTTGAAGGCGGGGATAAATTTTTTCCAAGAGCCTAAAATTATTCTTAACTTTTGGGAGGGGTTTCAGATTTTTGCTAAGGTTTTTTGATTTTGATGTTATTTCACCCGTAAGAACCAATGTTAATTGTTTCGCTTTGTACAGCCCTGATTTTTGGAATTTGAAGGCGGGGATAATTTTTTTCCAAGAGCCTAAAATTATTCTTAACTTTTGGGAGGGGTTTCAGATTTTTCCTAAGGTTTTTTGATTTTGGAGTTATTTCACCCGTAAGAACCAATGTTAATTGTTTCGCTCTGTACAGCCCTGATTTTTGGAATTTGAAGGCGGGGATAAATTTTTTCCAAGAGCCTAAAATTATTCTTAAATTTTGGGATGGGTTACAGATTTTACAATTGATTTTGAGATAGATTCTGAGTGGGCGCGGCTAGCTTTAGACTAAAGCTAGCAGCGCCCACGATTTTCGGAAATCCAGAAGAGCCTAAAATTCGGGAATAGAGCATTTAATTAGCCTAAAATTAGCCTAAAATTTTGGATATAGTTTAGTTGAGATTGGTTTCTGGGCGCTGCTAGCTTTAGATGGCTTCTCTCTTCTAATCTTGCGACGTTGCCGACGCGTCCAGCCCTCACTGACTAGAATATCTACCGTTTCTTAACTGGTATTCAGAGTTTCTAGTCTTCTCCAATTAGTGGTAAAATATTAAAGTCCAAAACCGCAATATAAGAAAAAACTTTCAAAGTCCTAATCGAATTTCCCGTTGCACATCAACTTCCAGATTCCGAAAAACTATTGAGTCTCACTCGAAAGTTACAAGTCCTACTTCACTAACGTTGATCTCGCGAGCGATCTTTACTACTCGACGACAACTATCAGAATGTTCAGTTCTCCCTGTTCTTTCGCCCTCAACGCTTCGGTATCCGTCCTTCGTTCCTCTTTTTTAAAACAAAACGACAAAATTAGACAGTCTAATCTCCCTTAGCCAATCCATTCGTCTCTTATCAAACCAAGTAGCCACGCCCACAACAGTCATTCCTTTTCAGACCAATCACACATTATTTTATTTGTCTATCTAGCCAGCGCCCCCATCTCTTCAAGGCCTGAATGCAGTTTGTTGACCTTACCAACCACTGCGCCGGCGTTGCTAAGGCTATATATCGCCATTTGCATACCCTTTTGTCCACCCCATTTATAGCCAATATAATTAATAAAATATTATATATTTTGGTATATCACAATATGAAAATTAGGTTGCACCATGTAGCAACTTCATACAGTGTGACACTCCACAAAGAAATGTTAAGACAACACCTTAACAAAAGTGTATTGTTCCGAATTCAATAATTGATTACGAAGGATAAAAGGCCATTCATTATAGTAATGACAAATAAATTTGTAATAATGTTGTCTTAGACGGTCATATTTGTAATTCTTATGTAAGTCCAATATTTGTACTTATTAAAAGCCACAAGGTCAATAAAAATATTTTATACTTGGAATTTTATAATGTAGTGTTGAACTTTGTGAAACATTACCGTTTCAAGGAGCCCTTTTCCTCTTCTTCAAGAGTCTATTTTATACAAAAAGAAATTCTTATAAGCTAAATTACAATTTTTTTACACTTAGGATTTAAGTAAAACTAATGAATTAAAATAAATTGCATTTTTTCTACCTTTTATCTTTTAAGTAAAAGAAATTGCTGTGAATTATAATTATGTACCAGGTACAAATGGGTTTACCGTGATAGACTATGTTATTCTTACTTAAAATCTATTTGTAATTTTTGAAAAAATCTTACATTTTGTAAAGAAACAAACCCTCAACACCTTCCATGGTGTCAGAAGCCATACTGAACAGAAAAATTGGGGAGGGATCAAACTGGTAGATTTTTTAATTTGAATAAAAAGGGGAAAAATTCTAAGGGGGAATTTTAAATATCTATATACCCCAATTATTTAAGTTTTTTAATTTTATGCAGCAATGTATAGTATTTATTTTATTAGCAATATATATATTCAATATGTAGTTAATAATACACTTGTAAATATGACTGTCTAAAACAAAACTTGACAAATAAATTAATTAAAACGTCCATATCTATACATATTTTTATAGAGTAATGACATAAAGAACATGCATGAAAACAATGGCCGCAGTGTGGTCATTTGTTGTGGAGTTTGATTGTAGCTTATTATTTTTGTTCCACACTCTCAAAACACGACTGAAACAAGTGGAAACACACAGGCGCGGATCCAGACTTCTTTTTTGGGAGGGGTCAGGTTAAGACTCAAATGCATTTATGTCGGAAAGGGGAGAGGGTACCGAATGTAATAACAAATTTGACGTATGTTATTCGTATATCAGATTGACTTTATTATACTATAAATATATTAGAAATTCAATATACCAGTAATCACATATCAGATATCAAGCAGGTTACAATTGTTACAATCCTCACCATATCCGCTGGGAGTGAGACGGGGGTAACTTTGGAATTTTAACTGGTAACCTCCAATTTTTGTTGCAGATTCGAATTCTGCCTACAAAAATATGTCAGTTTTATTCGGTACATTCGTTTTAAAAAAATGAAAATTTATAAATTTATCAACAATAAACTTCAAGTTATAAAAAATAACTTTCATTTGATGCAATATAAAAAATTTGTGAAGAAACGTATATGAGAGAGACATGTAAATGTGTGTAATGAAAAAAAGTACATTTTAATAAATTATTATAAGTAATAAATGCATGCCTATAATAAATAAATAAACTAAATTATACTTTTATTTTTTCTCACAATTATTTTTCTCATTTTAAATTTTCCTTTTTTACATTTTTTGTTTATATTGCTCTTTCGTACATTAATAAATTTGCACCATATTTGAATCTCCTTGAATGGCGATTCTTCTGTAACAATGTTGTAAACTTCGTTATAAGTTTGGAGACAACTACACCGAGACATGCAAAATAATAAATAATAATCTAATAAATTTAATTTAATGCAACAGTTAATATTTTTCAATTAATTGATCTGATTCCTTTTGCATTGCCTTGGTGCTTTGTTTAATTAAAACCCAAATAAAGTAACATCATTGCAATACTGTTCGTCAAGAATGAGTGCTGTCAAAAGATACTTTTGATACTGGATTCGGACTCAGCGACAGCTAAACTTTCAAATAAGATATTTTAGGCGTCAGACTCTATTCTCGCTCAATAGCCGAACTAAAATTCTCTAACCGGATTCGGACTCAGCGACAGCAAAATATTCAAATAAGGTCTTTTAGCAGTGGCGAAGCTGAAGGGTAATCTGGGAGCCTTATAATACCCAATTTTTTTCCAATAAATTCTGTCGTTGTGTACCATTTTTCAAGATTTTTGTTACTGAATCGTTGAAGAAAATTAAATGTGTTCGACTTCTTTTCTCCGCCTACGCGCGAGGGAATAAGCAGGGCCGCAGAAATATACACTTTGGGGCCGGTAGCTGAGCGAGGAGTCTGCCAGTGGATAGACACCGGCTGGCTCTGCCGTGCACGCGCAAAAAGAGCGTACGCTATCTCCCTTTCAATTGCATTCACTGGGCAGAGACCCCAGCTGCAGCCTAGGCTCTCGGTAGGCACGGACTTGTAGAGCGATGCACACCCACATCTCAGAGTCAAATTCACCTCATCACCTGACGTTGTGGGAAAATAGAGTTGTTTATGTGCCGTTTGTGTGATTTTTGTTAGTGTTTTTCTTTACGAAAAAATTAATGAAGTTAAAGATATAGTGTTGCACACAATGTCCCACTAACTATGCGCCAGTCTCATAACTTCTAAACGATTCACAATATCGAAATGCAGTTTTTGCTCAACAATGCGGAATCACGAGTTAAATACTACGCCGTAGAGATAGAAATAGTAGCGATACGTAGTAATATACCGTGTTCGATATGAAGAGACTATTGAAATCCTCATGAAAGTAGACATGACTATGAATGAACTTTCAGGGTGAGAATTATGTCAAAGATACAAAATTGTATCTTTTAAAATTATTGATACAGAAGTGACTCAGATGGACTACATGTTTCAAGATTTTGACAACTTTCATTTTATTGAATTTCTGGACGAAAAGCAGTTTTCGACCTACAAACGTCCTTTCGTTCAGAAAAGTTTCCTTTCCTAGTAAAACAATATCGATTCCTTGACAGTGAGCAGCTTCGAAATGAACTGACAAATGTTTACATTAATAATGCAGAATACATGCCTGCAGTTTTTTTCTGAAGTATTTGTTAGACAAGTTGGTACAGAAAAAATGTCAAGAGACGGTTCGGTTTGTACAACTCAAAACCAACTTTTCTTTTATATACAGCATTATGTGAAAGGAATACGATTACATTAAAGAGTTAAGACAGTCTTGAGAAATTCCGTGGGAAACTAACTGTGCAGAAACGGAAGCTTTAAAGAACACATTATCGATGTTTTTGTTGAATAGAAAAATGATGAATGGAGCTAATTTACAAAAACAAAAATGTAAGCTAAGATTTTCAGAATACCCAACTGCATGACTCTAGCTTCGCCACTGTATTTTAGGCGTCAGACACTATCCTCGCTCATCAGCCAAACTAAAATTCTCTAAAACTAAATCTTTTCGACTAATCTTTTCCACTAACCCCTGTTGATAGCCTTAACTTACGTTCTTACAAAACCAGAACCGACATCAGACTTCAATGATCAAATTAGGTTCGCCGTTACAGATTACTTTAAGCATTTTAAGGTTAAATACACATTGAGTTTGATAGGAGTTCCGATACTGAATTGGATTGTATCATCGAAACTGAATTGTAACAAACACCTGAAAGCAAGATTGTTGCCAATTTTATATTCATACCATTATTATTACGTAGTTTAGCGAGTTCTATTCCCTTTGAATAACAATTGTGACATTTAAGATGAGTCCATGTGTTGACCTCCATTTTTCGCACAATTCTCTCGTTCAATTAGTGACAAATATTAACGTTAAGTTAGCAACACTAGTAACGCGCAGTGTATTTGATTCCGACTTTAGATATGTTACTTGTTTAGATATATTTCTTTGTATTAAAAATATTTTAAAGTGATCTTGAATGACTCTTGATGAAGTATGTTTTTATAAAAAATTTAATTCCAATTTCTATATACATTCATTAGTTTTAGCACTGCTAAATTTTTAGAAATTTCTAGAATTGTTTGAAAATATCTGAAAATGTCTCGGCTAGTTCCGGTTCTGTAGGGACACTGGAAAGGTTATCATTTTTTTAGATATATTGAAGTTTCTCACAAAATTTTGACGGTTCATCATTTGGGGGGTCATGACCCCCGTGACCCCCCCTTGGATCCGCGCCTGGAAACACAGCCTTAACTTTGAAACGCGCGCGCAAATCATCCACTACAATGGCGGCCACAGCTCCCTTCAATTTATCCGGTGTCCTGAACTGTCCGTCCACGGCATTGTGGGGGCTTGTTAAATTCCAATGAATGAAGTAATATTTTCACGGTAACTAGACAGTTGTCTTGGAAACTGTCTTTTTTAATGGATATAAAAAATGGCCTATTTCATGTCCTGTTAACAATGCACAGAATCTGCCTTTATTGTAGACAGAAATATAGAATTAGATTTTTATGATACTAGTGATAAATGTTTCATTTTATTTTGCATGAAATGTTGCAACATGAGGCCGATAAGCCGAGTGACGCAATCCTATGAAATAAATAAAATCACTTTTACCACGTATGTCATACACTATTTGTAGGCAGCCTTTTTGAGTTTCATTATATTTTAATTCAAACATATAAGCCAAATCTACGTTGTATTAAGGTCAGCAGTAGCTCATGCGATCAGACGAAAGTATTTTGTTTTCAATGTTATATTCACGGTTTTATCTGAATAAAATGTCACTAATGAAACGCCACTTTTAGTGGCATGCCACAAATTTAACTCTTACACTCAACACGCTTTGCTTACCCCAAAAGTAACTTCTTTTTGTAGGTTCTCTCGTGCCCGTGTCGCAAGACTTAGGGACAGCTAGGTGGCATCTACAAGAACACCCGTCTCGTATTAAATGATTTCTTTTGATAAGTATTTAACATGCTTCATTCTAGCCCAATTTTCTCATTTATTAAACAATCCTAAAAATGTTGCTTGCAGAAAAGTGAATTCTACTCTTTGGTAGTTCATGAAAATTCATATTTTTGTCTATCTTGTCACTCTGCACTTCACTAAACCCTTTTATAAGTACAATTACATTGGACTACCAATAAAGAATATTCTTATTTGTAAAAGAAATAACTCCATGGGAATCATTAATCAAAGTTGCTGTTATTATTCTATGCTAGGCATTCTGCCATTGATAATCAAGATCAGTGATATTTTTATACAGCAAGTTATCAAAATGCAATTCCAGCAATACAAACAGCACGCAAAGGTACATTATTACATATAATACAAGCAGCCGGTATCCCCAAAGTCACTTGATTTCCGACCACCGCATGCTGAAACCTGCGCAGTGAGCTCATGCGCATCCTAGCTGTATCTGTCATAAGTGACCGCTGAACTACGGGAGAGAACTAATTGAACTACTGAACTAATGAACGATGACCGGTGAACTAAGAGAACTAAATGAACTACTGAACTAAAAGAACTAACTGAACTAAGGTCCGAATAAATTAAGAAGGTGATTGACAGTTCTGTGTGACGTCAAGACGCCTCTCCCGTTTCCATGGCAGCTGCCAATCAGAGAGACAAAACGTGACGTGTCAGGTCGCTCAGTTGCCACTGCCGAACACGGGGAACATTTGAGCATCGCACAAGGACTTCCCTGCCGCCACGCCGCCCGCGTTTCTGCCTGTGCTGCGCGCGCAATGTGTACTGTGTTGTGATGAGTTGCGTTGAGGTTAGGCTTTTATCGTATTTTTTACACTTTTACACGTATTTTTTGAAGTGTTTGTTTTCGTGTCCCGGTAACAGGTGCTCAGTGGTTTGCGACCTGGCAACGTCGCTCCCCTCCACTCACAAATGTCAATCACCTTCTTAATTTAATCGGACCTTAGGAACGGTGACCGGCGAACTAAGAAAGCTGACCGGTGACAGATGAACTATAGTTCACTAAATGGTCGTTCTGTATCGTACCGTTCCTTTTCAAGAATAGTTCAATTGAACTAGTTCGTTCGCGATCGACACATCCCTAGCCCGCACAGGAGCCGTTGCAGACCTCTGGTAGCATGTTTATGCCACTTTCAGTGCTATTTAATTGTTATGTTGCTAAATTATACTACTAGAGCGCTGTGGAAAAAGCAGAGTGTTCATTACAGAGAATTTACGAAGTCAGCATGCCAGTAGTAGGCTGCCTTCAGTATAGCCAGCGATCATTTGTTAAACTTTAAAATAGTTATTTATGGTACGAGTGTGATGAGACATCGAAAAGCTTTGTTTTGGGTTGGGAGAGCTCGAATATTTTGGTTGGCGACATTTTGAGATCCGCCTTCCCTCGTTCTTGAAATAGAGAGTTCTAAAATGAAAAAGTGAGACAGTCAGCGCACATTGACATTAGAATCTGATTTTCACATGAATTGTTTCAAGAAAATATCATGTCATCTGTCCTGGGATTTATTCACTTTTTTTCCGACACATACTTCGCCGCGCTTGGATATTTTACTGCTTTGCTGATTTTTACTGCCAACCCACCTGTGCTGAAGTAAGGAATACTTATTGTCAAGGAAATTCGATAAAACTTACATCGACTATATACAACAGCGTTGAAGTATGTGCTAATGTCTTCCGTTGTGTACGACGCGATCCGCTTTACGGCTGGTCCGGCCGTTGATTTTTAACAACGCGGGTTAATAGCGTCTTTCAGAGAAAAAGAACTAATTTTCTCTGAAATCAAAGATTGGCAGTCGTCTTACGTAGAAACACATCGAGTGCTCGCTTCGGCCCGGACAGTGCTGCACGCTGATAGCCACATTGCAGAGCAGTTTTGAAACGTGTATTCTTCGTCACTTTTACTTGTCTTTTCTTGTTCTTCTGTGATGAAGTTCGCAAGGTTATTGAGGTAAGAGAGACTATCTTAAGCGTGCTAATTTGAAAATGTACACTCATTAGTTTATGACAAAGAGACGTTTTAATTTTCTTGTTTGAAGTTAGATACCAAATTCGAGCTATTTTCGGCGCTTTATGGGTAAACGTAGTCCCCGCTCTGGCAGAGGCTCGAACCGGGCCGTGTCCTTAGCGGCCGGCACGCTACGGGATGGGCTGACGAGAGCAGGCACTTCCGCCTCGGGCGGCAAGACTTCTTGACCCGTTCCTATTTGGGAAGAAGACAAAAACGAGACGCGCAAAAAATAGAGTTATTAAGATATCATCGTCGCTTGACAGATGAAAGGTCTCATCTGCTAGTTTGAGATGAGGGAATTTTTAGTTTTTATATGTCTACAGAAGTTTGAGGCAAACTTGAGGAAATGGCAGGCACAATTAAACACAACTCCAGTACGCCAATTATTGAAACGAGATTTAATTTTTACATGCACTTTTTCATTCAATCCTACTTTAAACCATTAACTGAATGAACTGAATGTTTACATTTGTCCTCGGTACACTTAACAATTTCACAAGAACTTCTGTTATTAAACATGTACTTCACTACCCGAATCGAGCAGTGCTCTGACGGGGATTATATTTTCGGCACTGTCGTGACAAAAATTATAGCGATGGGGAACAGAACCCGAAATTGTTTTGCTCCACAAAACGCCAAATTAGACAGCACTTTCTCAGGCTCTGCAGAAACATTCTCCTGTATCTGGGGATGATTCTTGTTGTACATATATGAGATACTATTTGAGATACTTTTGAGAAAAGTTTGAGAATTAACAATGGCTTCATAAATAGTATTCTCAAAATTTACAGTTTTATTTTGGAAATCACAGAACTTCGATTAGGGTAAATTCCACCATGGAATATTTATTTTGAAAACAAATCCTATAAACAGTTTAGACACTAGTATTGTTCGTAAAAGGACAGACTGACCTGCAGAGGCGGCTCTGGGCATCAATGATGTCACTGCATTGCCTCTGACCGGGGGGTTCTAGGTTCGAGTCACTACGGTGGCAGAGTTTTCACTCTAGTTTGTCAGCTAGGTCTAGTTCAGTCGCTATCTGGAGGAAAAATCTGGTGGCCAGCTGCACTGATCAGTAGTTTTCTCTCGTTTCTCTGATCAATTCCAGGCGAATGGCGGAGCAGTACCCTGAAAAACAGGCCACGGACCGGTCGCGATCTTTCCTCTTAGTTGTACTATCCTCACCCCTTATTTATACTTTCACTTACATGCCCCACACTACCACATGTCGGGAGACCGATCGGAAATTTAGAGCTTGTTCCGATCGGCAGTACCCCACTGGTGGGAGATACCTATGGGAAAACCCCGCTAATCGTCAACAGAACGGCACTGAATCTCTCCATCCAGCGGGGGAAGATCGCCACCATCACCACCACCTCCCGAGGAAAATGCACTACACTTACGGACTATTGACCTTAGCAATATACGAGCTCAGAATCACTTACAATCACTCAACCTGACAGACGGACAGATGGACGTTTTAAAAAAAGGCCTTTCAATACCTGGGGATCCCAAAACGTGTATTTCCAATGCAATCTCGAAATCGATTTTTAGTAGCATTTCATAACTTTCTCTATATTACGTATACTTCCAAATATACGTATGTATACGAATAAAAATGGACCCGTTTTATTGAGAAATTAGTATGATACAGAATGTCACAGGATTTATCGTATTCATTTGTTTCCTTTTCTCTTTAGTCCATGCTGTATTTTCGGTTTCCGCCTATCCTCGGTTCAGCTGCCATCTATTGGCCCGGAAATGATAATTTTTTACGTCTTCTCATTTTTCCCTGATCCCTAATGTAATTGTAATATAACTTGAGAAAGGTTGTATAAGAATGAAACCTTCTGGAGCCATTGAAAAAACCTTGTTTGTGTGTTTCTTAAAATGCTCAATTTGAAGCTCATTTCTACGCAAAACTTTTAAGTTTCCGAGAAACTTCATAAAATATTTTTGAAGCAATTGTGCTTACAAATGCGTTAATGTAAAAAAGTGTTTGTAATATAAATACTGACAAAGTGAAAAATGTTTCGAAAAAGGAAATTTGTGTAATTTTTAAATAAACAAAATAATACACAAAAAAGGCATAATTGCCATTTCCTATTAACCGCACAAAAAGTTTAATAAAACTAGTAGTTCTAAAACAGCGCATACTTTCTTGTCCTTAGTACTGGTTTCATAATAGTATTTATATTTCAATTTCTGTCCTATTTAATACATTTCACTTATATTTTTTAAAAAGCTCATTACAAACTGTAGGACAATATGTGCGAAAACCCATATGGATTGTTATTTCTAAATTAATTCATCTTTCACATTTTAAATCATTTCTAAAAGGTTAATTTTTAAACGTATAACAATAGCTCGAATGTAAAAAAGAACAAAGAAATATGAAATAATATTCAAATTCTAACTTACATAGCATTCATCTTCTCAAGTCATAGATTGCTCTAAAGATATCTAAAATAATAACAAAATTTTCCTCCTACAGAACTTTCATATTCAGAATTATCTTCTGTAGGCCTGAGTCCATTCACGGGCTATCGTGCCAAGTACATACATACACATAATATTTGCAATACGTAATACAAAATGCAAGAATAATTTCACACAAACCTGCTTTCAGTGCATTGAAGCGAATTTAAATACGTAATGCCATAATAAGCAATCAAAATTTCTTAAATTAAAGAAGTGTGTTAGTTCTGAGTTAAAATTTTGACCTTCCTTCAATGACAAAACTTTTGTCGCTCGTGATGAGAGTAAGATGTGTTTCACGTAAGATATGACCCGGAATACCATGGCAATACTAACCTCCCGTAAATCACCCGCCATACGTGCTACATTGGCATTGATTAGAATTTAAGTTGGAGAAGTGTAGGGGCCAACCTCAACTTAAATCCCCCATGCAATGGAAGTATTGCAATTAGGGACTTTTTCTTCGCTGGAGATTGGCATGCTTAAATGAATGTGCCAACTCCGACCGTCTAGCGGCAAAATGCTGCGTTGAGAGCTTACACGAGTGAGCTCAAACCCGCATTTCTTATTTAAAAGCTATTGCTGCATTGCGTTTCTAGTGCGCGATTTGTTTTCGAGGGAACGTATATTGTATATTGTGCCTATCATTATCATCTGTGTCTTGTAATACAAGAAACAACTATCCAGTTAAGCAAAAAATGTGGGTTTTACGAGTGGGTAAAATTCTTCTGAAAGTGTAAGAGCAGAAAAACATTCTTGAAAAGAAATAAAACTTCCTGAGAGCAGCGTCACAGCCAAAGTAGCGAAAATTGTGAGTAGCAAGTTATTAATGTGAAAATATTATTGTGGAATTTCCTTTAATAACATCTATTTAATTAATTCCACGAAATAATATTTAACGTCCCTGTTCGGACCGCGAACTGTGGAAGATCGTAACATATCTGTGATGAACACTATTGCGCGATCTTCTGTAGCATATTGTAATGGTACCGAATTAATTCCAACTGCGAATAAAATAATATTTTCACGAAGCACGACAAAGAACCAGTGGTGGCGCCAAGATTCTGTCCGAACTCCCACTGGCCAGCCCCATTAGACACGCGCAGATGTCCTTGCGCGCGCGCGTCCGCGCCTGTCCCTGACGGTGCTGGCCCCCCTCGCCCACCTCCTCCCTTCAGATTATCAGGTTCGTCCACGGGCCTTTAATTACTATCCCTGTTTGACACACGATTGAAGTGAGAGGGAACGAGCGGAAACATCTCGCTCAGTTCTCGGTTCAAAAACCTCCGATGATTGGACAAAATTATTTTGCGGCGCACTAACTTTTCGTCAATAGCTAACAAGCTTAAAAAGAATTTTGGAAACTTCTAGAACATTTTGGGTGAATATGGTGGAGGAAGAGAGGCTGGAAAGATCGTGAGCACGGCGCCAAGAAAAGAACGTACGAGGCTGTCAAGAAGGGAGGTCGTGTTCGCCGCGGCGTCCGGGGCCGGCGAGATAAATTTTTTTAAGTCTTGATTTGTGAGAGAAAGCGAGTTCGTTAGGGGGGATATATGCACGGCCTCCGAATATCAGTTGAACGTGAATTTCAGACGCCTATTTTTAGTCAGGATAGCGGAGAGAAAGTGCTTTATGCGAAACTTGTGCCTGAACGCATTATACTGGAGTGTTAGGATCATTTATGGACTTGTAGCCTTCTTCAGAGTGCGGAGTGAGGGTTGCTTCCGGGACATGTGGACTAAAAATACAAACGCCATTGTGTCCAGGCGCATGAACATTATCTGCTGGCGATTAGCTGTGAGTGAGCTGCGTTGTACCTCTGTCGGTCCAACCCGTCACAGCGATACCTGGTCGAAGCCGCCTTCGCCGGTCCGCTTTTGTCGCCTTCCTCTCCCCTCCGGGATGTACACAGCGCCCGGCACCCGAGACCACTACAGCTGGGAGAAGAGGTCGTTCAACCCGCTGGCTGGTTTCGTAAGTTAATTCGTTGCTTCTGTTTTGCGCCCTTCAGACACCTCCATGATCAAAAGGAACGAACTTTTGGAAAGAGGAATTAGCATTGTCTTTTGATCAGACGGAGAAACTAAGATTCTCGGCCGCGCTTGGCCGCCGTGAAGAGAGAATCGTCGTAAATTTATGTTAAACTTTGTATCAGTGTTATTTTTCTTTGTGTGTGTAATTTTGGAATTGGGGAGGAGAGCATGCTCGCCGATTTTAGTCTATTACCATGACCTCATTGCTGAATAAATGCCACTTATTTTGTTAATCTGATTACAAGACTTTCATTTTCACCGACCAACGACTTCCACTATCAAAATTTTCAGCACACCTTTCTACCTACTGAGCTAACCGGCAGCTAAGAAGTCTGACGTCCAGCACAACGACCCTGCTGTCGCAATATGTAAACATTTAATTTCGTGACAGAAAATATACTCATATCCCTATTCGGACCGCCAACTGTGGAAAATCGTAAAATCACCAAGTTATTCCAAAACTGCCTTACTTGGTCCCTGTCTAATCACCAATTATATAAAATCATTAATATTTTTCCTTCACGATATGATGATTTCGTAACATGTTCTCCTCGCTAATATCCTCCACGGATATTAGAATTCGGTTCACGAAGTCGCCCCATACGGGGATCAATCAACACTAGTATTGCTAATACTGCGAATTTTTTGTTGTTACGTCGCACTCTATTCTAAAAAATAACGAGTCATATCTAGTTCGAAAGTTTTATGCCAACACCGTCGGCTAGATTTATTGACATTCGATATCCCTTCCGTTGCCGTGCGTATCTACTGCACCAATAAACAAATACTCCATCCGAACAATTACAATACTAAACTAGTGGTGCTTCCAACGCACATACTTTCTCGCTCTGCTTCTATACGGTCCTTATTGCTATTCCACTACTCCATAAACAAGCAAAAGTGTACTCTACCAGCAAAACCATTTCGGTACCGAGACCCGACAAACGAAACTCAAATTCAACGAACCGGCACATATACCAGTACGCAACACCAACATCGCCTCTGTCGAACAGAGCCACAAAAGAATAGAACCGACCTATAAAATGGTAAATGCATGACAAAGAAACAATTGATACTATGGTAATACGCTTTACAAATATAAGAAGAGAGATAAAAATTGTTAAAAGTTAAAAATTTGAACAAATATATACAGACATTTCCACGACATTTATCGCAATTACTTATATTTTAGTCAAAACGTAATTCTATCAATTTTATCATTAGGAGCCGGTAAGTTTCAACATGCGAAAAACATGTCTTTCACACCTGACCAAGAAAGGCAGCGATAAACCGCATTACGAAGTATTAATAATAATTTCTAAACTGTTAGGGATTGTACGTTCATCGCATGCCTTCTGGTAATATTGTATTACAATTTAGCGTTTAAAATGCTCATAATTTACCTAAATTGGTTCATACAGATATATACTAGACAACGGTTGATTTGACATGTCATACGCCTCAGAAATCGAATAACAGAGTTGAAAAATTGTTTAAAAGACGCAGTTAGGGAAAACACAGACAAGTCCTGTCTATTTATCTATATTGAATCTATTGGTGAGTAGAAGTACTTGAAATGACTTTCAATAAAGTATCTACACTCTTCAATGTTTTTTCCTGCAACATCACATTCATCAAATTAAAATTCCCCTCGGGGGATCGAACTCGGTACCTTCCTTATTGAAGATCTCAACCCGAAGGTGCATTAACCAACCGCGCTACGAAACCGACTTGTGGGACAACTGCTTATATTTCAGTCAAAAGGTACTTGCATCAGTTCTATCATTAGGAAGCCGGTAATTGTCAACATACGAAAAACATGTCTTTCAAACATGACCAAGAAAGGCAGCGATGAACGGCTTACTTCACAATTTATCAGATGATTGGCATTAGGAAAATAACTACTGCGAGAAAGTCTGTGCCATTCTATAGCACCACTAGTTTATTTATATTATACCTTCCCTTCTTACACACGTGCAGAAAATTTAAAGAAAAAATTTGGAGCGGTTTTTGAGATAAATTTTTTTTGTAAATTTGAATCGCAATTTACGCAAAAACTATTAGTTTTTCCAAAAAATTGTACATGACCTTATTTGAAGTGCTAATTTTGTACAACCGACTTTGTCTGAGGCGAAAATCTCTATCTTCAATTTTGCAATTTTTAAACAATTTTTTGCAATTTTCGAAAAATAGGGCCTATCAACGAAAATGATGCCTACGTCATTGCCTTCAACGTCCTTCGCACTATTCAATAACAAAATATAATGAAAAAATTTGGAGCCATTTTTTTGAAATTTAGAAAATCTCAAAATGGGCTTCATGTAAAGTATCCTCAAATACTAAGATATCGGTTTCAAATTCAAGAGTCCTTGAGACGAGTAAAAACCATCGGGGAATATCAATTTTGAAGAAAATCGACTGAACGGTTTAGGCACTAGCGTTGACCACACACGGACGGAACGCCGTCAATCGATTTTGAAGTATGAAGAAGCAACAAATCATGGATTTTGACTACACCACGAGATAGAGGATTTTTTTTCTAAATTTAGCAACATGTTTATTCACTTTTTTGTCACCAGACCCCTGTTATAAGAGATTTTCTGGCGAAAATTCCCCGTTTTCCGCCGCACGATTACATAACTTTCTCTTCTTACGAAGTATTCGTAAGGTGAGAAAGTAAAAACACAAGATATTTACTAAACAACAACACAATATCATATGACATCCTCTTCACACATTCGTGCAGCAAAAAATTCATTCATACTGTGCACATTCAAATCCTGCAAATGGCCATTGCAATTATTCTATTATAGTACATTCTTTGCCTTACGGTATCTTTTTCTCCCGTGGTTATTCAAGTTAAGTTCATTATTTCATCCCTGGGAAAACTGCCGAGCACGTCGCCGCTCCAGAATCATCAGACAAGCCGCTCCTTCAATTACCATACCATTTTCGTGTCTGCTACCATTATCGACGTTTCGCAATAGTTATTTATGTATCAAGGGCGTTAAGTAGATGTTTTTGCCCCGAGGGCGACTTCCAAACCCGAGGGCCTCTGGCCCGAGGGGTTGGAAGTCGCCTGAGGGGCAAAAACATCTAGTAACGCCCGTGGTGCATACAAAACTTTATGGTTTACTAGTTCGTTGCTGAATAAAACAAGAATTCGAAACATTTTATAATAATTCTTGCGTCTAAAGTGAAAAGACGCATTGTAACAGTCATTTGTCAATATGACGTCAGATAAACAAAACAGAGTGTTTATCTAATTTCTATTGCATAATCGTTATTGGACTGATTTGTTCGTACAAAATGAAAGAATATTGTGAAGTTCCTGTGGAAATTCTCGCAAAAAGCTAACAAAACTATGGACAGTGGTTTCCATTAAAATCTTGAGAAATATATAAAACTCTTATGGTGTATTTGAGATTTACCAGCGTGAATAACAGTGTAAATTGCGCTGATGAAACGGTACTTTTAGGTTATTAGCGCCTATTGTCAAACGTTATTTAGAATATGTCCAAAACACCAAAAAATAACATTTCGAGGATGTTAGCCGATGTGCCTTATATATCTTATTACTATTACGAGTACCGCCACTAAAGAAGAATATAATTATGTCACTAAAAAGATGGTACGTAACAGTGAAATGCAAGTGAATGATGGCAATTATAAGTTCACGGAAACATTTCAAAATTTCAATTTCATATCAAATAAGCAAAATAAGGTTTCTAACAATTTATTTTATTATTTAAGCATTATGCCATTTATTATTGTATTTGCTTGCATCTTAACTTTACAAAATCGAATTCATAACTAAGTTCTGTGTGTTGTGTTGGTATAAGAGCGGGCCATAAAGTATTCAAAAGGCCCTAGGGCATAAAGAAGCAAAAAGGCCCGCAAGGGTATTAAGTATACCGTTACGTGTTTTGTTTCAGGTCTGTAAACACACAGCAATGAACTAGTAAACCATAAAATAAATTAGTGGTGCTACAGAATGGCACAGACTTTCCCGTATTAGTTTTCTATTTCCTTGGGTCTTCGCTAGCTATTTGAAATTGCCACATACTCTTTCTTGCCAGCTGCCATCTATCACCGCCAAAAGTACATTTTTTGTGTCATTTTCTTAATAGTTAGGTTTCCTACGGTAGAACGAAAACATTAATTTTAGAATATTAAAGAACACAAAAACCTAGTCCTAAATGGCAATTTTCTTTTAAAAATTATGTGCCGTTTTAAAGAAAATTGCGTTATAGTGCTACTAAAATGCGAAATTTGAAGCTTATTTTCACAGAAAATTTTTGAGTTTTCAAAATACTTTATTTGAAGTTATTTAAAGCACTTACATTAACAAATATAATAATCTTTACAAATTGCTGGTACTGTGCATATTAAAGAAGTGAGAGAACTTTCAAAACAATTACATGAATGTAATTTTTGAAAAAACAAAAAAAATAACTCAAAATATTCTTAAAATGTTAAATATTCCGAAAAATTAATAAAATGTGAAAAAATTGTACTTTGAGCGCCGATAGATGGCAGCTGGCAAGAGAATGTGGCAAGGTTGAATAGCTATCCGAGACCAAAGGAAATAGGAAACGAATATGGAAAAGTCTATGCCATTCCGTAGCACCAGTAGTTTTTTTCTATTTTGGGATAATTTCGATATTTAAACTTAAATAAACAATAAGAATTTACTTACCCGTCACTTTTGCAAAGAACTTTCAGACGTCCAATGACGCGATCAGGGTTGAATTCCAAAATATAGCTACTTCGAAGATGGTGAGCACTTCCACTCATATAAAGGATTGATACACAGTCATTAATCTCACTAACCTTGGTAAAAAACATCTCAATTACCCATTTGCTGCCTTTTGGAGAATAATTAGTATTCGTATAATTATATTCTTCGAAAATTTCATCCTGGTATGTAACATAAGTTCGGTTAACGGGAAGTGTTATGAAATCGAATGTTGCAATATCTTCGCATATCGGCACTGACGAATGAATGTTGCCACCAAGAATGTCAGGGCAAGTGGACAGGAATGTGTACGTCGTGGCGAAGAAAGCAAAAAATAACTTCATGTTTTGTTGGTGAAATAAGATCAATAAGCTTATTGTTTATAATATATGTTGTTATCACCCAGCTGGCGTTTTTGCCTTTGTAATTTAGTAGGTTTCCATGCTGGTTATTTTTGAGCTTTCCTGAAGACTTGCTGCGGCCGATCGAAGAACCACTGGTATGAAGAATGGCACAGTGTAAAAACTTTGTAGATTATTTTTGTATAAATTAATCTTTTATAATGGAAATATGAAATAGGTGTTTGTAAAAATAAAATTCAAATTTCAAATTACCAAGAAACACTTCTTTTCACTTCCAACTTCATCATTTTAGGTTTATGCCATATCATTTCTTCGTATCAAATATTTCCAGATTTAGTCATTGTCTTCAGTTCTATTTCTTTAAAAAATGTAACTATTATTCACTAAACTTGCCCTTCTGCAACAAATAAAACTGCCTCACAAAGAAATGAATTATAGCATAGTCATACACAGTTGCATACTAATGTTTCTTCCTTACAAATGTTTCTGTAACTCTTTATATGCCACTTGCTCAAGCAACTAATGTAATTTATCTCTCGCCTGTTTCCTTTTGCCCCTTCCACTTGTTTCCGGTTAGGAAACTCTGGATGACAACATGCATGATAATCTTCGTAGACGTCTTTGCTCCAAGCTATTCTTTGTTTATAGACACTTCCTTTATTACTATAATTGGAGACTGAATAATTATTTTTCCCCAGTTATTCATTTATTGTTCCTCTTCCACTTCAGGTGAAGAGAATCACCTGGAACATGTGTCATTCTCTTCCACTTCAGTTGAAGAGAATCACCAGGAACATGTGTCAGAACGAAGCTATTTAAACCAGATATATTGAGATATACCAAGTAGTTCAATGGAAAGTTCAACGTTAATTTGGTGATACAGTAAATAATTCAAAAACATTGAAACTTGGATGTGAAAAAATGAGTAATATTACATGTGTATAAATAGGACATATGGTGACCATGTTTGTGTTGAAGAAAATAAAACGTAATAAATATAACGACGCGAATTTCAGAACTTGTGTGCGTTCGAGACAGAAAGGGAAGATGAATATTAAATATTGAGAGCTTGTGCTAGCGATTTAACACAGTTATGATTTGGTACATCTGCTTTAGAATATAAATTTCTATAAAATATTGTCAGAAGGGATAATCAAACAGGAATGATGACTTGTTTCAATACCAACGTAGGTATTAGGTTGGAATGAATGACTACTTACCAATGAGAATAGCTAATTAAAAAAATTATTATGAAAAGATAAAAAGGTGAAAACGGAAGTGACATACGTTTTTCAAGAGGCGTAATTTTGCCAGACGGTATTCAAACATGGAAAGCAACGCATGGAGGCGGAAAATAATTAAATTTCAGGGCACGAATGATAGATAAAGGATTTTGTTAGTTGAGAGGTCGAATTCGGGGCTACAAGTTTGATTTCAAGAGATAGTTTGTGTACTTTTTATCAAGAGAAAATTTTGATTAATGGTATAATTCGGGACGGAGGACGCTTCAACAACGCGGAGTAGAAATGTGCATGCGACATTTCCGCTAATTTATTTATATGTAAAACGTTTCTGTAATCCTTAATGTCTTTAGATTTACGAATTTAAATTTTCAATAATTTTAACTATCAGTCATTTTGTTGTAATAGTAGAATGTCTCATTAATGGTTGTACTGGGTTGCCAGCAATTCTGAATTATCAGACTTCAAGAGCAAGAAACATGAATAGATGATTCATGGAGGACTTTAAGCATTCCACACAGGGGAATTTCTTCTCGACGTCATCACAAGATGCATCTCAACTAACTGTATGTGGTGCGAAAAAACCCATGAAGTGAAAATAAAAAAATCTTTGCACAGAACTATCATGGAGATTTTTTAAAGGCCCTAATAAGTTAAATATTGTAAACATAATTAAAATTTCAAAACACATTTTAATGAACTCTAATTATTGAATTTTAAATCAAAATTAAAATACTATTTGTTTTTCGAATAAATGTTATAAATATTCAGTGGAAAAAGTGTGATTTATTTGACTATTAAATCCCGCAAACCAATTGTTTCTAGATTCTCAGAGTACATTCTCAGAGTGTACCTAACCTGTACTAGATGGGTCATCGACTCACGTAAGTATTGTTTAAGAGCATAAGTATTTTAGGAGTCGGGCTTTTACAGGGAATATTGCCAATTTAAAAGTTATTGAGTAATTCAAATTATTTAGAAGTAAGAATAGGTTTCAAGCATGTAGAAAACGTTTCAAATAGGATGCCCAACACGGGAAAACGTTTCAATATGATAATAGAAATTGATTAATTTTTAACACCCCAGCAGGCGTTAACAATTAATAAATGACAAAGAATAAATAATTATTCCAGGTTTTCTATGAGAATTGATCCTCCATGGTTCTGATTGATATCCAATGCTTCATCCATCTCACCATCATTAACAAAAGAATCAAAAGAAATAACCAAAAACATACTACAAAATATTATTGTTTGCGTATCGGTCATTTCTGACCGCGCTACACGTTCTCTTTTGACGCATAGTCATATTCTATCCTGGAGACAGATTAACGTACGTAATTATGGGGATCAGCTTTCCGGCCCTTGGTAAGACAAAATTGTTAAGCCTTGAATTATGAATTATGACGTGGTAGGACTTTTGAGCTTTTGAAATCATTTTGAGAAGGAAGACCTACTTTTTCCAAATGTAAAGGTAGCGAAATAAACTTCAAATGATGTGCTGGGAGAGCTATGATGTGGGTTGTGATACATAAATTCTGCAAAAACACAATGGATTCCACTTATTAGAAGATTTATGTGAAAGAATCAGTGAACACTGAATAGTTAACCGTTACCTGTATTGGGCGCGGGGAGAAACTGTTTGGCATTGCTTTTTTAGCAAATTACTGTTTGATTACTTTTAACACCATTTTTAAGCGGGAGAATGTATACGCTCTTTGAAACGGCTCTTTGTCGGCTCTCGTTACCAGTTGTTTAGAGTTTAAATCCACTTTTCGCGGCATGTTAATACACGCACCTCCTGGTTGCTTCCATATGCGAGAACACAACTGCAATGACATCACTGTCGTGGCGTTTTGCATTTTGCAACAATACTAGGGTGCGTTAAAACGGAAACATCCAAGCTCTTCTAATAAATTCTGATAATAAATAGAGCGGCTTGCGCGGTTACCAGTAGATGCTGCCGTGCTTGCGGTCGTGTTTCAATTAACAAACAGCTGGAGATCAGGCCCCAAAGAGCTAATCCCCCCTCCAGAGCACTTCACTGAAAGAAGTGAGCCTGCTCCTTTCTTTAAAATTAGTGCGCGGATTTTAGGGAAAAATATTCCCCAAGTCAAACGCGGGACGTTTAAAATGTAAGCTCTGAGCCGCTAATTAATGGTAAAGATTGGTATTAATAATTGATTTTCTCGAAAGGTTCCAAATTTGAATCATTTATTGGTGCCCACGTGTCAACACCAAATAATACTTTAGATTTTTGTTAACAAGACCTGTTGCTGTTATTACAATTGGTATAATTTCAACAGACTGAAGTTTGTATATTTCTTTATATTCTAAATATTGATAGGGAAATGTATTTTGAGATTTTTTCTGTTTCTCCTTTATTGATGTCGCGATCTGCAAGCTGTGTAACATCAATGATGAATGCTTTCCTTTCCTGTACGTTATATAGTAGAATGCCTGGTATATTTGCCGGGACCGTTTTATCAATTTGCATTGAAAGGTCGTAATAGATTTTGAACTGATTACTTATTTTTTTGTTATTTAAGGTCGCATTAACTACGTCATCAGCGACCACTATTGGATGTAACGTTATGGTATGAAGAAGAAACATTATGGTGATGATAGAGGATGAAAGGACAAACATGCCCGAGGCGGAGCTCGAACCCGCGACCCCATGGTCCAAGATCACCACGGCACTACTGGCTTAGCGATTTCGACCACGGGGCCGACACTGATTACTTTCAATCTCGAGTTTGGCTGTGAATTCATTATAAGGAATGATTTCCTCTTCTGCCAGTATACCATGTTTGATTACCAGTGATTTGTGAACAATATTTTCAGTTTATTATTATTATCATTATTATTATTATTATTATTATTATTATTATTATTATTCCTCCATATCACGACTACAGATGTTATGAGTCAGCTGAGTATAAAATCAACTCTAGGTAGCAACCAGCTATCTGAGAAGCAGATCTAGGGACTGTCGGTGCCTCTACAATTCTTTGCGTAAAATCTGAGCTGTGCCAAATAAAGCAATTTCTTGCACTTCCCAGTCCTGTAAATGACCTGGAAGTTTAGCCCAGTTCTTACACAAATTTTGCGGAACAAATCCGAGAGCTCCGATAACTATTGGGACGACCTGAGCTTTTACGCCCCACATTCGGCTGATCTCAATTTCCAAACTCTTGTATTTAAGACGTTTCTCTGCCTCCTTGGTTACGACATTTTGATATCAGGGCAGAGCACTTGACACCGGGCACATCAACGTCTACAATGAGACACATTTTTTTTCTAAATCCTAGATAACAATATTTCGTTTGTTTGCTGTTATCGTGCGGTCCGTTTGAATTTGTTGGTTGTACAATATTGTATAAAGTACAATAGATATCACCGGTTTTGGTGAGTGTTCGTACCACTTGGAAAATGTGTTTGAATTTCGAGGGCGGTACAGACTTGCCAGTGGAGGTAACTACTCACCCTGTCGTGTCATTATTATTATTATTATTATTATTATTATTATTATTATTATTATTGCTCCATATCACGACTACAGATGTTATGAGTCGGCTGAGTGTAAAATCTACTCCAGGTTGCAACCAGCTACCTAATGAGCAGATCTAGGGACTCTTGGAGCCCCTACATTACTTTGCGCAAAATGTGGGCTGTTAAACAAAAAGCAATTTCTTGTATTTCCCAGTCCTTTGAATGACCTGGAAGTTTAGCCAAGTTCTTACACAAATTTTGCGGAAAAAATCCCAGAGCTCCAATAACTATCGGTACGACCTCTGCTTTTACGCCCCACATTCGGCTGATCTCAATTTCCAAACTCTTGTATTTAAGACGTTTCTCTGCCTCCTTGGTTACGACATTTTGATCGCAAGGCACAGCAACATCCACAAGTAGACACGATATTTTCTGAAAATTCCGGATAACAATATCCCGTTTGTTTGCTGCTATCGTGCGATCCGTTTGAATTTGTTGGTCGTACAATATTGTACACAATCCAACCGATGTCACCGGTTTTGGGAGTGTTCGTACCACTTGAGGCATGTGTTTGGAACTTCGAGGGCGGTACAGATCTGCCAGTGGAGGTAACTACACACCCTGTCGTGCCTTTTTAAGTATTCGGTCTTTGTTAGAATTGGACAAGCTGAGACAATATGATCAATGGTTTCTACTTGCTCCTGGCAAATTGGGCATTTGTCATCTTGGGAAATTTTGAGAACCGCTTTATCATAATGTCGTGAGAACCGTTATTATTATTATTATTATTATTATTATTATTATTATTATTATTATTGTTATTATTAAAATGTTAATGACTTTGAAAATAGTTAAGTCGCATACGTCACCCTGAAGGACGGGAGTGCTCAGTAATTCCAGCTTGTCGCCGCTGTCGTGTAGCGCCCCGCCCCTAAAGAGCTGGCGGAGACCGCAGCCACAGGAGGAGCGCAGAGCGTCGAGGGGAGAAGCCCGCGCGCCCTTCCCGGCGCGTGAAATAGCGGCTTAATTAAGGGGCGGTGCGGTGACGCGCGCCAAAGCGATGCCTTGCGTCGGCGGCGGCGGCGGATGTCGTAAAGCACGCCGAAACAGGGGGCGGGGCGCACGCGTCGGCGCGCGGGAGGGGGTGGTCACAGCAAGGGGAAGGAGGTGATAGCGGAGAGGAGAGAAGGTGGGGGAAGGGCATGAGTTAACGGAAAGTTGGAGGGAAGAGACATGTGCAAAATGTTGTAGCGTTACTTCCGTCGGTCTAACTTCTACTTAACTATCGACATTTTTGTTTCCGTGTTAGTAATCACGGTGTAGGTTGTGGTGAATCGATATTATCGTACGCTGAATCAGAAGCCTGATAGCACTTTTGACGTGCCGGCAGAAAGCCTGTTGTAGTTGGAGGACGGGGAAGGAGGTGATGATAGATTGATTGGTTAGTATTTCCGCGCACGTCAAAGGTTATTGTCTATAGTCCTTTATTTTTGACACGGGTAATGGCGGTGTTCCTTTCTCACTGAATGGTGAGATCCGGCACCATTCTACAGGTCGACTTGTAGGATTGTCCCCAACCAGATATCTTCCCCTAGCGCCTTATCTTCCCCTGGGTCCCGCCAGAACGCAATTGACGGTAACCTCCCCTTCCAGTGCTTGTGTCGGACCGCCTTGTCAGCAGAGCGCTCCTAGCTTTCCAGGCTACTGCCGGAGTCCAAACAATGCTACTCACATGCGCCGGGAACAAGTCCCTCCTTTTTCCTCACAGTATTAGTTCACTGCCACGAAGAAGCCAAGCACACAACTGAGGGCCATCCGAACTAAGGTTCGAGCGGCTCGGAGCCCCCCTCCTGTCACCTCACTGCCTACACTTTTAGGCTATTGATGTATCACCAAAACCTGGGAAAGCTGACTGGTGATATCAAGTTCCCACCGGACTTCTCTCTGTAGATTTCAGAGCATGCTGAAGAATTCCCTTTACCCAATTCTGCCCAAAGGGGAACCAGTACTAGGTGTCCAACTAGTGGGTTACCGGGCGAGACCCGGCGACCATGATCTTAGCATCGCCTTCTCACTGTCTCCACCAGGAAGCTAACGACGTGCCGCCGCGAAGCTCAGGGTCCGGGCGTCGTCTACAACTTGGTCGTCTACATCTCTCCACGAGAAATCACGGCAACCTCCGTCACCACGAGTCTCCCTTGCGAGGGGATAATTCGTCTGGTCATGGGATGTGCTTGAAAGTGTAGTGTAAGTGTGTGTATTCGTAAAGGAGAAGAGACATGAACTAGAAAGGAAATATTGCACACATTTCATGAACCGGTTGTTAGGGCACTGCTCCATCCTTTTGCCTAATATTGATCGGAGAGGCCACGGAGAGTTACCAGGCAGAACAGTTGACTATTCTAATTTTCGTCCAGATTGTGGTTCACGTAATGGTGGAGAGAAGGGAAAGAAGAAGACTATATGTCAAGGAGAGTTTGAGAACAAAAGACACAAGATGTAGAGGTTTTGCGAACGAATGTAATAAACATTTTTGGTATCAATATTAGCGGCATTAGAATTGGTAAATTGTTAATGTCGCTTGATCGATATCTTAAATCATGAATGAAAAACAGATTATCAACATGAGTAAGTCTATTTTTAAAACCCACTTACGATTTTCACATTATTTGTTTCCCTCTTTAGCTGATTTTAATATTTGACAAGAAAAATATTTCGAAAACTTTTCGAAATATGAGAATTTTGTAAAATATTTTCGGCAACTCAATTACATACGATATCTTTCTGGATTGAAAGTATAGGTATATTTGAGAATAATAATTTGTTGCGTATTTCTGATTTTGGTATCATCGCCGTATCTTTAGAATCAGTTGTCCGAATATTCCTACAGAGCGTTCAGTTATATGATCAGTTTTTTGACAGCTATTGTTGCCACACCACAGGGATCGTGGCAGGGGGCGTGGTCGGTGATTAACACGCACAAATTATTCGCGTTTATTTCACGAACGTTGGATATCTTGTTTTGGTGCCGTGGAACCACGTACTGTATTATCCTTCTGCAGGAAAATGTTCGCGGAAAAATATTTTGTTACAGCGTGGCCAACGAAAGAGACGTTTCTCTTTCGTTGGCCACGGTTACAGTGATAGAATAATGTGAAAATATTTTGAAACTATGTTCAAGATAAAAGTGAATATTTTCTGTATGCCCTATTTAGTTAATATGTGGAGACTTCCCAACCGAAATAAGTTCAACTATCAGGAATTGTGCTATTAGGCGGGCCTTTTGTCCGCTTCGTGACACGGTTGTATTCGAAAGGCAAGCAAGCATCTACTACATTCTTTACAATTGAAAGATATGAAATGGGACAAATAAGTGAATGAATAAAACATGATTATACGACTTGCATATACTGAAGTATGTTTAAATTTGTGAAATTGGAATTAGATCAGCAGGTGTAATGACTTGCTTGTATCATGAATACTGCTTGTCCGGCTTGAAGCACCTAAATTGTAGTATAATTTTCTTTTATATTGATATATCATTTTATATTTTGTTTTTAACAATCTACCTTTTAGTTTTTGCCTCTCACCCATGACCAGATAAGAGTGAAGAGTGCTGCTTGAGAGAAAGTTTAGACGAAGGGAAATATATATTCTTACATACAGGTAGTTTCACCAAAAGGGCAGAATTATTACTCTCTCAAAGTCAAAAGAAATAAATGACTAATAAGCAACTATGACAGCACAAGTGAATGAAAGAATTCTACCTTGATTGTAGGAAACATCCATTTGTGTGACAGACAATACAGCCGTTCATTCTGTTGGTGAGTGATATTTTGCAACAATATTTATTTTAAGAATGTGAAAAACACTCATTAATGAAATCAATTTCATCTTTTTTATAGCTGATAATAAAACAGGTATTGCTACTATACAATTCAGTCAGAAAAATACGTGGCTCAACATTTACATCACTATAAAGAGTAGAGTATGACCTGTATTACAATCAGTAGCGTTCAATAATCTTAATAAAGTCAGTATTACAATTTTAATTAAAACATAAAAATAGAATGTATAAGAGCTTCTGTGACTCTTGTTCAGAAAAAGGTTCTCACTGAAATAAACAAGTTTTGTTGAATTAAATCTTAGAATAATCCAATTTTATTTTTTAAATTTCTTTGGATATAATTTTTCTCAATATTCTTACCATTTGATAAATCATATTTGTTGATGTGGGGAAGATTAAATGATAGAGGAAGCTGGTGATTGAGTTCTGTCTCTTCTCTCCCCCCTTATATTTTCATTATAATTCTATCAAGTTTATTATAGATAATAAAGTTATTGTAGGTATTAAAGCTTTCAATTTCCATTTCTTAAGTCTAAAATATTCATAGTGAATTCAGTTCAATTTTATTTACAAAATAGTGGAGGAAGAAATGAGAAAGAAACTACCATTGTTCAGGCCTGTTTAATCACAAACATATTAATTTATTTTGAAAGTGGAAAACATTTAGGATCTTTCATAAATTAATTTATTATTTAACATCCTATAATATCCTTTTAATAACAGGCACATCCATTTAATTCATAGCACTTTTTAAACCATGACGTACCTAATATCTAAATTTTAAGAACTGACTGTTTGTTTTATATTTAAGAGATTCATTTGGAAGTTATTCATGTTTTGATTAACTATGTGTATTTTGCCAATCAGTACTCAGAGAATGTTTACTAACTTGAATCTTTTTCTCCACAGAAACGTTGTAACATAGGGTGAATATTTTCGAAAGTTGATAATCAGAAGAACCCAAAATTTAATAAAATATTAAATAGCATTTAATGGTGGTTTCATATTAATTATGTATAACCATACATGACAAACATTTCAATTAGGCATTGCTTCACCTGTCATGAATTGTTGAAAAAATGGAATACAGTATTTAAGTACTGTTACCATCATTTCACAATTAACTAACAAATGTGTATGACAATGATCAATAATGGAATGGGTGAAAAACAGAACAATATAAGTGAGATTTTATAAAGTCTGAGAAAAACCAGTTTATAGTAGGCTATATGTCACTGCCACTGTTAATTCGTGATTTAATAAACCATTGAAATGCCGAGGCTTTAATAATGAGATAAAGTAACACAATTTTACAGTGATATTGAATTTAAAAAAACAGTTTTCCAGAATTTATAAAATGTCACTTATACTGTTCTGGTTTTTACATATTCAATTTATCATTAGTCATAAAGATTAATCAATAGAAATTATAAACATCAATTATTCTAAATGCAGAACATTATACAGCACACACATTAGTTCGAAAGTTCTGAACATGCAAGATCAAAAATTACCACGAGAATTCCCATAGTTTTCACAAAGCTTACGTAGGAGTTCGTCGTCATTCTCCTATCTGATGGCTTAATTCAGTCACACATATTATCAACAGCATTTCGAAATTATTTGTCTCAATTCGCATACTTTTTCGTCACTAATGATAGTGGAATACTATTTCTGACCTTCACATCGTGAAAATACATTCAATTACAGAATCCAGCCAGCTGATACTGTAACTCAGCTGACCGGCGGGCAGAAGAAAACTTTTCGGAGAGTAATCCTGTCTTCGGCAACGCTCATTTGTTATAGAAGCTATCATTAAAATCGTTTACTGCCCTGAACGCTCTATACGTGTGACCAATGTGGTTGCTGAGACTAACAGAAATCATGACTAATGCGTAAAATTGAGCAATTGGTTTCATGCAACACCTTTTTTACACTAAATTTGGAAATAGATTTAGTACAAAATATGGCCTTTATTATTCTTATTTCTATTGAAATATTGACTGTAGTTTTACATGCTGATTTTAACACATTGTATGAGGTAAGATTTTTCATGAGATTTATTTGTAATAAAATTGTTTTGTTTGGTTGAAATTTGCTTGAATTATATTTTGTTGATGTCACAAACATCTTCAGCTTCATACAATGTTTAAAAACAATGATTTTCAAAAATTTTGAGGATAAGATTGATCAAGCATTTTTCTAGGTATTTGCAAGATATTCTAGGGTATAATTCTCCAAATAAATATTCAAATATATAATGATCTCTCTGGAATCGTACTTCAGATATAAGAAATCAAATACACATCTGCAATTTCCTGACTCCTAATATTGTTTTACATATTTATAAACATAAATATAGCTATTCTGTTCTAACAATGGTTTCTTTTTGCGGCGTACGATATATTGAGAAGCAAATGCAGTCACACATCTGCGATTGAAAGCTTATTTGCCTGCGGATTTTTGACAGCAATGAGATCGATATTCGATCTCTGCGCTATCGAACTGGCTGCCGCGCACTGTTGACTGCCGTGACACCTGTCAGGGGCAGGACTTGATCTCGGCTCTCCGGAGGGCAACTGCTTCCATGCATTTAAATTCCCAGAGGTAATTGCGTCATAGCGATAGTCGCAGGATGTGCCGCATCCGCTGCAAAGGCAGAACGGAAATTTGTCACTTCACAACAAGATAAATTAGAATGCATTATTGCGCAACCGAGCTTTGCTTTGCACTAAAGACTCTTTCAAAACTCAATGTGATGAGCGACATACTCAATTTTAGAGTGAGCAATAAAAGATAATTTTCTCCATTTTCTGAGGACTTATTAATAGTGGTTATTTGTTTTTGGTTTCCACTGTATGAAAGATTGTAGACTGAGTATGCCCGGGAAGATATAATGGTGAAAAGTAAATGTTTTAAAATAATTCATAAATGTGTGAGAAACCGAACCACAACCAAAGAACAATGAGAAAACATCCATGCCCTGCGCAGGTTAGAATAAGCAATCATCGGCTTCATGGACGTGGACAATATAACAAGCCTCAAACCAACCGTATATACGGAGCAATATATGTATGAATATAATTATATATAACGACTCATATTTTTAAAAACTTGTACATTATATCTTTTCAACATCTAATTTTAAAGAACAAACATTTAGAAGAAAAATTTATTTTTCATATTGTAGTAGTAAGAACTCACAGAATAATTTTTATCGTTAACAGTTTTCAAAAATAGAATTTCCGAAAATCCAACAAACATTGCTATACAGTTTTATAAGCCTCCTTTGCTCTATACGGTAGAAAAATTTAATCACAACATTTGGAGCCACTTTAAAAAAAAAAATTAAAATGTTTTTGATGCTTCGAAAAAATATCCAATTCAAATTCAAGGGGATGCGACAACAGCCAGATTTTTAGGTTGATAACTCACAAATTTTGTCTCAAAGAATTGATTGACGAATCAAATCGTTAAGCATTTCACATTTAATATAATTGGAACGATCATAACTTTCTCCGTTTATCAAGCTATTTATCAAGCCTATAATAGTGTAAATAATAGCTTGGTTACATGAAAGTTTAAATAAGAAGCTTACATGTATTATGTTTTAAGATAATCAATACAATTAAGAAATTGGGTGGTTAAGTATTTTCATGGGTATTTTCATTCCATTGGGTGGTCAAGTAAATGTACTGCATGAATATTCAAAACTGACATATTTAGAGGGTTATTGATGAAAATGATTCAACAGGTCCTGAGGGAACCACTATGAACGATATGTGAGTCAATATTTATTTTTTGGGAGCATGCCACTAGAATAGTCATTAGTCATGTAAGTGAAAGGCATGTTGTATTCTCCTGTTGGAATATGAGATCCAGCACCAACCTACACGTTTGGTTGTTTCGTTCTTAGTGATTCCTGCTGCGCCAATTGCAGAGATCGTTAGTCCCGAAAATGTTGCGTATGTCCCCTCGGGAGGTGGCGGTAATCTTTCTCCGTTGGATGACGAGATCACGCGCGGAGTTCCAGACGGCTACCGGAGGTTCCCCCGACCAGGTATCTCCCACCAGCAAGGCACCGTTCCAGCCGGGGCAAGCTCTATGCTCCCGAGGGTGAGAACAATACAAGGAAGAACAAAACAGGTGAATACAAGGAAGAGGAAGGAATGATCGCGCGAGGTACGTGGGGCGTTTCTCTGGGTAATGCTCCGGCATTGATCTGGTATGGATAGGATAAAAACACGGAAAAAATATCGATCAGAGCAGCCGGCCATCAAAATTCTTCTCCAGACAGCAAATTATCTCGGCCTAGCTGACATGCTAGTGTCGAAACTCCTGTCACCGTCGGGACTGGAAGCTAGGACCTCCCGGTCAGAGGCGCTGCAGAGACATCAATTGATGCCCTGAGCCACCTCCCGGTGCATGCACGTTCGGCTTGCGGTATTTCCTCCACTAGATATCTCCCCGACGCACCAACATCACAGGCGGAAAAAACTCGACGCTCCGTCATGTGTCATAGTATACAGTGTAAGTGGCGCGCGTACGAAGTTGGCATAGGCGGAAGTGTGTGTAAGAGGGAACACGAATGAGGATGGAAATCGCCTAATTTTAATAGGAGAAACCATGGAAAAAACACTGATTAGATCAACTGGCTATTCTAAAATTCTCCTCTAGACAGCGGCTGAATTCGACTTCGGCCACCTAGCTAAAATAAAAACTAGTGGTGCTTTCTCGCCTTTAGTAATGGTTATGTAATACAGTTTAAACCTCAATTTTTCTCCGAATTAACATATCTAAGCCATCATTTTCTGCAAAACTCTTTGAAATCGTAGAGCATTTAGTGCAAATTATAATTTCAAGCAGTAAGCGAAAAAGTAAAATAATAAAAAGATTGCGATACTGATAGCGTTGGTAAACAAATGAAAATAGATCAAAAATTTAAAATAGTAACTATTAAACACTACGGTATTGTAATAGTCTACAAATATATAAAAGTATTAGTTTATATTACCGCGAACGAAAGGCAGTCGTCACAACGTCTGTTCGTCTCCGTTTGTCCATTCTGTCTGTCAACAACTCTAGTCATACCTTTCAGCAGATTTTCTCAAAAATTGACATTCTTCAATATATCTGACTGATGTCACAGCCCCTGGAATTTGAAATCAAACTTTAATATTTGCGGGTACCTTACATGAAGCCTCTAGGACATTTTTAAAATTTTCAAAAAATGGCTCCATCGTTTTTAATAAATTTTTTTGTTAGATATGTAAAGGACATTTAAGAGAATAGCGCAGGTCTCATGTTGGTTAAATTTTGCAAAAAAAAAGTTCGTCGTCTTCATGCAACTACAATTATGAAGATACATTTTTTAATGAAACGTGTTCATCAAAAACAGATCTTCAAATAAGGGCGTGTTGAATTTTTTGAAAATATGAGTATTTTTTGTGTAACTAGGCGACAAACATAAGTCGCCCGTTCCCAATTCATTACGTTCCGTGAACGTAAAATGAATGGTGAGTTTGGGCAGTTGGATACTACTTAAGTTAGAATTTGTATATTATTTCATATTTCAATTTATAATTATCATTTTTACATTGATAATATATTAATGTTATTTCATTTTAAATCGCGTTCTTTTATGGTGTTAAATGTGGAAACGAATAGATGATTGTTCATTGCTCAATAAGATATGGGAATGGAGTGTAATACATGTAAAAACTGAATAATTTGGATGGATATAAAAATATTATATTTAATTATATTTTTCTATCCATTTTCATTTTCTTCCGGTATAAAAAATGACACTTGGCAAAATGTGTATCCCATATGAATTAGCGGTCTTCGTTAATTCTAACCCAGTGTTGACGCACGGATAACAGAAAGCGATAATGACGGTTGCCTTTCCTGGTGACAAACTAGTGCTTTTATATATTTGTAGAATATTACTATACCATAGTGTGTAATAATTACTATAATATATTTTTCGATATTTGCACTTGTTTGCCAACTCTATCAGTATCGTATTTTTTATTAACTTGTAATTATTTTACACTCTCGCATTCTGCTTACGCAGAATATGAGGTTAAAAAATTCTTTGAATATGTTTGTGAATACACTGCATACCTTATACAATGAATTCAAAACCAGGAATTTATTTACATTTAATGTTTTGAATAAAATATTTCTTGCTCGAAACTATTTAATTTTCGTACCAAATGTTCTACGAATTAAAATGAGTTTTACAAAAATTGATGACAGATGTTTTAATTCATAGAGAAATTGTTGTATAAATATACGAGTAATTTCATAACCATTACAAAAGGCGAAAAAGTACGTGCTCTTTTAGCACCACTAATTTAGTATGAAGGATTCACAAAAAATGTATTCTGGATTGTTAGAGGTTTTTTTCTAAATTAAGCTACTAGATGTATCCCCTTTTTTGTTTCCAAGCCCTGTAATAAGAGTTTTCTACCAAATATTTGCAGTTTATTCGCGCAGCATTTCATAACTTTCTGTCTACTCCGTAGAGAAAAAGTAAAATCCGCATCCGCCAGAGCTCAAACCCTAAGACCTTCCAATCAGTGATACTGCAGATGCCGTACTGTTGCGCTGAGCTATTACAACAGGTATGTGAAGTTGGCAGGCTGAATTTTGAAAAACACAAATATTTTTGAGAGTTCTGAGTAGCGAACAAAGAGTTCTTCAATTTTCGAAAAGTTTCGAAAAAAGTTCTGCAAATTTTCAAAAAGTATTGCAAAAAATTAAACTCAAAACCAAAATAGGGCTGCGTACTAAAGTCGGAGTTTACGAAATTTTCTATGAAGTCCATATTGCGGTCAAAGAGGTCTATAGTTCCCAAAAAACACCTTGTTGCAATGGGTGCAATTAGCCGATAAGGCAAATCTCTTCTATCATAATATATGCCACTGCCATTGTCAGTCTAATACATCAATTCTTACGTACTGTGGCTTAGAATTATAAGATTCTACTTGGACACTTACACCAGAACAGAGTCAACGTCGAGTATAAAAAATGCTGGAGATTGCTTTCTTAGAAGCCAGCAGTGTAACGAATGCTGGGATGGTTCCAAAAGCCCACGAACACCTCCCACTACCCCACCTAACATCTCCCAACATCATCCTAGTCATTTAATCTCTCATCATCATCCTATCGAATAATAATAATAATAACAACAATAATAATAATATCATCCTATCACCTCATAATTGATTATTCAAGGCTAATAACCTTGTCTTAACGAAGGGATACGGCCGGAAGGCTGATCCCCTTAATTCCACACGTTGATCTCTCCGGGATAAAACACGACTGAGCCTCGGAAGAGAGAAACGTGTTGCGTGATCAGTAGTGGCTCATACGCGAATAATAAAAACAATAATAATAATAATAAAATTAATTATTTAATTTGTATATTTATTATGTATAATAGTACATTTTCAAAGTATTTTATATTCCAAGTCTTATGCCGTCTCTGGACTGATTGATTATTTCGTATTTCCGGTAGCGTCAATAGCTACGATTGATTGATAATTCCGGGAGCAACAACATAGATCATCAGTCCCGTAAGTGTTTTTTTCTTGGGGCGTGTTTTTTTCGTGAGTTGGCTGTGATCTTTTCCAGATTGATGGTGAGATCCGGCGCCGACCTACCTGTCGGTTAGTGGGTTTTCCCCAACCAGGTTTCTCCTACCAGCGGAAACGAGCTCTAAGCTCCCGACTGGTCTCCCGCCATATGTAGTAGTGTAGTGCATGTAAGTGTAAGTGTGTGTAATGGGTGAGGATAGGATCAGGAAAGGGAAGGAAAGATCGTGCGCGGTACGTAGCCCGTTTATTAAGGTTCTGTACCGCCATTCGGGTGGTATTGATCGGAGAAACCACTGACAACTACCGATCAAAGCAGTCGGCCACTAGAATTCTCTTCCAGACAGCGACTCGACCAAGCAATTTTGCTAGTGTCGAAAATCCATGTCATCGTCGGGACATCCGGTCCTCCAGGACCTCCGCCTCCGGTCAGAGGCATTGCAGTAACATCAGTTGTCATCAGGCGACATTGCTGCGAAGGGGTTGCTATAGAGCGGGCCTTATCGGGTCCGGGCGCCGGGGCGGCCCAGCTACCGGCGAAGTAAGCACGATGTGTCATCCCCTATAAAGGGCGCAGTGGCGCACAGGTCGCCGTGATACACAGGGTATACGGACGCAGATGCTGACCGCCTCCCCGGCGTGAACTCTGTACGGTAAGGGATGACCAAACGCACGCCGGGGATGGCAGCAACCTCAAGTGTAAACCGCGAGTCTCCGTCACACTAAGGTTGAGTCAGGACACCCCTTGCTCCGAGGGCGGGTAAATAATCAGCGCCCTCAGAGCTAGGCAGACAGTGGTACACAGCAGTGTTGTGGAGCAGACGCCGAGAGAGCTCCTCGCTGGCAGCGCCTAGTGTCGGGGAGACCAGTTGGAAGGATGGGCCGCCAGCGGAGAAGGCACTACATAGAACTCCTGACCGCGGCTTACGGGCCGTTTGGACGGGCTAGTGCCAGATCCGCTGTGTGGGACTCCTGACCGCGGTCTTCTCGGTGGGGGACGTTGTCTGTGCCTGTCTTCTCTTTGGGGACGTTGTCTGCGCCTGCAAGCTTCGTAGACGAAACAACTGTGCCTTAGTGCGACGGAGACGCCGCAGCCGACGGACTAAGGCAGGTGTGACACGAGGAGTAGGGACCAACATGTAAGCTGCAAAATAAATAAAACTGTTAATCAGAGCTACGCGTTCTACTTGATCCCTTTATGTCCCATCACGACACAGTTAATGTCCTGAGTCATCTCTCCCTGCCAATTGCCATGGTCATTAAAACCGTAAGTGTAGTACATGTATAGGTGAGGTGGCGGCGATCTCCCGCCAGCGCCGATCTACATGTCGACTGGCGGGATTTTCTCCAACCCAGCTATATTTTATCAGTGAGGCAAGCTCAGTCGGATCATACTCTGAGCTTCCGACTGGTCTCCCGACATGTGTGGTAGTGTACTGCATACGTGTGTAAGTCAGGGATGAGGAAAGGTGAATGTAAAAGAAGGAATGATCGCGCACGACCCGGTTGTTAGGGTGCTGGTAAAAGCTTTGAGAGGATCTGACTGGCACCTGCGGGGGCGGGGGGGGGCCGTTCGCGCTCAGGGGATGGAGCAGGGGCTAAGGCGCGACGGAGCAACCGTCGCGCGGCGAAAGCCTCGAGCGACGGCGAAGGCGAGGGAAAGGGCGAGGGCGACAGAGCCGACGAAAGGCGCGAGCATCGCTCCAATCCATTATGCAAACGGTCGCCACCGGGCGCAGCAGCGTCGCCGGAGCGCGACACTCATTAGCAAGTCGAAAGCGCGAAGGCGCGGCGCGGAGTGGGGCGTGGAGTGGCGTGGCGTGGCGCGGGACTAGGCGGGGTGTGGCGCGAGGCAAGGAGTGGAGCGGAGAGCGAGGTTGGGCGGGACAGATCGGTGCTAGCTTGGCCGCTTGGCTGGGTGCCCAGCCGACACCCCCTCCCCCCGAGCCTGTCGTACCACCTTCTTCCCTTACAGACTCGCCCGTACGAACGATTTAGTACTTTACGTGGTATACTGACACGTCATCTGAAAGGCATCATTCCCTTTTCTCACCTTTTCGCCTGTGCAGGCTGCCATTAGCACACAAAAACGAACCAAACCTGCTTCAGGAAAATAGTTTTTTTTTACTTATTTCGATGTATGAAACGATTGGTACATTCATTGTGCATGCTGTAATAACCATTTCTAACAGCTTGGTATGTCCAATTAGCACGTTTAAAACGCTGCATGGCACAAAATAGTTACCACAGCTGAATGACATCTATAGGTCTAGTTAACTGAGCTTCAAAAATTAATTGTGGTCTCAGTAGTGATCTGAAAGAAAGTTGACGAGTGGCAATAGGTGGAATCTTGTAAATGTATTATCTTAATTTTCTGATTGCACTCTTAATAATAGACTTAACTTTTTCCAAATTATAAAATTTTAGGTAAAAAAGTGTTGAAATCACATATTGGAGACGATGGTTTTGAATATTTTTGTATCGTCTCGTTCAAGTCACCAAATTATAATAATATTGGTACGACTTCGTTGCTCACCAATTTGTACTCATCCCTAAACAGTATTTGAGTAAGTCATCCAGCGTGCGTGCGTTAACATATGTGATTATGTCTCTCACGGCTAGATCACTTCCCGAGCAAAAATCGAGACAAATGAGGTGTCATTACACGCGTCTCGGTCTCCTGATGGGGAACATTTTCTTCCATGATGTTGGCAACACTGATGTTGACATATTTACGTGAACAATTGAAGTTAATTTTAACAAGTGACGAACGAGGGATATTTCATTTTAAATTATATCCTTAGGCCTAATAACGTATTTAAAATATAATTGCAAAATCTACGAACACTATTGCAATTGAACTTATTAAATTTGGAGAATTTCAAGTGAATACGGAGAAAACAAAACTGTGAGTAATGTTAGAGAATGAATCAACTTTGTTATGTTCAACTTCTCACTTTTACATTTCTTAGTGTACAAATACCGAAACCAATACGAATACCGATTTTCATATGAACTCACAAAGTACACATATTCAACTTAACTAATACCTTATTAACATAAACATACAAACCAGTTGTTTTTTAATGTTTACTTAGATTCGCATACGAAACGATTAATAGAGCAATTGCAAACGTGGAAGTGAACACAAATTAGACTGGGTTTGAGGAGTTTTAATCTCTTCAAAAATTATGGGAGAAAAATATGGAAGTGTTAAGCAAATCCAGAAATGATTTGCTTAGTCATTTAAAACAACATTTAATGTTGTAGATGATTTTGCGTAAGAATTTTCGTAACTAACTGAAAATGATCTTATATTAGGATTAGAGCATAACCGAGAAGAACAACTTGGTGTGGTCGATGTGGTGTGATGGATGTGATGTAATGGATGAACAGGTGATCTTTGTGCATTATGGTGCATATTAGCAAAAATCATAAAACGAGTAGATTGATTAAACTTTAACTATTCGCATTATTAATACCTTCAAGTATTTCTTACAACGATTATAATTTTTAAATTGCAATATTACAACTTCATAAGCTATATGGAGGTTAACTTACTAGGCCATTGGATGTTGGGGATTTTTGAAGGCGAGTATAACATTATCAGCTACTATTATTCATTGGTAAGTGTAATTCCAGATACTGTAAGAACATATTTGAACAAAGTAACGGATGAACGAAATGACGTATGAAAGAAATTTTCTACTCATGAAGATACTTTTAAAATAGTTTACAGCGTCGGCGACGCCACATTCAACTAGTAGTTAATATGCGGAAACTCATCGTACGTCCAATTGGCACGTTTAAAAAGCTGCATGACACAAAATAGCTACCATAGCTGAATGACGTCTATAGGTCTAGTTAACTGAGCTCCAAAAATTAATTGTGGTCCCAGTCGTGATCTAAAGGAAAGTTGACGAGTGGCAATAGGTAGAATCTTGTAAATGTATTATCTTAATACAAAATTATAACAAATATAGAAACGATACAATTAACACTGCACAGGCAATATTATTTTATATTAATTCCATCAATATTAATGCATATTGTATTAAATCTAATTAGCGAGAAGACATTCATTATTAATGATCTATTTAAAATTTTAAACGACCTAGAAAATTGTGCGTGGTCATTTTTCTACTTTACTTGTCGACGTTGCAGTTCACACAGATTAAATGGGTACTTATTTAACAAATTGCAATTACCATTGTGTTCCCATGTTCATTTTGTATCCTGTGTAAGAAAGACATAACCAAACTAATGACTATTATTCAACTTCATTCTGGAACACTAAAACAATAATGTTCGATCGCCCACTAATGTATTAAATCAAGCCTCGTTACGTCCGTATTCATGAACCATTACCTCTCAAATGAATGCGAGCCTCTGACTAGTACAGACAGCTCAGTGAAGAGAGACATGAATTGTGTTTGAATTTAACCTTGCATATCGCTATGTCCTGTCAGAATGTATTTACTTTCTACTATACAAAATACTTGTCAGACTGATAAACTATTGAGAAACAACTCATACCAGGAAATACTTTTTAGTATATTCGTTTCTTGTTTATCAATAAAATAGAGCACATTGTTGGTTTATAGTGTATTTAGTTATGTATTTTCTGTATTAAGTGTATAAGAAGTTTCTGATGAGTTATTCCTATGTATTAGAGTTAGGGCCGGTTGCATTAACATTCGATATGGAATCCATAAGCTTATTGATTCTATAAAATAGTCTACAGCGGCAAAACGTTTTTCTGAAACGACCAATACGACTTATGGAACCTACAAAATGTTCTATATCTTATAGGTCCTGAGACATGTCTACAAATGCTTATAGAATCTACAAATAAGCAACATGGCGACACTGCGCACTGCTGCAAGCATCTGTTTACTAGTGTTTGAGGTTATTGGTGGTTCTTGGCGTCCGTGTGATATAATATTTTTTTAGAGTTTTATTCGGTGTGTAGGGTGCGTTTTTGGTGTATTTTTGAGTGTTGAATTTTAGTGAATATTATTCATACGGACATATTAGTTTACTTTTTATTTAATTCTTATTTAAGTACAGTTTATTCTTTAATAAACTGTACTTAAATAAGAATTAAATAAAAAGTAAACTAATATGTATGTATGAATGAATATAATGCAATAAAACGAAATTGCTACTGAGAACGTATAGAGACAAACTAACACTCCGCCAAAACCACCTCGCCAGAGCTCAGCACACACTAAGAACGTGCAAAACGAAACACAGAATACGCACTATTCAAATATCGACTGTGTCGCTATATAGTGGTGTCATTTTGAAGTACTTATAGAACCTATAGTTATAGATTCCATACATTTGCTTTATGCAACGGTGAACGGCCTGTAGAGCCTATACATTTTGTAGAACCCATTGCTATGGAACCCGTATGGAAAGCTTTATGCAACCGGCCCTTAGTATTTAATTCGTCAAGCATCCCACAACCTAAAATAATTTTCTAAATCGTATAAAATGTACATATTGCAATTTGCTTAAATGCTTAAGAAATATCAAGCAACCGAAGATAAATGTTATTTTCCTAACCGAATTCGAAATAAGTAAAACTACAATTTAGATCATAAATGAAATATTCACAATTTAATTACCAACATGTTTATTTAGAAATAGATGCCATTTCAGGAAATCAATATACTAGAAAGACCTGAATTGTGCCTCCGATGCTTTCATTTCAATTTCATATCATGAGAAAAATCACAATTCTTTTTTTACTGTCAATGTTGATGAAAAATAAACTAAACAAACATATAGATATATAGATAGATAGATAGATTTACTAGTTCGCGGCCCTAGCACACTCCCCTGGGGGCACCAGAAGTTACATCGACTTTTGATGAATATTTATCGTCTATCCTGACTGTTTGAGTGCGCCCCGAAAGAAATTCTTTTATCCACAAGATTATTCGATGATCTAATCCCGTTTCTGACAATTTGGCAATTAAAAGACCGTGTGGAACAAGATCGAATGCCTTAGAAAAATCTAATATTATTGCATCGACCCTACTCCAGTCTGGCTGTCGCACGAATACCCAGGACGAAAACCGTATTGATTTTGAAATAGCCAATCAGTTTTATTCCAAACTTTTCTAATATACACTGCAATTAAGTGTTCCATCTGCTTGCATACGACTGATGTCAAACTAATAGGCCTGTAGTTGTTAACAACCCTTCTGTCTCTTCCTTTGTGAATCGGTACTACAATTGCCTCCTTCCAATTTTGAGGAATCATATTATTGTTATTATTATTATTATTATTATTATTATTATTATTTATAGTTAAGGACGGCTAGAGGTAGAAGTGCAAAGTTAATTGTCCCCTCTCACAGAATTATGTCAGAGGAGACTGGTAGTAAATAATTTTTTTGGACGGCCTATTCCATATACAATGCAGAAAAACAGTATTCCCAAGATTCGGTGTTGTAGTATAGGCATACTATCATTTTGAGATAATGTAACCGCTGAAGTCTGGTTACATCCTTCAAGACCGTCGGGAATGATTGAAATGACGTCCGATAAGGGGAGAGAGCCGTCGTAACAGTTACCATATGCTTCACAGAGAGCGCTATAACAAAAGGCAAGGTTTTGGAACGCGCTCCTACACGCAAGATTGCTCAAACAATCAAAATTTTCGAGCAGAAATAGCCAGAATTTCTCTCAAGAAAGAGAGTAACTCTGCCATTTTAAATGCAGCCCGTGGTTGAAGAACGACGTACATCGGGTGGCTTCGCATTGCTTGGACTCGTGTGGGATGACTACTATAGAAAAGCTTAGTAAAGGTAAACTTTTATGATAATTATGAATTTAATCATCTCTAATGTATATGAGAAGATGTGATTTCTGAATAATATTTGGAAAATGAATTGAAGTGATCGCACCAAAAAACGATAGAAAATGTCATACATTTTGGCGATCATTCAAAATAACATAGCAGGTGCTATTCTCTTTTATTTCAGCTTTTTTTGTATTTTGGTTCTTAATACATGATACATACGTACATAGATTGCTGACAAATTCGACATTTTCGAACCAGTATGAAGCCTACTTCGAGACGCCGCAACGGTATGGCATGATCATAATCGGAAATGGAAAAAGAATTTTCTACCATAAGACCACAAAAATAGCTTTTAGCTCGTAATCCAAGCGGGCATAAAAAAATGACACTTTCAATTCAGTATGGCGGACAGTTCGAGACGCCGCTTCGGTATTCGGTACATTCCTTCACACTTTGGCTATCTAACGAACAATATATTATATTTTATTATATAGGAGCGAATATTTTGTCAACAAAACTCGAAAAAAAACTCTCTTTTCTGTATTCAAAATTCGACTAAAATATGGTTTAGGATAGAGACCACAGAATTATGAAAACGTGCACAAAATTCACTTCTCCCCATAGCCCGTCATACGCAGTTTTTAACTGTTTTTTGACGTAAATAAATAAATAAATAAATAAAACAATATACAACTAGAATTAGCTGTGTACTCATTTCCCAATGGCCGGTTTTGTTTTCGACATATTTAAAAAATTGCGGAGCGCAACGCCGACACCTACAGGCCACCATACTTGCGTTTCCTTGTTCCCTTTAACACTGGCTAACTTCTCAAAAAAATTTAGCTTAAAGTTACGTCGATTTTCTTGCTGGCTCACGGTCTATGAGCCTAAAGAGCACAAAAGTACCTCGTATGATTGAAGGACAGCAAATCATATTTGTTAGATTTTTAACGTTTTGTTATTCAGTCGTTAATTAAACTCAGATAATAGACATTAATTTATGCATGTAAACCCATTTGTCTTCTGAGCAGTAGTGCACAAGTAGAAGTAAAACTTAATAGCCATATATCAAAGTATGAGAATTATCGAATAGGATTATTCAGCATTTCAACCAAAGTTTACAAATAGGAATGGATTTTGCTTTATTGCTTGGTTAAAAAAGCCAGAATTAAAGTACAATTGTAACGATAAATGTTGGATTTATTTATTTGTCAAAAAACAGTAAAAACTGTATATGACGTGTGGGGAAAGAAATTTATCTGCGCACATTTTCTTGAGGGCCAGAATTTTATTAAAAAAACACGAAAAAAACAAAAAAAACAAAAAATGAATTTAGAAAATAATTATTTTAGAAAAATAAAGATATTTGAAAAATGTTTTTTCCCGAGTTATAGAAAATCAATTTCAACTGTAAATGAACTACAAGCAAAAGGAGTGCTCAACAAAACGTGCGCACAGTGAAGCTACATTAACGTCCAGAAGCAAAACAAGGGGCCATCTCAGCATTTGCTCAATGGATCAGGGAAACTGGACAAAAACCTGATCGAGATGGGGGTCATTGACCCGGAAGCTGAAGTACATTACTTGTTACAGGCGTATTAAATATTTTTTTAAATGTATACAATGCAAACATAAACTAATTCATTATATATCTTTGTTTTGTTACATTAAACATTATTTTTCTTTTTCACGATCAGTATAGTCTCTAATTGTATAGAAACAGTTTTGCAGCAGAAAAGATTTTACTTTTAACTTAAATTTGTGTACCGACTTTAATTGTTTTATGTCATCTGGCAATGCGTTGTAAAGTAACGTACATGTATTGTATGTTGATTTCTTGTACTGAGCTGTTGATACTGACACTTGATGCACGTGATTTCTACGGCGTGTGTTGTAATTATAAATATCAATATTGCATGAAAATATGAACCCTCCGTTAAGTAGGTCATTTTTGACAAATATTACAGATTCGTAAATAAATAGACAAGGCAATGGTAGGATTCCAAGCTCAATGAAAAGAGGCTTGCAGGAATCACGTGGAAGGCATTTTTTCATTATTCGAATAATTTTCTTTTGCAATCTGAAGGTCTGAATACTACAGGATGAGCTTCCCCAGAATATTATGCCATATCTCAGGCGGGAATGCACATTTGCAAAATAGACGCAACGAGCTGCATGAAGGCTGACAGAATTTGAAAGAATTCTGAATGCATAGCATAATGAACTTAATTTAGTGTTTAATTCTGTTATATGTACATTCCATTTGAGGTTTGATTGAATTGAAAGACCGAAAAATTTTGTTGCCTCAACATCGGCTAATTGCATATTGTTCATTTTCAATGGAACATGCGATTTCCAATTTGAGATGCAAAAATGCATTGAAACAGTTTTTCTTTCGTTAACAATTAATTTGTTATTAATAAACCAATATGAAGCTTTTGAAACTGTACTATTTACTGCTTCTTTTTTGCAAAGAACATTCGTGTCATCAGCAAACAGAACCGTTCTTCCATTTTTAATAGACGAGGGCATATCGTTTACATATAACAGAAAGAGAATAGGACCTAAGATCGAACCTTGCGGGACCCCATGCACAATTGGTAAAGAATTGGAAATATAAGTATGTAATGTCCTTTCCTGCCAGTATGGTATTTCTACTCTTTGAGTCCGATGTTTAAGGTAAGAAGTTATCCAATCTAGGGCAATACCACGAATTCCATACGAAGGTAATTTTGAGAGCAAGATCTTATGGTCAATAATGTCAAAAGCTTCCGAGAGATCTAAGAATAGTCCAATGGGTATTTCATTTTGGTCTACTGATGAAGCAACATCTTTGAGAAAAGAAAAAATGGCAGTTTTCGTAGATTTTGATTTTCTAAAACCGTGTTGTGAGTCTGAAAACGCTCTGTTTTTCCTGAGAAATGTTTCCATTCGTAAGTAGAAAAGCCTTTCTAATATTTTTGAGAAAACTGACAAAAGAGAAATTGGCCGGTAATTTTGAATATCTTTTTGTTCTTTTTTAAAAAAGTGGCTTAATTTTTGCTGTTTTGAAAATATCTGGAAATATTCCTGTACATAAAGAAGCATTGAAAATGTGAATTAACGGATGTATAAAGGCAGGTGCACAAGTTTTTAATAAACAATCCGGAAATTCATCTAAACCAGATGAATATTTATTTTTTAGTTTACTGACTATTCTGAGGATTTCGTTGGGAGAAGTTTCGGGAATAAACATCGTATCTGAAATTTTCTGGGAAGTGTAAAATGTTGAATTTTGTGATTTTAGTTCCTTCGTGTGATCAGACGCAATTCTGGGAAAGTGTTTGTTGAAGAGATTGGCAATATTCATTGGATATATTCATTTCTGTTAAATCAGTCAAATGTACATTACATTGATGCCAGTAAACTATTAGATGTGTAAATATTCGAACCATTTATTGTATAGGAGGATATTTGTGTTTTTGTATAATTTATTTTGTGTGTTAAGTGTTTATTGTAGTATGTAATTTCTATTCAGCTATGAATATGTGAACTGTATTTTTCATTTCTTTGTAAAGTGACTTGTGTTCGTGTAACTTGTGTTCGTGAGTGTATCAGTACAATTTCTTATTGTGATAGGTTGCGAACATAGATTGTTTGTTTATTCAGTACCAGTTGACCTGAACTTAATATAACTTTCATTTAAAATATATTGCCTAATTATTTAACAGCAGTTACTCGACTTGTTGTTTAATTATATGCATCAAAGACGTACCCACTCCCAAATTGATTAAGGAATTAATTTTTTTAGCAATTAGCAATTCCCTGAATTATAATATATAATATAATAATTTTAATATTTATTGTAAATACCCCTTATGTAAAGTAGATAAATTGTCATAAAATTTGTCAGCGAAAAATCGCCCCCCAAATGACATATTACCAGTCACTAATAAAGTTGCGCATATACTCTCACCGTAAAACTAGTGGTGTTAAAACAGCAGCTACTTTCTTCCTCGTATTTTCACGCAAAAGTTTACGAAATGAACTGAAAATTGCGAAAAATTGTACATGACCTGATTTCAAAATCTATCTTTCAGGAACATACTTCATTAAGAGAAATATCTCTATTTTCATATTTGTAGTTGTAGGAAGACGCTGAAAAAAGTTTGAAATTTTGCAACTTTTGAAAAATTAACGAAAATGAAACTTGCACAATTCTCTTAAACGCCCTTTACCCAACCCAACAGCAAAATGTAATAAAAAACGAAAGAACCATTCTTTTAAAATTTTGAAAACGTCTCAAGGATTTCATGTCAAGTACCCCACCAAACCTACAATATCGGTTTCAAATTAAAGGAGCCGCGACATCAGTCAGATAGACTGGGGAATATCACCTTTGGACAAATTCGGATGATAGGTTTAGCCGCTAGCGTTGTTGAAAGACAGGACGGACAGACGTTTTGTCGTCATTCGATTTTACGGTATCAAGGACCCAGAAAATATGGATTTTGGCACCACCACGTATTAGAGCAGGCTGTTCCTACTCGGACTCTCACGGGCACGGGCGCCCGCGGGCGCCCGCGAGCTCGCCCGCAGGCAATCGTGGCTAGCCTAAGAGGAGGTTGTGGAGGGGGAAGCGCTCTTATCACATTCGTTGTTCTTTTCGTGGAAGCAACGTGAGTAGTGCGATGGCTGGCAGTGGAAGCTACAACGACTTTTTCTGTGTCACCGGAAACCTTGCCATCGTCGATGCAGTTGGAGATAAGATTTGAAGGACTTCCTACTACTAAAGAACAGATATTTTAATACTCTTAATTTGTTGCGGTGATATCGGAATTTGCATGTGGAAGTCTTCCCCAAGCTTGATAAAATGCAGCTAAGATTATATCTATGGGTGGATTTCTGAGCCGCGGATTCTTCGAGCCCCGGCTTGAAACGCCAGTTTCGCTTGATAAGACGCGGCTTTGGCGAAGTTTCGCGGCCGCGGGTCGACCCGCGGCTTGAAAATTTCAGACCTCGGCGAAGGGTGGTTTGAAGCCGCGGATCATTCACTCAAATAGTTGAAAATGGAGCACTTCAGACGTATGGAAGAATTTCGAGCCAATGTTCAGCGGCTGAGGACACTAAACCCGAGAACAAGAGTGTTGCGGGATCGCAGCAATCCCATAGAAGAAAACAACGATCGGGAATTTCGGAGAAGATTTCGCTTTTCGAAAGAAACTGTAATTCATTTGGCTGAAATGTTGCGACCTAACCTCAATCACATGGATGGTAGAGGATCCGGTATACCCGTGATAATTCAACTTTTAGTGGTTCTAAGGTTAGTAAAATGAATGTAAATCTTCATTTCAGGAAGTTCACATTTTAATTATTTCTTATGTATAGTGAAGTGCATTAATTCTCATTTTCACGTCCGAATTGGAAATAAAGTTTTCTTTAAAAGAGAAATAAACGCGTGTTAAAATAAGTTTTTTTGTTCAAGATTTTACGCCACAGGTGCCTTCCACATGGTAGTGGGTGACTTGATCGGAATTCATGAGAGTATGGTGTGCCGCTTGGTAAAACGTGTGTCTGAGGTAATATGCTCTTGGAAGCAAAGGTACATCTACTTTCCAAATAGGCAGGAACACTCCTCTATTAAACGTTTTTCTCAGCTATCCAGAGACAATTTTCCTGGTATATTGGGTGCCATTGACTGCACTCACATTAGTATTGTGTGCCCTTGTAAAGATAACGCAGGGATATTCTATAATAGGAAAAGATTTTATTCTGTTAATTGTCAGGTAATTAGTGATCCTGATATGAAAATAACAAACATTGTGGCAAGGTGGCCAGGGTCCACACATGACAGTAGAATTTTTAGAAATTCAGTCATAAAAGGTGTCTTGGAACGTGGAATCTATTCTGGCCATCTAATTGGCGATAGCGGATACCCATGTGCACGTTATCTGTTAACTCCCGTGCTCAATGAGATAAGCAACGCTGAGAGACGTTACAACACAGCTCACAAAAGAGCTAGGAATATTGTAGAAAGATTATTTGGCTGTTGGAAAAAAAGATTTCCATGTCTGCACTATACTCTAAGGACAAAGTTAGATACAAGCCTGAAAATAATAGTAGCTACAGCAATTCTACACAATATTGCTATTGAAAGAAAAGAAAAGGAATTTAATGAAGAAATTGCAGAGGAGGAAGTTGAAGCTGTTCCAGATCAAGCGGACAATGTTTTAGGATTCAGATGGAGAGCTCACTTGATTCAAACCCATTTTTTCAGAATTATTTATAAATAAAAACAAAATATACAAATTAATGTTTTTTATGTCTTTTAACATTACACTTTTGTTGCTTTTTAAATTCAAGCAAAGCTGTTTTTCTCTTGATTTTCAGCGTTTGCAATTTTACTGCATGTTGTTTCGTTTTTTCTTTATGCTCACGTTCTGCCATTTTCAGTAATTCCTCCTCGTAATTTTTTTTTCTGAAAAAAGAAAGAAATTAAAATATGGAGTTTTATTTTAATCAGTGACTTTAAACTATGATTTCAAGAAAATTGCATCTAATATTTACATTTCAGATATTCATTTAATTAATTCACAATTCATTTAATTTTTGTCAAACAAATATAAAAAAACTGCAAATAACAGCCTACAAACTAAACAAAATGCAAGGACTATATTTTAGAAATGCAAGCAAATGACTATTCAGAACAGTATTATTTAAATATGTCATTATTAAACTTACTTTTTTACTTCTGATGCTTTTTTCTGGGTAACAGGCATAGAAATTGAACCAGAAAAACTAAGAGCATCATTTGTTTCCATGACATCTTTCTCCTGACTGCAATTTATATTTCCACAATTATCAATAATTGTGGGAATATCTAGTACCACAAAACCTCCTACAAATAGAATAAAACAATTAAAAACTATTATTTTTCAAAATATACTTCAAAAGACACATACATATTTTCTAACGTGCAATAAAAAATGACAAAGAGAATACCTGGAATACAAAGGCATCATCATCATAAGCCATTTCTAATGGTTCAAATGATGCTCCTAGCATCCCTGCCACAACTTCTTCTGCTTCATCCATCTTTTTGTTTGTGATGGACCTCCTCCAGTGCTTCTGGCCTCATTCCTTGATGCATCAAGAGCTTTTTTGCACCATCTTTCAAACGCTTCCAGAGGTCTAAACAATAACAAAGATTGACACAAAACCATTTTATAAATGAAAAACATATCATTTTGCAAATAATTACTATCCAAATGCAAATTGCAGACATTGATTTAACATAAATTACGTTTATTATGTTTGAATTAGCAAATCTCTTACTGCATTGCTGTTTGAAGAACAGAAGATTTTAGCAAGTACCATCCATTTGTATCAATATCTGTAGATTATTCATATCTAATAGAAAAAGGTAACCCAGAAGGGAACATCATAGACCTCAAGATAAATTAGCTTGTGGTAGATAAAGTCCAGCAGACAAAAAACTGCCCACTAATTTTGACAATTATATAAACATTTACAGATTATATATATTTTTTAAATTTAATTCAAAATCAACTCATTCCACGAGAACAATCATACCACATAAAAAGATAAACATGTCATTGCTACAAATTAACAGAACTGCAAGTAATGAGATTGCTTTAATGAATATGCAATATTTATATTTAAAGCGTTTACTCTTAGAATTAAGTTTTTTGCTAGTCCTGACATTTAAAAGTAGGTATTTCTGTTTTAAGAAAACTAGAGCAACTACAAAATATTATATTTGGTCACAAAAACTTACTCTGAAGTTGTTCACAATTACGTGCAGGTCTGCCTGGATTTGATGCGTTGAATTCTTGGCATATATTCAACCACGCTTGCTTTTTTTCTGAAATTACATCGTTTGTATATGCCTTATTACACAAAATAGGGTATTTCTGGCAAATTTCTGCCAGAATCCCCTTTCCCGCTTTTCAAAACGAGCCATCTGTAATAACAGAACGAAAATTTGTCGTTGCTTTGTAATTAGTTTATAAAAATGTATTTCAAGTACTTCATTACATTATCGTGTAAAATAAGTATGGAAATACAATACGTACCTTCGATATCAAACGCAAGTTCACTACTTTGCCGCGACGTTTCTACGGATTTCTAATGCAGAAACACACGACGAACGCCGTTCGCATTTGCTAAGGCAACGTTGCCAAACCGATCTTTCCGTCCCGCGGCTTGAGACCGCGGTCTCACCAGACTTTGTCGAACCCTCGTTTTATCAATCGGATTCGCGCCACGGCCGAAGCCATGGTTTCAACCCGTGGTTTCAAATCCGCGGCTCGGACCTCGTCTTAGAAATCCACCCTATGTTTGCGTCACCAAATTGTTAGCAGCTTTTCTTTGCAATGAAAATAATAAAAATCAAAGAAAGAACCCAACTGCAGGACAAGACATTGCAGAGCGTTCTACGTATTGCAACAGCCGAAGGACTGACACCAGACATTGCTTCACTTGTTAAGAAAAATATTTCTAAAATTAATTTCATAAAGTATTGTTGAATTGAACCGAATTTTACTTTTCTTGTTAAACCTCTCCTGAGTGTGAAATTTCTTTCTGATCATGAGCTCCGGCGTGCCCTCCGCTCCCCAACCTAACCGCTCCCTGCTTCTGCTATCAGCGACTAATTGTCGCCAAAGGCCAAGACCAACTCGCGCCCCAATGGCTCATATTTCGCCAGGCGCCGGCAGTGAGTGTTGACACAGCAGTCTGCGCCCGCCAGTCTCCGCCAGTGCCCGCGGTGGCTCGCGGGCGCCCGCGTGCCCGCCCGCGGGGGCAATGTCAAGCTGGCACAACCACTATAGCACAATCGCACCAAACCAAATGGAATATTTAGTACTCATTTATTACTAAATTATTACCCAAAATTAAATTTATTACTCTGGCCATTCTTGAAAAACATGTGGTTGTGCTGGCGTGACTGTCAAGCTAGCACAACCATTTTTAAAAAATTAGCAAAATCGATTCAAACTAATACAAATATTTAGTACTCATTTATTACTAATTTATTACTCAAAAATTAAGTTAATTACTCTCCCCGTTTATGGAAAATAAATTGTTAAACACATCGTAGATATGCAACCCGCATGACACCATGCCTAAATTACAAATACAATTATAGAGCGAACCGATGATCACAATAGAACGAAACCAAAAACATTATTAAATACACATTATATACTACTTTATTATTCCAAAAAATAAACATAATACTGTTGCCGTTTATGAAAAAATATTGTTAAAATCTGAATCACAGTTATTCAAACATACCAGAATTCAAATACGATTATAGAGAAAACCAACGAGCACAATCCAACCAAACCAATCTCATATTCAAGCCCACATTACATATTAATTATTACTCTAAACAGACATTTATTACTCTTGCCATTAAAGAAGAAAAAATTGTTAAAAAATAAATCATATTTGACCATGCCAGAAATTCAAATACGATTATAGAGAAAACCAACGAGCACAATCGAACCAAACCAATCTCATATTCAAGCCCACATTGCATACTAATTAATTACTCGAAACACACATTTATTACTCTTGCCATTAAAGAAGAAAAATTGTTAAAAAATGGATCATATTCGACCATGCCAGAAATTCAAATACGATTATAGAGAAAACCAACGAGCACAATCGAACCAAACAAATCTCATATTCAAGCCCACATTACATACTAATTAATTACTCTAAACAGACATTTATTACTCTTGCCATTAAAGAAGAAACAATTGTTAAAAAATGGATCATATTTGACCATGCCAGAAATTCAAATACGATTATAGAGAAAACCAACGAGCACAATCGAACGAAACCAATCTCATATTCAAGCCCACAATTACATACTAATTAATTACTCTAACAGACATTTATTACTCTTGCCATTAAAGAAGAAAAAATTGTTAAAAAATGGATCATATTCGACCATGCCAGAAATTCAAATACGATATAGAGAAAACCAACTAGCACAATCGAACCAAACCAATCTCATAATCAAGCCCACATTACATACTAATTAATTACCCTAAACACACATTAATTTCTCTTGCCATTAAAGAAGAAAAAATTGTTAAAAAATAAATTCATATTTGACCATGCCAGAAATTCAAATACGATTATAGAGGAAAACCAACGAGCACAATCGAACCAAACCATTACTCGTATTCAAGCCCACATTACATACTAATTATTTACTCTAAACAGACATTTATTACTCTTGCCATTAAAGAAGAAAAAATTTTTAAAAATGGATCATATTTGACCATGCCAGAATTCAAATACGATTATAGAGAAACCAACGAGCACAATCGAACCAAACCAATCTCATATTCAAGCCACATTACATACTAATTATTTACTCTAAACAGACATTTATTACTCTTGCCATTAAAGAAGAAAAACTCCTAAAAATGGATCATATTCGACCATGCCAGAAATTCAAATACGATTATAGAGAAACACCAACGAGCACAATCGAACCAAACCAATCTCATATTCAAGCCCACATTACATATTAATTAATTACCCTAAACAGACATTTATACTCTTGCCATTAAAGAAAAAAAATTGTTAAAATAGATCATATTCGACCATGCCAGAAATTCAAATACGATTATAGAGAAAACCAACGAGCACAATCGAACCAAACCAATCTCATATTCAAGCCCACATTACATACTAATTATTTACTCTAAACAGACATTTATTACTCTTGCCATTAAAGAAGAAAAAATTGTTAAAAATGGATCATATTCGACCATGCCAGAAATTCAAATACGATATAGAGAAAACCAACGAGCACAATCGAACCAAACCAATCTCATATTCAAGCCCACATTACATACTAATTAATTACCCTAAACACACATTAATTTCTCTTGCCATTAAAGAAGAAAAAATTGTTAAAAAATAAATCATATTTGACCATGCCAGAAATTCAAATACGATTATAGAGAAAACCAACGAGCACAATCGAACCAAACCATACTCGTATTCAAGCCCACATTACATACTAATTATTTACTCTAAACAGACATTTATTACTTTGCCATTAAAGAAGAAAAACTCCTAAAAAATGGATCATATTCGACCATGCCAGAAATTCAAATACGATTATAGAGAAAACCAACGAGCACAATCGAACGAAACCAATCTCATATTCAAGCCCATATTACATACTAATGAATTACTCTAAACACACATTTATTACTCTTGCCATTAAAGAAGAAAAAATTGTTAAAAAATGGATCATATTTGACCATGCCAGAAATTCAAATACGATTATAGAGAAAACCAACGAGCACAATCGAACCAAACCAATCTCATATTCAAGCCCACATTACATACTAATTAATTACTCGAAACACACATTTATTACTCTTGCCATTCAAGAAGAAAAATTGTTAAAAAATGATTCATATTCGACCATGCCAGAAATTCAAATACGATTATAGGGAAAACCAACGAGCACAATCGAACCAAACCATCTCATATTCAAGCCCACATTACATACTAATTATTTACTCTAAACAGACATTTATTACTCTTGCCATTGAAGAAGAAAAAATTGTTAAAAAATGGAAAACTCTCTGGGAAAACTGTCTCCCGTTAATACAGTAAAATCTGTCTAAACCGGAAACGATTGGGACAAAAAATTTGCGGTTTAGGGAGGTTTCCGTTTTAGGCAGAATTGTCCGTTTATGACACTTTTTATGTTGATATTTCCGTCCTGAAACTAGTAAGATGATTTTATTATAATTATAAAAACTATACTAACACGAAAATCATTTATGGAAAAAATCAACAATAAATGTAAATGTAATTAGTATGTAATGTGGGCTTGAATATGAGATTGGTTTGGTTCGATTGTGCTCGTTGGTTTTCTCTATAATCGTATTTGAATTTCTGGCATGGTCGAATATGATCCATTTTTTATCAATTTTTCTTCTTTAATGGCAAGAGTAATAAATGTGTGTTTAGGGTAATTTAAGTAGTATGTAATGTGGGCTTGAATATGAGATTGGTTTCGTTCGATTGTGCTCGTTGGTTTTCTCTATAATCGTATTTGAATTTCTGGCATGGTCAAATATGATCCATTTTTTTAACAATTTTTTCTTCTTTAATGGCAAGAGTAATTAATGTGTGTTTAGGGTAATTAATTAATATGTAATGTGCGCTTAATTATGATCTTCGTTTGGTTCGATTGTGCTCGTTGGTTTTCTCTATAATCGTATTTGAATTTCTGGTATGGTCGAATATGATCCATTTTTAACAATTTTTTCTTCTTTAATGGCGAGAGTAATAAATGTCTGTTTCGAGTAAATAATTAGTATGTAATGTGGGCTTGAATATGAGATTGGTTTGGTTCGATTGTGCTCGTTGGTTTTCTCTATAATCGTATTTGAATTTCTGGCATGGTCAAATATGATTTATTTTTTAACAATTTTTCTTCTTTAATGGCAAGAGAAATTAATGTGTGTTTAGGGTAATTAATTAGTATGTAATATGGGCTTGAATATGAGATGGGTTTCGTTCGATTGTGCTCGTTGGTTTTCTCTATAATCGTATTTGAATTTCTGGCATGGTCGAATATGATCCATTTTTTAACAATTTTTTCTTCTTTAATGGCAAGAGTAATAAATGTCTGTTTAAGGTAATAATTAATATGTAATGTGGGCTTAATTATGATTTTCGTTTGGTTCGATTGTGCTCGTTGGTTTTCTCTATAATCGTATTTGAATTTCTGGCATGGTCGAATATGATCCATTTTTTATCAATTTTTTCTTCTTTAATGGCAAGAGTAATAAATGTGTGTTTCAAGTAATTAATTAGTATGTAATGTGGGCTTAAATTTGATCTTGGTTTGGTTCGATTGTGCTCGCTGGTTTTCTCTATAATCGTATTTGAACTTCTGGCATGGTCGAATATGATCCATTTTTTTAACAATTTTTTCTTCTTTACTGGCAAGAGTAATAAATGTCTGTTTAGAGTAATTATTAGTATGTACATGTAGGCTTGAATATGAGATTGGTTTGGTTCGATTGTGCTAGTTGGTTTTCTCTATAATCGTATTTGAATTTCTGGCATGGTCGAATATGATCCATTTTTTAACAATTGTTTCTTCTTTAATGGCAAGAGTAATAAATGTCTGTTTAGAGTAATTAATTAGTATGTAATGTGGCTTGAATATGAGATTTGTTTGGTTCGATTGTGCTCGTTGGTTTTCTCTATAATCGTATTTGAATTTCTGGCATGGTCAAATATGATCCATTTTTTAACAATTGTTTCTTCTTTAATGCAAGAGTAATAAATGTCTGTTTAGAGTAATTAATTAGTATGTAATGTGGGCTTGAATATGAGATTTGTTTGGTTCGATTGTGCTCGTTGGTTTTCTCTATAATCGTATTTGAATTTCTGGCATGGTCGAATATGATCCATTTTTTAACAATTTTTTCTTCTTTAATGGCAAGAGTAATAAATGTGTGTTTCGAGTAATTAATTAGTATGCAATGTGGGCTTGAATATGAGATTGGTTTGGTTCGATTGTGCTCGTTGGTTTTCTCTATAATCGTATTTGAATTTCTGGTATGTTGAATAACTGTGATTCGGATTTTAACAATATTTTTTCATAAACGGCAACAGTATTATGTTTATTTTTTGGAATAATAAAGTAGTATATAATGTGTATTTAATAATGTTTTTGGTTTCGTTCAATTGTGATCATCGGTTCGCTCTATAATTGTATTTGTAATTTAGGCATGGTGTCATGCGGGTTGCATATCTACGTGTTTAACAATTTATTTTTCATAAACGGGGAGAGTAATTAACTTAATTTTTGAGTAATAAATTAGTAATAAATGAGTACTAAATATTTGTATTAGTTTGAATCGATTTTGCTAATTTTTAAAAATGGTTGTGCTAGCTTGACAGTCACGCCAGCACAACCACATGTTTTTCAAGAATGGCCAGAGTAATAAATTAATTTTTGGGTAATAATTAGTAATAAAGAGTACTAAATATTCCATTTGGTTTGGTGCGATTGTGCTATAGTGGTTGTGCCAGCTTGACATAGCCGCCCGCGGGCAGCTGAGTTGGAACAGCCTGTATTAGAGAATACTTTTCTAAATTTTGCACTGCATTTATCCACTTTTTCGTACCAGGACCCTGTAATCAGAGATTTCCTGGCGAAAATTCGCCGTTTTTTCGCACAACACTACGTAATTTCTCTGTACTGCATAAGCAGTAGCGAGGAAAGTAAAAAAAACACTGCAAAGGGTGACATTGCTGATCTGCTTCCAATGGATATTCTATGGTATTGTGTTTTATACCGTCTAAAACCCGTTTTATTCGCTCATGTTTTCATCATTATTCTGTGCAGAAAATGCGTAGAAAAGTAACGTTAGTTTCTATGCGCTAGTGTTACGGTATCGAAACTGGACGATCAAAGTGGAGTTTTCTACACAGTCATTTTGTTTTCTGTGATACCGTGATAAATATATTTTCTCTGGATTTCGCAAAAAAGCGCCAAATATTAACAGGAGATAATGAACTTGATGGATGATAGCATCTATTGTAAGAGATTAAGTTATATTAGGACAGGGCCGTCAAACGGAGCACGTTCGTGCTCGGAGCGCGCTTGCGCTCCGCTAGGGCACGCAGGGCCCGCGGCCGAGGGAAGCTCGCGCTTCGATTTCTCAGGGATGCACAGAAAGCAGTCAAGGCGGGGCGCAAGAAGACGTATAAAAAGTTTGTTCGAGTGGGCTCTTATATACTGCAAAATGTAACTTCTGCTCTCCAAATGATTTTAAAACGTTTGTATTATTTTAAAATGTTTTTAGGAATGTTTTCGTAAATGCAATTTTGTATTAGGTAAAAGTGTTTAAAACTTAGTGTATTTTAATATTACATAATGTATCCGATTTTACATACTTATTATATATTTTTACTGTTTTCATTACATATTTATGAACTTTTTTCACGTTTTTTGACTTTCTACATATTTTTCCGGACTCTATTCATCATTATTCTATAATTTTTAAGTGCTTTTATTGCGTTCATTTTCACACGAAAGATATGCACATCGTATTTCTTTAAATGTTTATTTTCAATAATAGTGTCAGTGCTTTTCTGAAATTATGATATACAGTATTTATCTTGATTTATTATATATTTTGATTTATATTTATTTTCTCACAAATATTCATTAGAATTAATAATCCTCTTATATTGCTTTCTCTAACACTAAGTACAAACGTGCGTTAATACTTCCGTGGTGTAATGATCAATGCTTGTATGACTGCAGTTTTTATTTACATGTCAATTTCCACTTAAAGTTCGTAAAAATTAATAAATGTCTCTTTATGATATACCAACCGGTGTGTTTCACCCAACTCGCCACATTCGCACGATGTTTTCTCACCCCTGCTTCCCGCCTGTAACTCGAGTGACTTCGCTAAGCTGATATCGCCGCGTGCCCCAAACCTTTGCGAAGGCCATTCGCGTGCTCCATCGTCTGACGGCCCTGTATTAGGACTAAGTAGGGAACGAGACATTAGAATTCAGTTCATTTTATTTTTCATTACATAATCACTTCACACTACAATTCAACATGTAATAACGCTCTTAAAAGTATACAAACAGAATATATCGCACCGGAAGCATAGAAAACTAGAGACAGTACTTAAAAGGAAGGTTAGGGGCGTGATAGTCAAACTGGATGGAATCTACACCTAAAAATAAAAAATGCGTCGTGTTTCTATACAAATTGCATCCCGTCTGATCCGTCACTTTTCTGTACCGATGAAAAATTATGAAAAACGACCTTGTAAAATGAGATTAAATCAATAAATTCTTTTTCAGGGTCAACCGCAAACTCGGGAATTGGAGTCGAAGGCCTGACGTCGGGTCCACTGGCTAAAATAAAAGGGTTCCCAAACATCGGAGTAGACCATCTCAAAGTTTATAGAGCTTCACATGCACTATAACAAGGCTTTTTCTTCGTCACCAATATGTCGACGAGCCGCGTCTTGGAACTGTGGTAGACTGGAAGCTCCTAAGGCCACAAATGGGCTCCACCTCAGTCATGCTTACACCATCACCACCTGTTGGGCGGAAATGAATACGAGAATCCATACATACCTAAAGATCTCAACTCTAGCAAACGTCATTATTAAAAGAAGCGAGGGGTATGTGAAGAAACTAAACGAACACACTAACCGTCTATCAATGAATCTACTGGACAATAGTGAACACATATATAGACTTAAACGCCAATACATATTAGAACTGCCACACCGCTACTTTAATCACTGATTAATAAAAACAACTATAAATGAAAACAGTAAGTCTACGTAATAATGCTATTTGTATAAATTCCAACCAATTACTAAATGCTCATAAGAACAGATTGTAAATTGTGCAGGTGTGAAATAAAATAAAAAATATACACACAACATTCATTATTTGTACGTCAACCAACCACAACGGGAAGTGCAAACCGACGGTTTTCACCACGCGCGAATAGGTGCAACGACAACAATAGATGCCATTCAGGAGGCTGATTGGCGTCTGTGTCATGGCATCATGTCACACTGTAAGTGCCTGTATTGTCGACAGGCAATTGTACTCTGCAGGGCTCACCGCACGCTGACCATTACGGTGCCTGCCACTAACTCTCCAGTCGCTACAGACGAGAGGATAGTTGGGTCTGACGGGCAAGGAGACAGGCAGTGGGTCATCGAACTCTGCTCTCTCGTGGTAAGTGGCATTCCAGGTCTCTCTTTGAGTGAGAATGTTTGGGGTGATATAATGCGTGCGATCAGGACTCCATCCCTATCATTCAATAAGATTTGTAATTTTTGAAAGTCAACTATCACATTTTCTTTTACTTCACACTGTCTGGACCAAACTAAATCGGATAATTTCCTTTAGAAACGAAAATACATTGCATGAGTAGATTGGGCTTTTACCGAGAGCGTTGATCAAGTTGGTATATTGTGTGACTTTCACTGTAATGGTAATATAAGTACCCAGCAATTTTTCTATGATATAGTATTAAGTCAATAAAATCTTTCTTACTCACACTATTTCCCACTTTCTCCCGAAGAAATAAGGCACCTTGGGCTGTATGTTTCTGTAAGTAAGTATTTTTAAAATTTTCCATTTTGAAATGATTCTAATGTACTTTCAGAATCTACTAACATTACACTAGACGTGCATTTCTTCATCTCGTCTGAATAAGATAGAAAAATTATTATTGAGAAATTGATTTTATTAAAAAGTTCGACTTTATTGTTTTCCGAAGTGTCATTTCTCTTCCCGTGTTTCGAACAGGGCTTGGGTTCTCTAAATCTATTGCATAATCCATTAAAAAAACTTGATCGCGTCTCTTGTAGTACATATCGAACGCTCCCAGGAACGATGGATTCGTTTTCGTCCCGGTTGCCGCTCGGCCTCGCCGAGCGCTTCTGGAGTCTTCCCCTTTAAAGCTATTCGTCACTTTCTCCTGGAGAAATAAGGCGCCTTCGGCTGTATGTTTCAACACAAAACTGGTTCGTCTTGATGGCAGAACACCTGCACTCGCTTTTGCATCATATTTATGAGAGTTTCCATGATGGATGAAGAGGAGATGTAGAAGAGAGTTTCAGAGCTGCTGCAGTACAACTGACGTACGAGCATGTGAATACATCTCGTTCATCTTGAAAGACCCGCCAGGCGGACTTCGCCAGGGAACACCAATAACTACGGTTTATGATTTATGTTTCCAGTTTGAAATTCATTTTTTGAAAAGAATATTTTGTTCTCGCATATTTGAATATATTTCATGTGAAATGTTATCTATTTTCAATTTCTAGAAATTTCTTATGATTCAATGTATCTAGGACTTCCAGTAGTGCCCGTAATTATGGATAAACATTCAGCAGTGTTTTGTAATATTAAATGTGCCAGTACAGGTAGTGATGACCTTTCGTGTTCGTACTATGTAAGAACCTTGCCTCTTCCAAATACAGCTAGTATTTAACTTTGGAAGGAAGTAACGTTTCCATCACCAGAATATTCAAAACAATTTGATATGAGTGTTTCGAGTTATCAGCAGTAGCAAAGCGTTGAAAGCCTACTGCTGACGTAACAATGGAACTTGGGCATGCAAATGCATTCCGTCTGGCGTTGCACATTCGTGAAGTCTTCGTTTCTACGAGCCAGCGAGACGAGCACTGCAGATGTACTACAAGTGTAGGATACAAAGTAGTACAACATTTTTATTATTCGTACAAAGCTTTATTACTAAAAATCATTTATTATAATACTTTACTATAATAACTCATTCTCTTCCTATCACCGTTAGCGCGCATGAACGTTTTATAAAGCACCACTCTTAGCTGCAGCTCATGGCTTTTCTTACGGAGTAGTGTTGCCCGCACAGTGGTTCCAGAATTTTCAAAAAACGTAATCACACGAGCTCATTTTGGGTGCATCAGTTGTATGATTCAGTATCTTCCACGCCCAGTCACGCAGAGGTCCTGCACCGTTTTAGCTATGTGGCACACGTGGCATTATAATGAATTAAGGGAGTCCATGACAGAATGTGCTGTAGATGTTTTCTGAGTGTGGGATACAAGTATTGCAAAATGTTGAATACGAATAGCGGGCAGTATTAATTGCCTATAAGGTGGCGCTTTATGAATAATTACCCCAAATATATCTTAGGTAACAATAAACATTACTTTCACACCACCCTTGGATTCTTTTGCAATGTACATGTTCTTTGACAGAAAAGAACCTGGGTATGTCCATTAATTCAATTTCCACTCAACCGTCACTCATATGACCAGGCCCAAGATTCGTCTATAATGACGTGACCACCGTCCCTCTCGTAACGATTCAGTAATTCCTGTGAAAGTGCGCAATAGTACCACCATTGCACCCCAGTGGATCGATGCATTAACACTGCCATTTTTAAAACCACAGAAAGTAAGAATGTGTAGCTCTCTTTTGTAACACGTTTTTTGTCCCTCCTACATCTATTCTTAGCGCTACCATTCTCTGTGCCTGCTTTGCGGCCCTGCTGTTTTGAACTAACAAACGCACAATTAAAACAAGTCGCCACAGTACCCCTTCTCACATTCTTATATCACCTTCAGAACCAGAATGGGAATGCGATTGAGCCCTCTCATGTGACAATAACGTCGATAGAACTTAATACAGCTGGCGGTAGCTCAAAACGCTAGGGGAAGGCGACCCCGAATATAAACCCGGGATGGAGGGTCCTTTAGGATCGACGCTTACGGTGCAGGGGATCGGAGCCCCAGTACCGGCGGTCGGTGGTGAGCAAGCAGGCCACCGGGCGTCGTCAGCCAGCGACTGCAATGCCACGGGTGCGGATCACTCGGCATCCCTGGCAGATATTGCTACGAGTGATAGCAAACTTCGCGGGACTCGCATGGAAGTTTGCGATTTCAGGGTTGAGGGATCCCTTAAAAACCCTCGTCCAGAAAAAAGTCCTGACTTAAGAGCGAAAAAAAAATGAAAACTGGAAGAATCGTAAACCCTGATGACTTGTTTAAGAACACAACAGCAGTACCAAAATACCTTACAGTTAAAGAAAGAAGGGAATTTTGAAAAAGTAAGCCCATTTCTAATAGAAAAGTGTATTAACACTTGAGCTGGATCTGCCATAAGAGATATAAAGAAAACTCCAACTCGACTCTTGTTAGAAACATTTAATGAAAATCAAGGACAAAAGTTACTAGAATTGAAGAAAATAGGCACTATCGATGTTGAAGTAAATGCTCATGGCACGTTGAATACTTGCAAAGGTGTAGTAGTTTGCAATGACTTATTGAACTGCAGTGAAGAGGAAATAGCTCGAGAACTAGCTTCTCAAGGAATCATCACCTGTCGCAGGCTAACAATGAGGCGGGACGGGCAGATAATCCCTTCAGCATCCCATGTCTTGACGTTCAACCGTAGTACGTTGCCAGAGAAGATTAAAGCTGGCATTCATCGTCTGAGCGTACGATTGTTCGTTCCTCAACCGATGCAGTGCTTTCAGTGTTTACGTTTTGGACACACAGCATCTAGATGTGCGAGAATCAAAGCATGTCAGTGTGGAAAGCCATTTCATAGTGATGATCCGTGCATAGATCCTATCAAATGCATCAATTGCAGTGGACAGCATTCAACAAGGTCAAGGGACTGCCCAATATACAAGCAGGAAGCAGCAATACAAAAAGTAAAGGCCACACAAAAAATCAGCTATCCTGAAGCAAAAAAGCTTGTGTGCCCTGAAAGTAAAGGAAACATCACGTACGTAGAAGCAGTCACTAAAAGCACATCAGTGCCTTCATTAGTAGTAAGAGAACTAATGCCTGCAATAACTCTCTGCATAGAAAAGTATTTTAATGAAATTTATAACAAGAAAATCCACACGGAAGAATTACATACAAACACTCAAAGTGAAATGTTAAGTGAAAAGCAATCTTCGGAACCCCCGCCAAATGAGACAGAAAGAATTCCAGTGGCTGCCCCCGCAGCTACATCCAGTAAAGGCGAATCGGCAACAGGCTACCGAAGTCGATCGCCCCGTCTTTCAAAACACACCAAGGAGGACTTCCTAAAACAAAAAACTAAGCCATCTACCACCAATCATCAAGATACGACCACTTGCTCAGAGACAAGCTTGATGGTAAGTGCAGAAAATAACGAATACCAATCCATTGATCCAAGCAAAATCCCCCGCAAGAAGAAAAAGAAGAAAGGATGGCCAAAAGGAAAACCTAGAAAATAAGCCGGATATACCCACCCCACAACAGAGAACTCCATTCCAACTATGGAAAATATTATTCAGTGCAACATCAACGGCTGTATCTCGCACTATTGTGAGCTGAAATTGCTACTGGCTAATTACACGCCAATGTGTCTGTGCTTACAAGAAACGCATTTCAAGCCACAAGACCGTTTCAATTTAAGAGGATACAAGACCTTCCGCAGTGACGTAGAACCTGATAGACGAGCTAGAGGAGGTGTTGCCATACTGATCAGCAACACACGTCCTGTTAGTCGTCTACAACTCAATACACCTCTACAAGCGGTAGCAGTAACCCTATACCAGCCATTGAAGATGACATTATGTTGCGTATACTTACCAGACGCCTCATGGCAAAATGAAGAACTACAAGATCTGATCGATCAACTACAACCTCCATTTCTTATTCTAGGCGACTTTAATGCTCATAGCACCACGTGGGACTGCTCTAGAACAAACGATGCCGGTCGAAGAATTGAAGACCTGTTACTTAACAATACATACGTACTCTTAAACACAGGTGCAAGCACTCACTTTAACGCTAGAAATGGTACATTCTCAGCCATAGATCTTTCGATACGTAGTCCAAATCTTGCAACACGTTTGACGTGGAATCCACTTCCAGATCTTCATCAGAGCGATCACTTCCCTCTGTTGATTTCTTCAAACATACGAAAGAACGACGTATATTTACCAAAACGTTGGTGTACCAACCGTGCAGACTGGTCCAGCTTCATTAGACACATAAAACCAATAAATGCCAGTGGAAACACGGAGAGAGAAGTTACAGACTTCACCAACTCTGTAATTTCTGCTGCTGGAAAATACATTCCTCAAAGTACTGGTCGCTCAACCAGAATGCCAGTAACATGGTGGAATACGGAGACGAAAGAAGCAATAAGGGAGAAAAGAAGAGCTCTCAGCAGATATAGGCGTTCACCAACTCAAGACAATCTTATTGCTTTCAAGCGTTTGCGTGCACTTGCTCGTAGAAAAATACTAACAGCAAAACGATCAAGTTGGGAGAAATACGTGACAACTATAACCAGGACGACCAAAGTCACAGAGGTATGGCAGAAGATCAGGTCAATCGCCGGGAAAAATGTTTTCAGTCCTATTACATGCATAGAGCATGAAGGGCAACTAATCTGCAACCCAGACGAAATAGCCAACGTCTTTGCCTCTCAATACTCCAAACTCAGCAACACAAACAGCTATCCTGAAGACTTCTTAGAGAAAAAGCGAGAAGAAGAAGGAAAAATACTAAATTTTACAACTGATATAGATGAGCCGTATAACGCTCTTTTCACAAGGCGAGAATTACAAGACGCTATAAGTGCAGCTGGAGGCACAGCAGCAGGATCAGACAACCTCCCCTACAGCATAATACGTCGGTTACCAGAAGAAATACTCTCCATCTTGTTAAATATATATAATAACATCTGGATACAAGGCAATTACCCCAAATGCTGGAAAGAGGCGATAATAGTTCCACTTTTAAAGGCTGGCAAAGACCCGTGGAAACCCGAAAACTATCGCCCGGTATCATTGACATGCTGTCTAGGAAAAATTCTAGAAAAAATGGTCAACACCAGACCAACATGGTGTCTCGAGAGATACAACCTCCTGAATAAATATCAGTGCGGATACCGACAGCATCATTCCACCATTGACCAGCTAATATATCTGGAAAACGCAATTCAGAACACCTTTATCAAAAGACAACGTATGGTTGCTGTATTCTTCGATCTGGAAAAAGCTTTTGATAAGACCTGGCGTTACAACATTCTGAGACAGCTACACAACTGGCAAATCAGAGGAAAACTTCCAAACTTTTTATCAAGCTTTCTTAGTACCAGATCCTTCCAAGTCCGTATTGGGCAGTCCATCTCAGAAAGCCACGCACTAGAGAATGTTGTACCACAAGGTTCTCCATAAAGTAGTACGCTTTTTATCATAGCGATCAACGAGATGTTTGACGGCATAGAAACATCAGTTGGAAAATGCATGTATGTAGATGATATTGCTCTATTTTATTCAGCCAAATCACGGGCAATGATCAAATTGAAAATGCAAAACGCCATAAATACCTTAGAACAGAACGCGGAAAATATCGGCTTCTCATTTGCAGCAGCTGAAACCAAATGCGTCCATTTCTGTAGAAAACGGAAAGGATGCAGAGATCCTCATCTGGCATTAAATGGTGTGCAACTGGCATACAATGAATCGGCAAAATTCCTAGGTTTGATCTTCGACAGACATTTAACTTGGAAACAGCATATAGATTATACCTTGTCTAGATGCAGAACGGCTCTGAACGTAATACGATGCATTTCGCATATAAATTGGGGAGCAGATAGAGACATCTTACTCCGTCTCTACAAATCAATGGTAATGTCCAAAATAGATTATGGATGCGCAGTGTACTCCTCAGCCAGGAAGTCAAGCTTAAGGAAATTAGATCCTATTCACAACGCAGGCGTCCGTTATGCATCTGGAGCGTTCCGCACTAGTCCTTCCTTAAGTCTATATTGTGAAACCAGTACCATGTCGCTATATCATAGACGAAAAACACTACTACTCAGATATAGATCAAAAATGTTGTCACTGCCAGAGCATTTGAACCATTCATTGATGACTCGACCTAACTTGGCATATATTTACGATTGAAGACCTACTGCCACTCGTCCAGCCAACATCCGTGCAATCGAAATAACTAGATGTTATAACATCGTTCTACCATCGGTTTTGAAGTATAAAACCTATGAAGTTCCACCTTGGACGCTGAAACTGCCAGATGTTCGACTCGACACAACCAGTGTAAAGAAAAAAGAATGCCTTCCCGCAGAATTAAAAATCGGATTTAAATTAGTTCTCGAAGAATATATCGCAAATCACACAATCATCTACACCGATGGATCAAGAACCAAAAATGGGGTTGGAAGTGCATTTGTAACTGAAAGCATATCAAAAGCATGGACCCTTCCCCTAGAAGCGAGTGTGTACACAGCTGAATTGTTTGCAGTATTGCAAGCTTTGCGATACTGTGAAACTCTAAGCCCAAGAAGATTTGTCATCTGCACAGACTCGCTCAGCTTCCTTGACGCCATAGACAGACACCTACCTGTGGACCCGATGCTTCAAATGATAATTCTATCATGTCATAAATTAAGTCAGAGAGGAGCATCAGTCACATTCATCTGGTGCCCTGGGCACATAGGTATTTCAGGCAACGAAGAAGCTGATTCTGCAGCAAGAAATGCCGCAAACAAACCATTAGAAATTAATACGGAAATACGACCTCAAGACGCAAGAAATGACGCTTTAAAGTGTATTTTCAGAGCATGGCAAACCACATGGAATAGCACTGAAACGAAATTAAAGCCAATCAAGCAAAGCGTGAATAAATGGCCAGCACACGTCAGCTATACTCGAAGAGAACAAGTGTGCCTTACCAGAGTAAGAATAGGCCACACAAGAATAACATCTTCATTCATGCTGAAGAATGAGGAACCACCTGTCTGCGACTGCGGTGGAGTTTTAACAGTGAAGCATATACTAACGGACTGCGTGAATCTCGTAACAATCAGAGACAGATGTGAAATGAAGGGGGATCTGAAGGAGGACCTAGGAACGGACACAACGGCGACTGGCAGGACGTTAAAATTCCTGAAAGAAGCAAATCTGTTTCATAAAATTTGAAATGTAACTGTAAATTGTACTTGTATATGTGACATTTTATAATAAACAGTAAAATGGCTAAAGGCCTTAGTTGCCAAGCCTTCAAACATTAAAAAAAAAGAACTTAATACCCAACCTTTGTCAAATGGAAGAGCAGAGTATCATACATGGTGATATTTTAGGCACTCTTTTCAAATCCCCTTATGTGATTTTAGACAAATAAAATACAGGAATAATTGTCAATAAAAAAACGATGAAGATCCTGAAGAACATAGTGTTTAATGTGTTAGATTTATTGATATACTGAAACTCTGATATCAAATTGATAATACGCGATTTTTAAATAAATAGAATACAATAAAATTATGTGTTTATGTTTCCCAACTAAACCACTCTTGCCCAGCTTCTCATACACCACCACGTGCTAGCTCATTCTTCTTGGGTTCATCAAATGACTATTGCTTACAATATGTCACCCAATCCGCTCTCCGTACGGAAGGCGAAAACAATCTGAAAGTTCTTAATTCGTGCTAGATTGCACAATAATAATCAGTTGTTTTCTCGTTAATAGCATCAAGCAAATTTATTCCATGTATTAACTTTGCTCTTTGATCAATATTAAAAATCACGTAACTACAAAATTTAAAATAAATAGCTCGTACGAACTATACCCTGATCTCTCTTCCTCGATGGGGTAGATGGCGCATCGCAGGATCTTCCCGTCGTCTTCAAGCGGCACCGTCCGTTACCTCGACCCAACCTTAGGCTGACCAGTTACCAATAATATTCCTAATAATATTTCGAAGTCCCGTTTGTATCACACGCACCGCATAAGTACACCAGCGATCTGTTCACTACCAAGTCTGGAGGTCTAATCTCTAAATCCATCTGCCTGTCGTAATGTAATTTGTTTGTTGCTATGGCATCTTATTTACGTGTTTTGGTTTTGGACACGTCACTACGGTGTCTTGCTGTATAATTCGTCTCAGCAACCCACCTGTCAGAATGCTATTTACAATGCTATGGTATCATATTACGCCTCTATGCATTGTGTACCCTAAGCTTATTGACAGTTAATATTATTTACTGTTCCCTACGTATTTGGTATATCACAATTTTTGCATTACGTTCTGGGATGTCTGACAGACGGAAATGTACGTCGAAGCAAACTTATTTTTAATGTTGAAGATGAACTGGTATTTTCTTTCTCAGGAATAAAAAATCAAAGCTTTTCTTTTGTTTTGCCAGGAACAATTATTTCAAATGCTCAAAGAAAAATGTGCCAAAAAAAAGAATGTCAGAGAAAAAATAATCGAGGAACACAATGTATAGAATGCTTTCTATACGCTTGTGACTCATGCATTGGATCGATTAAATAAGTTTGTTTTTAATATGGATCTTAGTATAAAATATTAAGCTTTCAGGATCATTCACATGTCTCCCTCGGTAGCACGGATGTGCATTACTTATCAGCTTTTTTCTTCATTTTTATTACATAATATTGCTGCAACGTCAGCTTTTGCTAACCACAAGGCTACCCTTCACGAAAGAAATACATCATTCCTGCCAACCCTATCCATTCTTTCCTCCCCACCGAATGTCCAACTCGACAGAATTTTATTGCTGATATGCTCCAAGTGCGCTTTTGTGGCGACCACCCATGGTAATGGACTTCTGTGTTGAATACAGCTGCTCGTCTTTGTTCTCAACGAGCAAGGGTGGCGGCGGCGGCGGCGGTGGCGGGGGTCGCTGTGCTCCGGGCGAGAGATGAAGGCAGGCCAGCACAGAACGACTGGTGCATGCCATAAAACAACGTCGGGTTGCCGGGCGCTCACAAAAAGAAACACTCCCACCCAGCCATTGTTGGGCACCGTGGCAATGTTTCGATAACGACCCTCCGCCCCATCGCTACCGGCTGGAAGTGGGGCAGGGGAGGGGATGGGGAGGTCCAACGCGACAGGAACAGCGCCATTTTCGGGCGCCGCGCCGGCAGGCAGGCAACCCCCCAGAGAGACTCGGCGCCGCTGATGGCCATGATTCGATATTCGCAGTTGACCGGAAAGCGGTTTGCGATTCCCGGCTCCCTTGAGGCTGTTCCGAACGAACTGACTATTTGAGGTTGGGCGGAGTTGTTACGTACGTTTAAGATATAACGGGATATTGTAATACATGTTTTGAAGTCAGTAGTTGTTTTTAATATACGTACTTGAGTATTTATCAGTAAATTTAAACTCCCACTTTTGCTTTCTCTTATACTAACAGAAAAAAACATTGGTCATAACGAACATTTGTTCCTAAGCTGTGATAAAAGTAGTTGATGTGCTAGTTTTCAGGATAGAAAGTCAATACTATCTTTACCTGAAAAGATGCCGTGTTGAAGTACATACAATTATTGCTAAACCCATATCGGCATATCTCTTCTGTGCTCGTCGCAGTCAGTACTTATCACCATACTAACAAAATTGTCGGAACACGATGCGTTTTCAGTTTTCTCTAAGCAGAGTTACGTCGGGAACAAACAACTTAAGGCTAAATGTACCGACACTAGTTCAATTTGTCGCCACCAAGTGGCAGCACCAAATATATTAAAATTTACTTTACCAATAACGTCTGAACAAATGGTCCGATTTTCGATCTGTAAACGGCATTTGACTCCTTCTTGTAATAGAATTTACGCTACAAAGCCCTTTTTCCAAAAAACTAGCAAAAACTCATTTTCTAAAAATTTTCTCGTACTTCCGGGAACAATTTCAAAAATGTGGGCTTATAGCGCGATCGCGACAAGCTTCCAAAATCCACCGCCGCATCAAACATGCAAATCGGATAAATAGGAGCGACGTAAAGTCAAATTTCGAAAAACACCTCACCCCACTCCGCCTTCCACACCGCCCCCGTCATCCGCCTAGTGGGGGAGGGGCCGCTGACTCAACGCGGAGACCACCGGCACTGCTAATCCCGAGGGCCTGCGGCGGACGGGCAGGCAAGGCACGCACTCCGTTATGCTTTCGTCACTTCGCATCTCAATGTATTTTTTCCCCGCAAATGAAACTAGAGCAAACGTAATCTGAGAAAATGGCGTTTAAGCATTTGTGCAAATTCGGAATTTTCAGTTCGTTTTCACAGAAAACATCTGTTGTTGAGGAATTTTTAAGACATAATGTAAAGCACATATACTCCTAAATGTAATAATGTGAACAAATCGCCGTTAATGAAAATATTTACGAAATGAAAGGCTAGTCAAAGAATTACATTTTTGTAATTTTTGAAAAAACAAAAGAATAGAGCATTATGGCGTTTATGTCATCTCATAGAGTACATTAGGCACTATCCTTTTCAAAAGAAAACAATTGGAGCAGTTTTTGAGAAAATCTTGTTTTTGTAGTTTTTTAAAAATTGCACATATTGCACGCAATATTGCACGAAAACTAAAAGTTTAAAAAAATGTACATGACCGTATTGAAAGAACTAAGTATGGAGAACAAATATCATTTTAAGGAAAATTTTCTATCTTCAAATTTGCAGTTGTAGGAAGACACCGAAAAAATTCGGATTTTTGCAATTTTCCAAAAATTAGAGTCAATAATGAAAATGAGATCTATGCCACCTTTATAAGTATATTTTAGTTTACTCTTACAATTAATTTAAGGAAAATATTTGGAGTCATTTTTGATTTATTGGTAGTGACTTCGGGCACGTCAACTACGGAGGTCTTTAGTACCGCAAGTGTAGGGCATGTTTATTTAATCGGGAGGTGGATGTGATGTTCTCCTGGATGGCGAGATCCGGCGCTGACCTTCCGTCTACTAGTTTTCCCCAACCAGGTATCTGCCACCAGCGGGGCACTACCCCAGCCGGAACAAGCTCCAAATCACCGACCTATCTACCTGTCGGCTTGCGGGGTCTTTCCCAACCAGGTATCTCCCACCAGCAACTCAAAATATTCCTGGAAAAAAGAGCTTCAATTTTCGCATTTACAGTAACGCTTACACGTCATTTTCTTACAGCGGCTCCAAGTTTATAAATGAAAATTGCCATACAGGAGGATGTTTTACTCTTGATTAATATTCTAAAAGTAATATTACGAATCTACTACTAGGAAACCGAATAATGAGAAAACTTTAAGAAATGTATTGTGGGTGGCGATATGTAACAGCTGGGAAGATGATTAGGGCAAGATGGTAAAGCAGGCATAGAACAAAGGAAATTAGAATACTTTACTACGAGTAAGTCGGTGAAATTCTGTTGCACCACTTTTTCAAATTTGTCCGAAAGTACGAAAACATTTTTAAAAATTATCTTCAGCTACTTTACTTGGAAAATGGTATTAACCAGGTGAATTCTATCAAGGAGACAAGCCGTTTTGAGATCAACTAGTGGTGTTACAGATTGGCACAGACTTCCCCATATTAGTTTTCTACTTCCTTGGGTTTGGGCTAGCTATTCGGAATTGCTACACTGTCGTACCAGCTGCCATCTATCGTCGCCCAAAGTACATTTTTTAATATTTTCTTAAGTTTTCGAATTCCTGAAGGTAGAACGGAAATATCAATTTTAGAATATTAAAGAGCAGTAAAACCTCGATCTGAATGGGAATTTTCTTTGAAAAATTAGGAGCCGTTTTTAAGAAAATGGCGTTTAAGTGCTACTAAAAATGCGAAATTTGAAGCTCTTATTCACAGAAAATTTTTCAGTTTCCGAAAAACTTCCTTTGAAGTCATTTGAAACACATTAACTCACAAATACATAGTGTTTACAAATTGCTGGTAATGAGCATATTAGAGGTGTGAGAGATCTTTCACAAAAATTACATTTGTGAAACTTTTGAAAAAACAAAAAATACTCCAAAATAAACTTCACGCCATATTAAAGAGTGCAATTTGCACTCTACGTTCGAAAAGCATGAAGAAAAAATTTGGAGCCATTTATAAGAAAATGGTGTTTGAGTGTTTCTGAAAATGCCGAATTTTGAGCTAGTTTTCATAGAAACCGGTTGAGTATTCGAGAAACTTTGTATGACATTATTTAAAACACATTTACTCATAAATGTAATAATGTAAACAAATCGCCGCGAATGAAAATATTACCTACGTGAGAGACAAGTTAAACAAATATTTTGTAAATTTTGCAAATAAAAAGAATATAGCAATATGGCGTTTATGTAATATCATAGACTACATTATGCACTATCCCTACCAAAAGTTCAAAGAAAAAATTTGGAGCAATTTTTGAGAAAATCTGTTTTTTATAAATTTTTTTCAAATTGCACATGTTGCAAGCAATATTGCGCGAAAAATACTAAAATTTTCAAAAATGTGTACATGATCGTAATGAAAGAACTCGCTTTGGAGAACAAATTTTATTTGAAGGAAAAATCTCTATCTGCAATTTTGTAGTTGTAGGAAGAGGCCGAAAAAGTTGAAACTTTTAGAATTTTCGAAAATTCAGAGTTAAACGTGAAATTATGACCGATTCCACCTTAATAAGTGTGTTTTACTCTATTCTTACAAGAAATTTAAAGAAAACATTTGGAGCCGTATTTGAGAAAATTTCGAAAATGTTCGGGGGGTTTCATGCAAAGTACTGCTATGTTTTATAGATTCCTTTTCAAAATCTCAAAGCTTTGACTCGAGTCAAATCGACAGGGGCTTATTCATTTTGAAAAAACACCAACACAAAACATACATATGGTTTAGGCGCTAGTAGTGTTCACAGACGGACGGACAGACAGACAGACAAACGTTTGCTTTCAATTGGTTTTTCGGTATCAAGGACCCACAAAAGAGGAATTCTGGCTACACCACGTGTTAGGGGATTTTTTCTTAATTTAGCAACTAGATTTATTTCGTTTTCGTTATCAGGGCCCTGCAATGATTTTTTTCTTCCGAAAATCCGCCGTTTTTTCCCGCAGTATTAAATAATTTTCCCTATAATACATAAACAATTCCCTATATACGTACGTATACGGGAAAGTGAAAATCGAGTCGTAGGATAAAAGAGCTCGTGCGTAATCTCTGCTCATTCTTTCAATAGTGGAATGATAACGGAAGATCTTAGAAGTAACAGATATCTAAAATAAAATATGAGCAGATGGAATTAATTGTGTGAATATCACTAATATGCCATTTCCTTTTTGAAATCGGTTCCAAACGGTAATCCAATAAGGCCGTTTACCTCTGTTACAACATCACTAGTTTCATTTATGGGGAAAGAATATATTGAGATGGAAAATGACGAAAGCATGACTGCCTGACTTGCGAGCCTCGCGCGCGGCAGCCGCGCGCAAGCAACCAAGCCTGGCGTGCCCAGAGACTCACTGCCGGTGGCCGCGCAGGGAGCGCGTGGGCGCACGGGCGGATGGCGCGACGGCGCGGCGTGGAAGGGGGAGGGGTGTGAGGTGTTTTTCCAAATTTGACTTTACGACGCTCCTATTCATCCGATTTGCATGATTGACATGGCGTTGGATTCTGGAAGCTTGTCGCCATCGCGCTATAAGCCCACATTTTTTAAATTGTTCCCGGAAGTACGAGAAAAAATTTCAAAATCGAGTTTCTGCAAGTTTTTTTGGAAAAAGGGCTTCGTAGCGTAAATTCTATTTTAAAAAGGAGTCAAATGCAGTTTACAGATCGAAAATCGGACAATTTGTTCAGACGTAATCGGTAAAGTAAATTCCCTACGATAGTGCTGCGATCTAGCGAATTTTCCAAGTTTTTTTCGGTACATTTAGCCTTAAGCTAACATATAATACCATGTAGGTTGTTCCTTGCTTTCTGCGTGCCAGAGATAATTCTTATTCATTTTACTTTCTTGCATACTTCGTACGTAATGTAGAGTAAAATTATGTACTGCTGCATCGTATTTTTGGCAGAAAAATTCGTACCGAAGATCGCTGACACAAGATACATGGATAAATATTGTTCCTTCATGTAGTAAAATACTTCCTCTAACACGTTATGTAGTCAGAATCCACGTTCTGTGAGTTCTTGATAAGAAAACATTGGTTTGCTACAAAACGTTTGTCTGTCCATCTGTGAACAAAGCTAGCGGCTTCACCGCAACAAGGATTTTCATAAAAATCCATATTTCTCTATCGATCTGGCTGAAATCGCGGCCCCTTCAATTTGAAACCGATGTTTCAATTTTTTAGAGTACTTTACAAGAAGCTTCCAGATCATTTTCAACATTTTCTCAAAATGGCTTCAATTTATTTTTAAAATTTCTCCTCAGATACCGTAACAGCCAAGTAAAAATTGGAAGAGTTCCCAATTTCGTTGAATATTCAAAAATTGCAAAAGCTTAAACTGTTTTCGGCGGCTTCGTAAAACTACAGTGTTGAAAACGAAGATATTTTCCTCTGAATAAATATTTTCTTCAAAATTAGATCTGTAAATGACATTTTTAGAATATGAATATTATTCAAGTAATTTAGCATGAATTAAAGGCAATTTAAAAAACAATATTTTCTCAAAAACGGTACCAAATATTTCATTACAATTTTTGTACGGATAGTGCCACAGACACTAAATAACTTGAGGAAACGATATTTTCATGTATTTTTTAGATATTTGAAAAATTACACAAATGTAACATTTATACAGGCTGGGACATTTTAATAAATCCGAGAAAATATCTGTGAAACTACACATAGGAGCGAACAAAATGGTTAATTAAAAGTGCTTGTTTTGGCAGAGGACATCCAATGATGCCAAACTCCACCCCTACCCACACCCCCTGAAGCTCCGGGAGAGAGAAGAAAAAACATCTTAAATAGGAACACCCATTTTTTTATTACGGATTTGGATTCCCCAGAAAAAAATATTAACCTAATTATTATATGGCAAGGAAGTGGCTAGTAAGCCCGTTTTCATTGCTAATAATTGGTGGACCTGCTTCGCCACTTCATCGTGCCTCTTTTTATATTCCAATTGTGCGTGGCCACTACATCCACTTGTCACGTGTTGGATAGTTTCGCTTGGGATCTCACATCTCATATATACGTCGGATTAGATGGTCTAATCTCTCAGAATGTGTTATCTGTTCAAAGTGGGCACCAATTGGTCCTGGATAGCTATCATGAAGGATTCTGTCTCCGGAAAGAGATCCCCATGCTGGAGCCATGCGTGCGACGCAGAGATGTCGACTTCTGGTTTGCTCAGCTCTTGGGGGTACCTTCCGTGCAGTGTTTTCGCTTTCAGTGAGGTTATCTTCTCTTCGGTTTCAATGACTGGCTGAACCGGTGGATCACACATTTTCAAGTTCAGAGGACTATAGTTATTATACACTGCGCTCACTGCTTTCTGAAGTCTCCCAGAATGTTCCAAGAAGTATCTTCTGAGTGATGCATTTTGAGATCTACAACACCTCGCCCTCCTTTTGATCTTGGAAGGGTAAAACGCCTACATAAAATACTTAAATGGGGATGATGTTTTCGGTGTTGAGTCATAGCAGTTTGAATTGTCCTCTGGAGGTTGTCGAGGTCGGTATTGTTCCATGTAATAACGCCAACTGGAATAACACATGAATTGATGGTCTGCACAAGATTTCTAGCAAAGAGTTGAGTTTTCAAGAGTCCATGCAATCGTTTACACACTTCAGTTGTTACTATGTTCTTAGTGGCAGTGTGTTAAATTCGGAGTGACCGTTGGAAACCCAAGTATTTGTAAACTTCATGGGGTTCCATTAGAAAATAATAAAGATCCAAAGATTACCTTCATGGGGTTCCATGAAGGTAATCTTTGGATGATTATTATTATTTTCCGAATTTATAACTTGAATACGACCCCGAATGATATTCACTCTCTTGCACTTATCCAAACCGAATTTCATCTTGATGTCAGTGAATTTCTCCGTCACGCTAATTAGTTGCCGCATATGATTCTCAGAGTCTGGAGAGAGCTTCAGGTCATCCATTAAAAAAAGATGAAAGACACGAAGAAGGGTTGAGTTCCCTTTTGTAACAGCGATGGCGTAATAAGATTATTATTATTACTATTATTATTATTATTATTATTACTACTATTATTATTATTACTATTATTACTATTATTATTACTATTATTATTATTCCTCTACATCACGACTAAAGATGTTATTAGTCGGCTGAATATAAAATATACTCCAGGTTGCAACTAGCTACCAAAGGAGCAGATCCAGGGACTGTCGGTGCCTCTACAATACTTTGCGCAAAATGTGAGTTGTTTCAAATAAATAAATTTCTTTCACCTCCCAATCGTTTGAATGACCTGCAAGTTTAGCCAAGTACTTACACAAATTTTGCGGAATTATTATTATTATTATTATTATTATTATTATTATTATTATTACTACTATTATTATTATTTGATGTAGTAGTCGTTTCGGCAACTTATTGAATGACACTGTAAAAGGTGGTTGGCAGATCCAGACGTCAAATTTCCGAGAAAGCTATAATTGTTTTTACTATTCTGAATAAAAAAACACAACTTGTACGGATTCAAAAAATTAACTTTTAGACCTTTTTAGACGAATATAATTAAGGAGGTTTATCAAGGCCTTAAAAAAGACGTGAAAGGATTCGTGAATAAATGTAAGCTTATATTCTGAAACTAAGATTACTTGTGCTAGTAGTGGATTTGTGAATGGCGTAAAAATGGATAATGTTCACTACATTATTTGAAGATGCAGGCTACAACAAACGAGAGAATAGCAAGGATACTCAACCTTTCATTCACGTCATTCAACACCATTGAGACGATTACTGTGGCCTTTGGACAGCTTGAATTTTACCCTACGCATACGTTAATATGGTACGTATATCACTACGCCATTCATCCATTCCAAACTTTTAGTCCACTTGCATCAACTGAGATATATCTTTGATCTCTGATTCTCATTCACGGTCTAAGATTATAAAATTCCAGAAATAATTTAGATATTTTCCGTCTTTTACAAGCAGTAGGATGCTCTCTTCTTTTATACTTATTAAACATTATTGAAATACACAATGTATACCATAGTTCCAACATTTAGCAATCTAAAGGACCAAACTGTGGGCCGCATAACCCTACCGTCTTCTAGAAATATCGAGATGCGTGAGCGAAAAACATAAACTTTTGATTAATGATTACAATTGAATTTTCAAATAAAATCATTCATGAAAATTTTATTGTTGGTTCAGCAAATTAACACATTACATAATTTTATTCCTATACATGGTGTGCGAAGAGACAATCTAAATTTTAACTTCAAAACCTTTCGTTCCTTCGTTTGCACCGACCACCGCAAGGCTCTCGTGCCCCTTAACACCTGGTTCCGCCGCGTTCAGTGCGTAATGCTCGTGCAGGGGCGACAGTGGAGGTGGTGTGAGTGATGTGTCTGAGGCGGGTGGAGGGAGAATGGTAACGATAGTGCCAGTGAGGAGAAGAACGCAAGAATTGTAGGGGGACCTGGTTGGTGGTGGGAGGTGTACGGGAGGGACTCGATTGCCTAGATGGGCAGAGAGGTTAAGGGGAGGAAGGGAAGCGGTCGAGGGGAAGGCAGAAGGAGAAAGCAGGAGAGGAAAGAAGGGAGACAAGAAAGTGGAGGAAGACGGAGAAGGGAATTGGAAAGTGTTGGGAGGAGAGAGTAGAGGGTGAGAGTGTGGAAAAGGTTTGGAGAGTGAAAGAGGGGTGTGAAGAGCGGTGAAACTGTAGACAATGAAGGGCGTGTTGAGAGCAAGGAAGGTGGTGGGAGCGTGGAGGGTGGAACGGGCGCGGAGGAGAGAGAAGCGGGATGCTGAATGGAGCAGGAATGATGAGGCGGGAAAAGCAGGAGGAATGGGTGAAGGGCTCGTGCAGTGGAACGAGGAGGGGCGGTGCCGCGAGAGCGCGCTGTTACTAATGGGGGGAACGGGGCGAGGCGAGCCATAGGGCAGCGCAGGGCGGGTGTGGCCGCTCTCACGCCCCGGCACTCGCCCAAATGAAGCCGCGAGTGCGCCGCAGCGCCTCACGGCTCGCAGCGATCGCCGCTTCCACGCGACCGCACGGGTAGCACTCAAATCGCCACGACGCATTCACGCGAAACTGCCCGACTGCACCCGCAACCTCACGCACAGTGCCTAAGAAATTAATGTTAATAAATATTCGACTTAACTTACGACACACAGACACATATTCTTTTATTTACTAGGTATTTTTACACCTCCCACACGCAGACACACACACATGTGGCATGTGTGTATATATATATATATATATATATATATATATATATATATATATATTGTAATGGCTTAAATGCTGTAATGGCTTATATATTGTAATAGCTAGCCCGAAAGTTTTTAAGCCATTACAATACACATATCCTTCGCGTTTTAACCTTTCGAATTCTGGCATTCACCCTAAATGTTCTCTCTATTGCATGAAAACCGCGGAAAAGAGACCATAACGTACGGCTGAGGAACGAAATCCTGAAAAGGGAAAATCCTTCTGCCAGAAGACGATACATATTAATATACCACACTTTCTCTAAACTATTGAAACTATTCTTGGCGTGGACGTAAGTTCTCTCCTTCGAGTCTTTGGCCTCCTCAACAACTGATATCAAACAGCACCACAGAGCATCGTTTGCATCATCGCCTCTGCACTTACTTCTCGGACAAAAGACTTAAAGTGCTAATTTAGTTATTTGGTGGTTTGTTCTTTTTTATTGATTTACTTACAATTTTACTAAATTAATTACTGATTAACTTAATCATTGCTTACTTATTAACTTATTTCATCTTCAGTCTAGGCTTCCACTTACACTATTACTGAGTGCTGTTTTCCCACTCCATGATTACCGCTTCCCTAACAGTTCCAACATTGCATACATATACAAGGTGACTCAGAGTAAATTTCACAAATTTCTAGGGCTTATAAAAGGACTGATTTTAATCATGTCAATGTACATGACAAACATTTCATATACGGAAGTTACACGTGCCACATTTGCCCCTGATTGTTAGGCAATTCATCATGCAGTGATGTTCGGCAGTTAAACCCCATTTCATAAACCAAACCAAATCTCTTTGATAGGGTCACAACGTGACCTGCCAAGCAACAGTGAGCAATGAGTTGCGTACCAATCCCGGCCAATGAGAAATGATTAACTTTGTTGTATATAATTTCCCACCTTACAAATAAATTAAGTGAGAAAAACGAACTTCCTTGCTCTAAAATTGTGTACAATTTATTGTACATTTTCAAAGTACTCTTGCATACAGTTGGTTCGAAATAATAGTTTAAAACTTCAAGCGTATGAGGGAAATCATATATGATAGCATTGTGCTAATGAGCGCATGGTGGGCAATGTCATTTAATGAAGAAGAAATCTCATATTATGAACTGCTACGTTCGACGCCGCACCCGTGTTGCAAACAGTGGTCATCGTCAGAGGCTTCAGAAATGGTGTTCGGCGTGTACGCGAACTCCGCCATCAGGAAGCCGCCCCCACAGAGACCACTGCCCTCTTCCTGCTCTTCACCGCTTCCGGTTTTGCCACCTCACTCAATTCCTTCTGCCCGTCCCTCTCCTGCCAAGTTCTTCGCCCCTCCCTGTCTCGCGTCGCACGGCAACAGTCCACTTGGATGCATTGCGGATTGCATAAATCAACATTTTGTAAGAAAACACTGTGTTACACTTTAAATCGTAAACCCCACATTTTTTCGGATGCATAAAAGTATTCATAAAAACTTTTTATGCAAGAGACATACATTTATTCACTTTCATGCATAAATTACGTGCTTGCTAGTTAACTGTTAGAAAGGGAGGGGAAAAGGGAGGGGGGAGAGAGGGAAAAAGAGACAGTGTGGGAAAAAGAGAAGAGGGATAGAAAGAGAAGGAAAAAGAGAGAGGGAAGGAATGAGAGGGAGAAAAGAGAGGGAAGAGAGGAAAACGAGAGAGGGAAGAGAAAGAGATGGAAAACTAAGTGAGAGGGCAAAGAGAGAGAGGGAAAAAGAGAGAAATAGACAGAAGACGAGAGGGGAAAGAGAAGAAAAGAGGGAAAAAAGAGGAGAATGAAAAAGAGAGAGGGAAAATTTGGAAGGGTTAAAGAGAGAGGAAGGGGTAAAGGGAGAGGAAGGGTAAAGAGAGGAGTAAATTGAGAGAAGGAGTAAATAGAGAGGAAGGAGTAAAGAGAGAGGAAAGGGTAAACAGAGAGAAAGGGGTAGAGAGAGCAGGATGTCTGCCGAGTACTGCTAATTTATTATCAAAATAATATTTCTTGAAATAACCCTCGTCCTTTCTAACTCCCAATAATAAGACACGGTAATTCAAAACGAAGCATTTTAACTGCTATATGATTGTTGACTAATATTTTCTTTAATTTCTTGACCACATTATTTTCATCGAACGTATATCATACGTTTCTCACATTCCATATACTTGTATTTTCCAAGGTTCATATGTTACGGCCAACAATGTAATTTCATACCTTCAAAAATTGTGACCCTTGCTTCATCAATATTTTCACCCCAAAAATACATAATTCATTTTTATATTTCGTTGACGAAATATTGTTCAGTATTGAGCACAAACCGGCTCCAAGAAAAAGTATCAGAAGTATTTGCTGTCACTTTTTCTCTCCAATTGTACGATAAACTGCAGGCTAAAACGTGCCGAGGATATTAGATCTCGCACATTTAAAAGACCACGATTAATAGAGTCAGACCGTAAAACAGACCAATCTCACTCCTTCCTTGCCCCGAACACGTCTTTCATTACGGCAACAGAGTGTCACGTGTTTATAGCGCTCTCCGCTCAGTACCGGCCGCGGCGAGCGACTCAAATCGTTCGGAAAAAATGATTGCAGCAACGGTTGCCGGGTAACCCACAGGAAATTTATAATATTGCTGAATTCCACTGGGAAGGGAAACAGTTTTAGCGCCGTGCAGAGTCTGGAAATTCGGCGAGCTGTTATTGAGGGAGCGCCGCAGCGGGCGCCCATAAATAACGTAAGCGCCGCTGCGTCGAATTGAATTCCAGCGACTGGCGTGGAGCGATCGCGCAGATTTATATTCGCGCGGAGTTTTGATGGCTCACTTGCCAGCGCGCGCACGTAGCCCGCGACCGGGCGTGCTCTTTGTAAATAGCGCGTCGCGGAATATGTCGCTTGTGCGCGAAAATGAATGCTAGTCGCCTTGTAAAATGCCGCGTGTTTCTAGTTTGGAAGAAAGACAAATATTGCGGGAGTTTTTTTACTGTATGGTTAGTCCTTTCACATTGCATTACAGGCGAAAAGATTTTAATTACCAAAGTGCTTTACATCGTTATCTCCCAAGCAGATTTGTCCGCTATATAAACGGTTATTTCTGCGTTATAAATGGCAATGGGTGATTCTGGCGCTAACTACAGAAGGGTCGGAACTCAACCCGTGAAGACAGCAACAAATTAGTTTTCTAATTGACAATTAATCAATGTCATTTGCATCCAACAAAAGCTTCTTATTTTTTTGTAGATTAGAACGATTAGAAGTTGACTCTAGAAATTTCAGTATCGTAGTTTTCTGGAAAGTTATTAGGTATCATTTACTTCCCGCCACAAACATCGGCGTGAAAGAAGAAAGACCTAATCTCAAGGAATTTTTACTGTTCAATATAATATCTTGAAGAATCATTTAAATTCTTACCTTAAATGTATACAATTAGATAAACAAATTCTACAACGAGAAGGAAAATAAACTAATCAACAATAAAGAAAGAACAAAATTAAAATAGTAATATATGATCACAAATATTTTAATTACCAGGATTACTCAATGGATTGGAATATGTTCTATTCGTCAAAATATACTTGGAAATGGAATAAATCTCGTTATCCTGGGTTATTACGTTTTACTTGGACGTAAGGATCTCTTCTCCTTGACTTTCGAATTTACTCTACAAAGTAACGCACGCTTGAAAATATTATTCGGATTAGGGAATAGACCCCTAACTCACAATTATATAGATTACCTGGATTACTTATTAGATTACACTTATCCATATCACATTTTGTGTGACTATACCTATCTTACGGCACGTATATTCTGAAAAGAAATGAATTTTGGACTTATCTTGAAGCCAAGATGTATTTTTTATCAACTTGTAGATGAACACGAGTGCCTCTGCACATTGAAGACCGTCCTTCCTTTCGCAAGAAGTCTATTTGTTCTTGGCAAACATGTGGCCATTTCCTCCCGAGGGGCGGTGGCGCGAGCGGTTTGTATGAACCCAGTTCGCAGCCCTTGGGGAACGCCCTTTCATTTCCTCTCATGTTGCTCCGTTTCTTCCCCGCATGACCTCTGTCAGCGCTTCCTGTTTACGAGCGAAGGGAAAGTCAATCTCGGAAGGGAAATAGGGCATTTCAACGGAAACGCCTTGGAGTTTCGCCTCCATTCCCCGCTTTGTCACATCCGCCTCCGAAACCGCGCGCCACGGACGGCGTTCGCACTTCGTGTGAACTGGGCATGGGGAAACGTGGGAGGAGATGCTTTTTAACCCATAGATCGGCCCATACGCTGGGAAGAAGTGAAATTTTAAAAAAAAATTACTAGTTAAGTAGTGAATTTGTTAGTTTCGAAAAGTTCAAGAGAGGAAAAACTCTCGCCTGACACGTCACAGCGTGTTACAATAGTTTGGGGAAATGTGTGCATGCCTTCTATAAATATTTCAAATTCAGTAAAATGGGCCAAAATATCTAGACCGATGTATCTGTCATTCCTGTCTGCACATTTGAACGTTCATTACAGACAACCAAAACGATTATTCTACATTCAAAAGAGATGTTCTCCCATTGAAAACTGTTTGTTTGTTTCTGTGTACATTTCAATACTGCCACCTCTTATTACGGGTTCACTTATTAATATATAAAAAATATTGTTATGATAGGAAAATTTGTTTAGAATCAAAATGAGGCAACTTAATTTGTTGTTAATTTAAGTACTGAAATGTTATGGAAGATGTATAATAATTTATTATAATTTACCCTTTTTGCGTGTAATATGTTACTTGATTTACTACCAATTTGTTGTGAAATTCAGAATTAAAATTAGGACAAATAGTTGACGACTCCGACGCTCCGATTGCCAAGCAAAGAAGATAAAATAGGAATATGGAAATGCGCGGCATTTTGAAACTATTTTTCATCCTCCTAGAGTTGTTAAATCAGATTCTTTTTAAATGCAAGGAGTAATTTAAAGTTCTAAAATTGATCGAAGTGATACAGAAAATATCCAAGTCACAGGAATCAATATGTTTGAAATGTAGTTTAAAACGTTGCGACATACATTAAAATTTCGAGCAGCAAGGATGGACGCCAGAAATAAGATATGAATGGGATATTATTTACACCCAATTTACATTACTTTAAGTAACTTAAACAATAATATCCATCATTGTTCGTTCTCTGCAACGATTGTGAATGTAAAAAACTATGTGGTTCAGCTTATCTGCCTCCAAAGATCAACTTACTTTTCCTCCATATTCTACATGGCTATTGTAATCATAATATGGGTTTCATTCGAACCATATGAGGAATCATATTGGAATCAACAATACGGTATAGAATATCTGTCTTAAAATCTGTATTTAGGGTTTCGAGAAGTAACTCTGCACACGTCAGAGTTAAGGTCTGTTAGCACTCTTCCAAAGGTCGTTATTATTGTTGTCGGTGGAGATACACGCAATTTGTTACTCGAAAATCGGGATGTATTAATGAATATACATAGACACATCGCAATGGAAATATCCGAAACGCATAATATACTCAAATTAGAAGATTTGCACCGAAACTTAGCCTACATTCAGAAGTAAAATCTAATTGTGCCAGTCGAAGAATGTCAAGGTATTTTAATAAATGAGGATACTTTATATGAAGCCACTGTGACATTTACAAAATAGTTTGGTAAATAGCAAAAAGTGTTTCTTGAAATAATTAGCATGAATAAAAGAAAATGCATTTATTAATACGGTAAAGTTCAAATTTCTATTAAACCTCTCACATTTAGAAAATTGCAATCTTTTGCGCTTGAAGCACAAAATATTTCGTTTAGAAAGAAGATTGAGAATTCCAACCAACAAAAGTTCGTGATTTTTGCTCCAAATGAAATGTTGAGAACGCGTACATGCATACGTATATACATCATTCATATATACATGCATAAATACAATCCCGGTTTTCAGGTACGAAATTGCGTTTATCACCACCATGCAACCTGCATTAATCTTTACTATCTTTGAGTCAGCTCTAACACACAGTGCTGACGTCTACGCAAAGGCAGAGCTCAAAGAATCTTAAATACATTTGTGACCGTTTTGTTGAAGTGATTCCAATATTTTCTTCAGTATATTATTATATAAATGGGAATAAATATAAAAATGAGGGAGAAAAGTAAGAAAAACCACCTACAGGGTTTAAGAAGGTGCTGCATGAACATATTATTGACTTTAGCTAATAATTTTTTAGAACTTTTCTATCGATGAACAACGAGACAACGCTTGAAATATTGTTTTGAAATTCTCAATGAAACTCCAATGAAGTATTGATGTGCATATATACGAATTTAACATTCGAAAATTATGTGATTTAAGAGTTTGTTGGGACATAAATGTTAAGAAAATTGTAATTAAGAATGTAAAATATAAATATTTAATTCCAAGTGCAAATGAGAAACATTTTGATAACTAGTAAATACTTGTTTATAATTACGTTTTATTGAATTAAAAATGGAATTGTTAACTTAAAACATTTCGTAAATTAAAATTAATCAATATCTAACCATTATATGTGTCTTGAAACTAAATATCAATTGCTGTAATTTCTTAAAGTAATTCATTAGTGAATCTGGAATCTACTAATGTCGTCGCCACACATCCCCTGATGACGGAAGATTGATGAAAATCCAAAATTGAAATACAGGCTTCTGTTTCATGATGTATTGTAACTATGAACCCTTTCTTGAAGTAGGCCTCCTTCCGCCACTGCACCGCCTTTTATTGCCTAGAGCTCTGCAAGACGCACAGATCCCGTCAGCCTTTCTCTCGAGATGGAATTGCAGTGGGCACATGCTTGAAAAATTTTGCAGAAACCCAGACTTGTCACTGAACTGAAATTATTGAAATAACAATGATGTTCACAGTTCTGATAAAAGAAAAATGGAGAAAAACAGAATCTCAAATGTTTACTAACAGATAACTGTTGCCCCGTTGACATTTGAAAGAAGAATGCTCTGTGTGGTGTCACATAGGAAGTATTGACTGCATCTGTTGAATACAACTGAAATGGCTAAGCCCGCTTTGCTCTATTTTTTCATTTTAGAAACCTTATTTTATTAACTCGCTAAAAGCCAAAACGTTAAAAATAAAGTGGTGGCTTACTTACAAGGGAGTAATGCTTGGACGATATAATTCTATAACATATATTATTGATTTTATATTTATATATCTATCATACAAATCCATCGCAACATGAATTCATTGATTACTAAATCTCAACTTCTATGATGTAAGAGATGGGCAAATGATATTTGTTATACTTATGTAACTACTGGAAACAGTAAATTGCATAGTACTTGTGAACAATTCTATTAATATGAAAGTGTATTTATCTAAGGGGATAAAGGAGATCAGAATGAGAAAAGAAAGTTGAGCGCGATCTGTCGTCTGTTTATAAAGGTATTTCTCCGGGATACACTGGTAATACGTGTCAAAACTGTAGATCAATACAGCCAGCGTTTAAAATTCTCCACCGTCCAGTGGCAGAATTCGATCAAGCCACGCAGCAAGTGCAAACAATTCCACCACCGTCAAAACACAAACCCTGGGACTACCCAGTCAACATTGCTGCAGAGACAATTATGTTGTCGCTGATCTATTGCCGACAGTTGAAAAGTTTTTTTTCGCGAGATTGTTGCACCAGTAACACTAAACCGTGTGGAGGTTGGTGCCCGCTAGAAGAGAGCGGATATTAAAACAGCCTCTACCCGCGCGGCGACGGCGGAGCGACCCAGGCAGAGCTCCGGGCTTACTTTGCACTAGTAGCTGCCTCCGCCATCTCCGCGCCTGCCAGACTGGCTCGCCTGATTTTGCTTTAAGGGCCAAGCAGCTGCGACTTGTTCGCGTGAGTGAGAGTTCACAATGATCACTAAGGACGTAGCTAAAACGACGCTCATACATGTACTGCACGATTGCAGTGACATTCCATTGAGTCCACATTCCTAATTCCCACGTATTTCCATGATGGAAATTGTTGTGCTTTGTTTTATTTATGAAGCATACTCTAACAAATAAATACGTGTAAACGTTTATGAAATGAAGAGTTGTTTAAATAAAATGTTACCTTTTAGCATGAAGGTGTGAAGAGTATCAATGACAACCACTTTTTGCCAGTGAACATTGACTGTAAATTCGTAATGAAGTCACATACTGTCATGTTTTCAGTCCGCCCTTCATTAGACAATTCATACTCTACTGGTGATTGGAAAATATATGGATTCATAGAGACGCCCTGCTCACTGGCATCGACAATATTATTTTTTGGCTTTATTGTTCAGCTTTGACTGCTTTGACAGCTTTGACATTATTTCCCGTGACGACCATGAGGGTAGATGCATGCGCGGTAATTTCATCATTAGACCGCGGGTTGTAGAACAAATGCTTGTTTAGTTTCTTTAGGATATTGTGGAAAATAATTGCAAATGTTTACGAATTATAAAAAAATAGATATTCTGAAAGCATTTAATAGTGCCTAAAATGTTCTTAAAGGGTGGCTGCTGCCCACTTTATGGTTATTTATGCATCAAGGACGTTTTAAGGGTTCTAGAGATCGAGCGGCGGTAAAATGCCCTAGGGCAGACCTGCACAACGCCTGCTCCCGCGGGCATTCTGCACTTGCGAGCTGATCGTCTGCCCGTGGCAGCGCCGAAAGTGCAAGTAGTGGGGAGTAGGAATCTTTGCGGGGAGGGGAGAAGTCTGACGTAGCACGACGCGGCGCGTAGATTGAATGCCTGGGCGTCTAATAATGATCCATGTTTCAAAATTAAATGTCCATTTCCGTAAATGGATTATGTCTAGTATTTCAAGTTACCATGGTCATAATTCACTGTTTACGTTCTGCGCACTACTGTATATCCACCTTTGAATCCACCACTGTATGTATTTTCATTTTCTAATTTTTTTTAAAGAAAATAACATGCTCATTGTGACTCTTAAGCATTATTTTAATGCAATAGCTTTAAAATATATGCTTATATAGAAGAAAAAAATATTATTCAATTCTATCTAACAAAAAATTGCAATTTAATAATTGATTGTTCACCAGGAATGTTATAATCTCCAAATCATAGAAAAATAAACAAAATCATGAGAGCAATCTCTCACATCAAGATAGACATAAAAATAGAATATGTGGTAAATCCAAGAAGGGTAATGTTTAAGAGCACATTTGTGATCCTTTTTTCCCCATTATAAACTGAATAAAAGAGATCAACGAGCAAACTTCTGTGACGAAATGTTACGGACAATCATAAGATAATCGTGGGTATTGGTTAAATAGAATGCAAAGGGCTTTTATACGATATCGTAAACGACTCTACACTCTTGTCAGAAATTAGAACAAAATAATCGCGATTTTTTTAAGAACAATATGTTTTTGCTTTGAGAGAACCGTCTTATTCAATTAAACATAATTAATAAAAATAGTTTATTGCTGTCATCATCAAACAAAAGCAATTCAGTATCAAAATTTTGTGTTTAGCACATACTTCAATTTGTGATTACATCGTAGCAAAGCGAATTACATTATAAGCCCTGCAAGCAGTTATAATGCTTGGTGTCGAAATCTAATATGTATAATTCGTTGTAGTTTCATATTTCGCCCTGTCAGTATACCGAGAACAAACATTTGCAATATAATACAAAAGACAATATTACTTGAACTGTATATGACCGTCATGTTCTTCCGATTGCTCTTTAAACTTACGCGCTATCATTTGACTTGCGCATTCTGATTGGTGGTCCCCACTCCTAGATTGGGTATCATCCCCACCTTTCATCGATTTTCTCATTTGCACCCGAGTTGCCCGCACGCAGCTCCTGAGGTCAGTGAAAGTGCAAAATGCTGTGCAGGTCTGCCCTAGGGCCTTTGGCCCGAGAGCTTTTTGTCTTCCTGAGATCATTAGAATCAGTTAACGCCCGTAGTATATACATTATTTTATTTTTTACTAATTTTACTTCATATTGATTTGATTTGATTTATATGATTTAGATTTACTTATACTAATTAACAAGACGGTAACTTTTCTTGGTTTGTATTTTTTTTGTTTTCCTGCAATAATTCCCTTCATAAGAAAACATGTGGCATTATTCAACTATTTTCATATCTCCCTCAAAACTACAATCCTTTCGATCCAAATATGGGTGTCGAATTTTGTAAATTGTGTGCTTTTTACTTTCCCGCTATACACACATATTATTATTATTATATTATTATTATTATTATTATTATTATTGTTATTATGCAGTTTATTTTAATGTTTATTTTCTTTTATCATAAGAACAAATACACAGGTTATACAAGACCAAAGCGTATTTATCGACGTCTTTTTGTTACGAATTCATATCTATCCTACTCCCATAAACTTTCGAGTTATTCCTGTTGTTGAGATAACCACAGCCTTCTGCATTGTCTTATAAATATTCACATTGATATTCAGGTCTTTTAAACTTTGGAACAGTGTCTTGGGAATTACTGCGGTGCTATAGATGACAATGGGAATAATTCTCACGAGGTCCATATGCCACTGTTTCTTAATACTTTCAACCAGCGGAGCATATTTTGAGATCTTCTCGACATACTTCTCTTGAAGGTTTTTTGTGTTCGGTATGGCTATGTCGATCAAGTAGACTTGCCTTTTCGTCTTGTCTACTAGAACCAAATCAGGCCGGTTGTGAGTGGCTGTCTGGTCTGTGAGAATTGTCCTGTCCCAATAAAGTCGGCATTCATCATTTTCAAGAACATTATTAGGTACGTATTTATAGTAGTATTGCATTCTATAAGCTGGTGTTGGTAAGCCAGCTCTTGATGCAGGATCTTTCCAACTACATCATGGCGTTGTTTATAATCAGTTCCCGAGAAATGAGTGCATCCAGATGTAATATGGTGGATGTTTTCCTGTGCCTGGCATCCATACCGACATCTGTCATCTTGTACCCCAGGATCTCTTACGATTGCTTTCAGATAACTTCTGGTGGGTATGACTTGATCTTGTATTGCAAGCATAGTGCCTTCCGTCTCTGGAAACATCTGACCTGCTATTAGCCAGTAGTTCGACGCTTTCATGTCGACGTGATCTTGACTAATTGCATACAGATGCTTTCATGCAGAGGCTTGCCCATCCACGTTTCCAGTTTTTGCTGTTCTGTATAAATATTTCCGTTGTAATCTAGACGACTTAACTTCAATGGTGTACATCCATCCGCTAAACAGACGGCACGATGTAGTGTAGATGTTTCTGCTTCCTTGCGAAAGAATTCTCGTAGAGATTTTATATGTTGGGACTGTTGGTTGCCTATGTCCACAACACCTCGACCACCCAAATGTCGTGGCAAACGTTATTCTTTCGACTGCTGATTTTGGATCATGCTTGCGTTCTTTAGTCATCAATGTGCGCAGTTTTCTTCTTCGGCTCAGAGGCCTTCGATTTCCGTTGTACTCCATTTTATAACCCCAAAAGAGTACCCGAGTACAGGGACAGCATATGTGTTGATTTGCTTTGATTATATTCTGCTATTGAGTGATGTCTTCAGAACTTGTCTGATTCTTCCTGCAAACTCTGTTGACAGTTCATTTTTAACCGTTGCATGATCAACATATCTAGCTTGTTTGACACCTAAGTACTTATAGGTCTCATCTGCAAGCATTGCCTTTATAAGCTCTCCATTTTTAGCTGGAATCCATGATCTTGAATTTTACCTGTCACTATTTTTATTGTCCGACATTTGTCCATTCCAAATTCCATACATACATCCCTCGAGAATGTTTCAACAATTCGCAGGAGGTGTTCTAGTTGCATATTTGTTGCAGCGTACAGCTTCAAGTCATCCATGTACGACAGATGGTTTAATCGGTATGCTTCTTGAGTCCCATTCTTGATGGCATAGCCGTATCCAGTTGAATTCAGGATATTGGATAGCGGGTTCATTGCCAAGACAAACCATAGCGGACTCAGCGAGTCACCTTAAAATATACCTCGCTGAATAGCAATCTCATCCGTTTCTATAGTTTCGTTTGGGGTATTCAGAATCATTCTTGTGCACCATATTGACATAACATGAGATAGAAAGTTGACGATTTTTGAGTCTATTTTGTATATTTTAAGGACCTGCAGTAGCCAGCTGTGTGATACAGAGTCAAACGCCTTCTTATAATCAATGTAAGCCATATATATATTTCGATGGTTCGTATATGCTTGACCACACACAACTGAGTCAATTATTAACTGTTCTTTACAGCCCTTTGATCCTCTGCTGCAGCCTTTTTGCTGAGGGGCAATGATGTTATTTTGTTCGCAATGACGAAACATTTTGTGAGCTAAACACGATGATATAATTTTGTATAGCGTAGGCAGACAGGTTATTGGCCGATATTTTGTCGGGTCGTGTGTATTGAATGCGTCTTTAGGTAACAAGTAAGTGATACCATGAGTGAGAAAACCAGGCATTTTTTTTGGATCATCTAAGGCATCGTTGATAAGTTGACTCAATTTTCCATGTACGCATGTCAATCTCTTATTCCAAAAGTTTTGAATCCTATCTGGTCCTGGTGACTTCCAGTTCATTAGTTTTCCAACAGCATCCTTAACATCAATGGCTGTGAATGACACATTTTTCATTTGCGGTAGTTGTTCCGACTTTTGTTGCTCTCCTTTCAACCAGCTTGCCTCTGAATTATAGAGTTCGGCATCTGAGAGCTGTCTCTCCTAAAAGTCTTGAACACTTTGTAAGGTTGGATACCTGGGGATAATTGAGCTTTTTGTCTGTCTCATTGGTCGGTAAAAGGTTTTTTCCGACTTATTAAATAAGCAATTATCAGTTTTTCGCTTGTTACTCAGTTTGTATCGTCTCAGGAGAGACGAAAATACCGATAGTTTCTGTTTCATTGTATCGAGACACTCACAAGGAGAGCTGTTGGGTCCTTCTCGTTGCGTGTGGGTACCATGCCTCTGCATTATCTTCTTCACTTTTTTTGTCAATTTTCTAGATCTTACCCCTTTTACGTATTCAACCAAATGAGCAATGTCCTGCCTCAAATATTTGATTTTATTATTCAGCCGTCTCTTCCCACTTTGGAATGAAATTCGGGTTTTTTCTTGATGGCCTTTGTTCACAATTAAAGTCTATTCCAACAGCTCTCACGATCGTCACTGCACCACAGTATACAACCAAGTGAAGTTGCTCAATACTATGGCAATTACTAATGTATGCTGGGAGAATCTTAGTTTTCATCAAGTCAATTATTTTCGCCAGTTTTTTGGAGGTATTGACTTTAGGTATCTTTAGGACTTTAGGTATATTATTATTATTATTATTATTATTATTATTATTATTATTCCATTACATCACGACTAAAAATGTTATGAGTCGGCTGAATATAAAATCTACTCCAGATTGCAACCAGCTACCTAAGGAGCAGATCCAGTGACTGTCGGTGCTTCTACAATACTTTGCGCAAAATGTGGGCTGTTCCAAATAAAGCAATTTCTTGCACTTCCCAGTCTTTTGAATTACCTGGAAATTAGACAAGTTCTTACACAAATTTTGCGGAACAAATCCCAGAGCTCCTGATAACTATCGGTACGACCTGTGCTTTTACGCCCCACATTCGGCTGATCTCGATTTCCAAACTTTTGTATTTAAGACGTTTCTCTGCCTCCTTGGTAACGACGTTTTGATCGCAAGGTACAGCAACATCGACAAGTAAACACGATTTGTTCTCCAAATCCCGGATGACTATATTCGGTTTGTTTGCCGCTATCGTGCGATCAGTTTGAATTTGTTGGTCGTACAATATCGTACACATTACAACAGACGTCACCGGGTTTCGTTCGTGAGTGTTCGTACCACTTGGGGCATGTGTTCGGAACTTCGAGGACGGTACAGATCTGCCAGTGGAGGTAACTACACACCCTGTCATGTCTTTTCAAGTATTCGGTCTTTGCTAGGATTGGACAAGCTGAGCCAATATGATCAATGGTTTCTACGTGTTCTTGACAAATGCGGCATTTATCATCTTGGGAAATTTTGAGAACCTGCTTTATCATAATGTCGTGTTCTCAAGGCCTGATCTTGGGCAGCTATTACAAGTGCTTCGGATTCTGGCTTCATTCTTCCCCTTTTAAGCCACATAAATGATTGATCTTTATTGATCTGCACCTTGTCCATTCGTTTCAGATATTGTCCGTGGAGTGGTTTGTCTCTCCACGATTTCTTTATCTTTTTTGTGTCTCAAATTTCATGTTAAGTAACATCAGAAGTTCAGGGTCTCTGTCATTCTGGGTGTCTTGCATAGTCTTGTTCGCAATGCTTCTTGCTACACTTACAATGCCTCTGTTTCGCATTCTTCGGTCAGATTTCATGACCTGCCTCATTAGTGGGTCGTCTTGATGGCTGACTACATACTTTCCCATCCCGGTTATTGCATTGTGCCAGGAGGCTTCAATTTGTCTCAGGCCGCTTCCTCCTTCTTTACGTGACACATAAAGTCTATGTACATCAGCTCGGGGGTGAGCAACGTGATGCATTGTAAGCAGTTTTCTGGCTTTTTCGATCCATGATGCGAATTTCCTGCTCAGTCCAGTCTACTAGTCCGAAACTGTATTCGGCTACAGGTACCGCCAAACTACCTATTGCTGATATTTTATTCCTTGAGTTTAGAGCAGACTGCAGGACAAGTCTCACTCTTCTGTAATACTCCTTGCGAATTCTCTCTTTCATTGTGTCGTTCGAGATTGTCTCACATTCTTCAATGCCCAGATATTTGTAAGTTTTACCTGGCTCAAGATCTCGAATCACAGTGTGTCTATCAACTTCAATGTTCTCTGAAGTGGTCATTTTGCCTCTTTTTAAGTTGGCTTTTGCACACTTGTCAAGAGCAAACTTCATGCAGATGTCATTGCTAAAATCATTGATGACAGACAGCATTTGGGAGAGAATCGCTTGATTCTTAGCAAACACTTTAAGATCATCCATGTAAAACAAATGTGATACAGGCCCTTTCGTCACCATGGAGCTTTGTAACCAAAGTCAGTGTGCGACAGCTGTCTCGATAGAGGAATCAAACTAATGCAAAACAGAAGAGGGGATAGTGAATCTCCTTGAAAAATACCTCTGTTAATCTGAATACTTCTGGTTTCTACTGCTTCCTTTCCGCTGTGGATTAGTAACCTGGTGCTCCATGAGTTCATACTAGCCTTGCAAAACTCAACAAGTCTAGGATGAAATCGATAGATCTCCAGGGTCATCAAAATCCAATCGTGTGGTACACTGTCAAAGGCCTTCTGGTAAGTCAATCCAAGCCATGCTTAAATTACGTTTGCGTTTCTTTACATCATTCAAAATTATTTTATTGAGAAGCAAGATTTCCTTACAGCCATAGGAACCTTTACGACATCCCTTCTGTTCAACTGGCAACAGATGGTTCTTCTCTAGGTGCCTATACATTTTGTCAGCTATGGCTGCAGTTATAAGTTTGTACAATACTGGCATGGCAAGTAATTGGCCTGTAGTTCTTCGCCAAAGTGCCGTCTTATCCTTTGGGTAGCAAATACGTGATGCCGCGAGTGAGCCATTCGGGGAGTTCCTTAGGGTTTTCTAAAATTTTATTAGCAGCCTTTTGCTAGATGAGAATGTACTGCTGTTAACTTCTTCTTTCTTCTTCTTCTTCTTCTTCTTCTTCTTATTATTATTATTATTATTAAGTCTATACATCCCCCCGTAGGGCAATCGTTTCTGGCTTGGGGAAGGGAGGTTGTTACATCGTCTGAACGGAACGTTTTCATTTCGAACATACATTGTTTTCCACTGTTCATGGTCCTTCGCCACTCTAGTCCACTCCACATCTACAGCATTCTTGAAATATACCATCTAGTTTCCTGTCGGGCCTTGTCTCCAACCTACTCGCGCGTCCCATACTGTTGCAGGATATGATCATGATATGATTTCTTTGCTGCTCGAGACTCATCAAGTGCCTACCCGATTTCCATTTAGTACACATTCATTGTTCTGTCGCATCTTGAATGCGACTTTTTCTTCCGTAAAAGTAATATACGTCGCAAAGGTGAGTTATGTAATGCTGCGCAAAAAAACGGCAAATTTTTGGCAGAAAACTAGTGGATGTTCAGAATGGCACTGACCTTCTCGTATTAGTTTTCTATTACCTTTGGTCTTGACACGTAGTCTCGTCAGCTGCCATTTATCGCCGCCCAAACCACAATTTTTTGACATTTTCTTTTCTCGGTTTCGTAATGGTAGATCGTAAATTTAATTTTAATAGCATTTAAGAACAGTAAAACCTCCTTTTACATGGCAAATTTCTTCGGAACGTTCGAAGCAGCTTTAAGGAAAATGGCATTTAAGCCCTACTGTACATGCGAAAATTGAAGTTCTTTTTAAAGAAATCTTTGTGATTTCGAATAACTTCATTAGATATGATTTGAGGCACTTTAACTCACAAATACAATAGTGTTTGCAAATTGCTGGAAATGTGCCTATTAACGATGTGAGAGATCATAAAAAAATTGCATTTCCGTAATTTTGGAAAAAGAACAACAAAAAATACCCCAAAATGAACTTTACGTCATATTAAAGAGCATGTTGCACTATCAGTTCGAAAAGTTTGAATAAAAAAAGTGTAACCATTTATAAGAAAATGGCGTTTGAGCGTTTCTGAAAATGAGAAATTTTGAGTAGTTTTCACAGAAAAAAGTTGAGTTTTTCAGAAACTTTACTTTACTTCATTTAAAGCACATGTGCTCATAAATATAATAATGTGAACATATCGTCGCTAATGTAAATACTAACGACGTGAGAGACAAGTGAAAGAAATTACATTTTTTTAATTATTGAGAAAACAAAAGAAAAGATCAATATGGCGTTTATATCATCTCATAGAGTACATTATGCAGCATTACCAACAATTGAAAGAAAAAATCTGGAGCCGTTTTTGAAAAAATCTTGTTTTTGTAATTTCTTTTTAAAAAAATTGTACGTATTGCGTGCAACATTGCGCGAAAACGTCTCAACTTTTCAAAAAATGTACATAACCATAATGAAAGAAATCACTATGGAGAACACAATTTGTTTGAATGAAAAATCTCTATTTTTAATTTTATAATTGTAAGAAAAGGCCGAAGAAAATTCAAACTTTTGCGAGTTGTTTAGGCGTTAAAGGTAGTCAATGACGGACGGACAGACGGACAGACGGACGTTTTCCTTTCAATTGATTTTTCGGTGCCAAGGACTTACAAAACAGGGTTTCTGGTTACACCACCTGTTGTGGGATTTGATTTGTGGTAATTTAGCAACTGGATTTATCGTCTTTTTCGGCGTCCAGGTCTCGGCAATGAATTTATATCTGCCGAAAATTCGCTGTCTTTTCGTGTAGCATTACATAACATTCCCATGTTCATTACTCCGTATATACGTATGTATACGGGAAAGTAAAAATTGACTGCCGGCAAAACGTTTGTCTGCCCATCTTCCGTCATTTAGCCTATTTTCTCCAAAATTGGTATTTCCCGATTGATCTAAATGGACCCGAGGCTTTGGGGCTTTGAAACGAATACTTGGATTATTAAGGGTACTTGAAGCTTGAAAAACATTTCCAAAATTTTCTTGAAAGTGATAACAAAGTTTTTTATTAAATTTTACCTTGGAATAGTGTAAAGGACGTTTAAGAGAATGGCGTAGGTCTTACGTTCATTGAAGTTCCAGAATTTTTGAAATTTTAAAAGTGCAATTTTTTGCGGGTGTCTTCTTACAACTAAAATATTAAAGAGAGAATTTTTTTCTTTAATGAAATCTGTTTCTTAATGACATCTTCAAATAAGATCACGTTCAATCTTTCGAAAATATGAGTATATTTTGTGTAATTTTGCACGATGCTAGCTTCACTTTCGGCTATCTTTCCGTGATTTTCGAAAATTACAAAAAGTTAACATTTTAAACGAAATTGGAGAAAGCGATTTTCGCTTTAAACTAAATCTATTGTGAAAAATCAGGTTTTGAAAATAATCTTTAACAATTTTCTGAAAAAAAGGAATGGATCTCACGTAATTTTTCTGAAATGTATGCAAATTCTAAAAATATTTTTTTCTCAATAACCGCTCCAATTTTTTCCTTCACATTTTCACCTTATATGTATAAAAGGTCAATAAAAAGTATGCTTTTTTTTCGAGCATTCTTTTCTAGCGTAGTGATATGACTGACAGTGAGTTCATTCGGAGGACCTTTGATTGAGCCTCTGCGCAGAAAATGATTTCTCCTGTCTGAAATAAACGCGAGAAAATACGTGCTGTTGAAGTATCACTAGTTTATAAATGCAGTCAATAGCAGCTACACAAATACGTAATTTCTCACATTTCACATTGCAAATACCTCTGTACTTGAACTGTAAGAAAAATGAGGGCGAGAGAAACAAAAAGCATTGCATAAAACTTGAAAATTTTTACATTTCCAGCATTTCACTGAAAACGAAACCAAGTTTAATTTTAATACATACTGTAGCTCAATTCCTCGTACACAAGCCCTTCAATATGTAACAAAAAATATTCCTACTCAAGAGCGCATTGTCGCATTTGCTATTAGCTGGAACATGAGAAACATCTCACCCGACAGGAAAGCGAGGGATCATCTTGGCCTAGAGTGCAGGATAGCTCTTGGCTTAATGGCTAGTGAGTGTATCCGCCTTATATTGCTGGTACATGGGGTTCTATCCCCCTAGGCAATACTCGTGAAATTCGTGATGGATAAAGCAAACTCTAGAGAGCTTTTCTCGGGTGCTTTGGTTTCCTCTATCTCTCGTGCCATCATTTACCCTACCTTCATCTTCTCAATTAAATTACATTAGTGACTTCGTCAGTTGAACGGCATATTAAATTTAAAAAAAATAACGGAAGAAAGAAAGAAAGAAAGAACGAGCGACCGACCGACCAACCGACCGACCGCCAACGACCCCCAACCGACCGAAGAATGAAAGTGAAAAAGAACGAAGGAAGAAGAAATAAAGAAAAAATGAAAGAACGAACATGAAAAAAGAAGGAAAGAAAACTGGGACCAGTTTAGCATGAAAACGTTGCAAAAATAGCGTCGAAGAACGATGTGCCATTAGGCACTACGATCAGGCACTGTCGGCAAACCTAAAGCTGCTGAAGCTCAGCATGTGAGTTTGTACTCCTCGTGCATTAGAATGTTACCCCGGCGGTGCCGAGACCGATGTCCCCTCTGCCGCGCCACGGTGAGAGACGCTGAGGGCCGCCCCGCCGCACTGCCAACACACGCCGCCCTCGCCGCCCTCGCCGCCCTCGCCGCCCTTGCCGCCCTCGCCCGCCGCCGCCGCCCGCGCCGCCGCCCGCGCCGCCCTCGCCGCCCGCCCTCGCCGCCCGCGCCGCCGCCGCGCCGCCCGCGCCGCCCGCGCCGCCACGCCGCCCGCGCCCCCCCCCCGACTGGCCGCCGGCGGCGGTTGCGCTCGGCATTCCTCGACTGCCGCGGCGATCGCGAGTGCATTCCCCGGCATCGCAGCCCCTCGGGACCGCGCACTTCGGGAAGTTGGAAGGGCTACGTTCGTCACTGGATGGCCCATGAACAGCGCTCTTGCTTTCTATGCACAAAGGCCCAGATTCGATTCCCGGCCGGGGAAGACGTGAGTGAGTATTGATTCCCGTTGCGACGATCACTGTGATCCGTAGTCCGGTAAGTGTTATGCGTGTCATGTCCCGGGGGTGACAGAGATCGTAGCAGTGTGAGACGCCGCACTGTGGAGCCAAGTGCCAAAAATGTGGCGAAAAGTCCAAAACATGATTTATTTTTCAGGAACTTCACTACAATAGAGTCTTTGGTGTCTTTGAATTCAAATTGGACATTATTTTTTCAAAAAATAAAATGGTGGATCCAATATGGAGGATATGAAACTGACAAATGTGTTCAATGAATGAAAATCGATGTTTTTTTTGAAAACTTCCATATAATAATGTTTTCGGGATTGATTATTTCATTTAATAACCTCTATAACCTCTCGTGAATGGTGTGTCGCATACCGCCACATTGAGACGCTTCAGGTATTTTATATTCGATCGTGCAGAGTATTTCTTAGTTTTTACTAGTTTGGCATATATTCAAATGGAAAAAAACTGTTGAAAGTAAGTATATTCATTGTTATTGTATAATTTAAACAATTAAAATAAGCTTAGAAATTGTCGATTTTCAAATGCCGTGATGCAAAAGTCGAAAGTCCCACGATGTCCCACCTTCAAATGACTTGTTCTTATGACCAAAATAATTGTTGAACATTGTACTACAAAGCCTGAAGCCCGTTCGTGCAAGTTTTGTATTGTTAATTTTTTATTCAATAACTTCAAATTACCCAGGTTTCCCTAAATTTCCCAGGTTTTAGTTCTTCAAATAATTGTTTGTTGACCAACATTGTTATTATGTTGATTTTTCTTTACTGTTAATAATAAAAATATTTGTTGGCCATTTTTATTAACAATATTTTTATTAATAAACATATATGTGAATAAATAAATAAAAATAAATATGAAATGAAATAAGCGATCCCAAAAACATTACTATATGTAAATTAAAAAAAACATTGATTCTCATTTATTGAACACATTTGTCAATGTCATATCCACCATACTGGATCCGTCAGTTTGTTTTTTTGAAAAAATAATGTCAAATTTGAATTCACCGACACCAAAAACCCTACGGTAGTGAAGTTTCTGAAAAATTATTCACGTTTTGGATTTTTCGCCCCGTTTTTGGCTCTTGGCTCCACTGTGCGCGAGGTGAACATGATGGGGCAAGGCGGGCCAGATGAAGGACCGATGAGTTGGGCGGTAGGGACGGGGCACCGTGAGGTTTGGGAAACGGACGGGGCGAGGCAGGGCAGATCATGGTGGATCAGGGCGGGAAGAGAAGATTAAGATGGCGAAATGTAGAATTCACTTTTTCCTACCTAATACACACTGATGTGACAAAAGTCAAGTGTTACATGCAAATATCGTGTCGGACCTTTTTTTATCCGATGAACCAACTCAACGTGGCATGGACCCTTGTTGGACGTTCCCTGCAGAAATACTTGTATTGAGCCATGCTGCCTTGACCATAATTGGGAAATTGTTGCGGTGCAGGATTTTGTGCAAGAAGTGACCTCTCGAGAACGTCCTAAAAAACTTCGATGGGACTCATGTTGGACGATCCGTGAAATCATTCGATAGAATTGTCCATTTTTTTAGACAAACAGCAAACAATTGTGGCCCTGTGTCATCCATTAAAATCCACAGTTCTTTGATAACGTGAAGTTCATGGGTGACTGCAAATGGTCTCCAAGTAGCTGAACACTGTTTCAAGTCAATGAAGCGAAATCAAAAATAAGAGAAAATAATAATTTAATAAAAATTTGCGGCTTCTTCTGTTTCTGAGAAAATAATTATTAAAAATGTGCCGATATTTTACGCAAAAATCATTCATATTTTCGAAAAATTATACACGACCTTATTTTAAGATCCGTCTTTGAGAAACCTACATTTCATTAAGGAAAAATCTCTTTATTCAATATTCTAGTTGTACGAAGATGCTGAAAAAATGTTTACTTTTGCAATTTTCGAAATATCAGTTAGTTCAACGAAAATAGGCCTTACATAATTATTTTAAGTATCAGTTACTTAACCCGAGAACAAAGTTTAACCAACAAATTTGGAGCTATTTTTTGAAAAATTCTGAAAATGTTCTTGAGGATCCTTGTAAATATACTCAATAAAGATATCCATTTAAAACTCGGAGGATGCTGAGCTTCTTCAAATCGATCGAGGAATGTCAATTTTCGAGGAAATCAGCTCAACGGTTTTGGCGTTGAGCACCGACATACGGATCGACGAGCGCACAGATGGACGAACGTACAGACAGACTGACGGACATACAGACAAGCCAACGGACGAAAGGAAAGTAGTCAATCAATTTTTCGGAATCAAGAACTCACAAACCAGGCATACTGATAACACGTGTTAGGAGTAATTTACTAAGGATAAGAACAAGATTTATCGGCTATTTTTGTGGCCACGACCCGGAATTGGGCATTTTGCTGTCGAAATTTTTTTTTGCCCGATTAAAATTAAATTTCATATTACGAAATAAGGCAAGAAACTAAATTAGTGCTACAGTGAGACCGATCACGTATTCTCATACGAAAAATACTTCGCCCTTCACCCCAAGATAGGCCACTTTGACTTAAGGAATCTTTGATACTGACAACATTGTACAACGTATTAAAATGATTAGCGTAGTAAAATCCATACTTTGAATGGACCTGTACTCACCACTCCAACTATTCCCAAGAGTGGATCGTCCTCTTTGATTACACGCAGCTTCATGAACAGATTCCCGTCAGCAGTGAAGACTTACGAACGGAAATCTGTTACAATCTGTTTGTAATTTACTTCAAAAAGGCTCTCAACAAGAGATAATTATTCTGTTTGTAATACTATTCATGGTGATTAATTATTCATGAAATTCTAACACTAAGTAGAAATTTTTAAGTTTTCTCATGAGAAAGATGTTAACACGTGTAGAGGCATTACGTTCACACTACGTTTTCTCTTCCACAGCCTTTTTACTTAGTTCAATTTTCTTGATTAGTTAATTATACATCTGGTACATCATCCTCCCTACCACCGCATGACATGGTGACGGAAATGGTATTAAATTAAATTCAATTGGAGCTGATTGTGACTGGAGTACCGAGCCTCATACGTGTTCGTAATGACACGTGGCAGAAATCATTTACACGGACGGCTGGGCCCCGGAATTGCATTCTCCCAGTGAGAGTAAAAGCCGAACTTCATCACAACGCGAAATTGGTAAGGACGACACCCGAAATCTGTCATCTGGAAAGAGGAGCGGTCCAGGGACAACCAGAGTTCTCCAAAGGAGTATTCGCAATATTTCCTGTTACTACAGGCCTAATAACTGTTTCTGTGACGTCAGCACATCTATGCCTAGGCCTTTCGTTCGGCGACTTGAAAGTTAGGATCGATTCGAACATACGTTGTTTTGAACACTTACTTATTTTACAAGTAAATCAACCAATATTTTAAATCAATAAACCCTAGTTATATATAAAATGACGTATTTAATGTAAACGGACGACTGATTTAAGGCCATATTTTATGAAATAATTATGCAATAATTTGATGACATGTTAATACTATTTATACATTAGATTCTTTAAACATTCAATGAGAATCCATTATTTCAAGTATTTCCTTGCGAGTTAAAATTAGCTTGAAGTAAATATTCATAATATTAACTCTCATTTCAAAATAATTCTAAACATTGTACTTTGTGTGTCATCAAAACTAAGTTTTGTATGAAGTCTCGATCACTTTTTCAAACAAAATTAAATTAACTTGTATAATTTTAATTGAATCTCTACACCTAATTCATCAATCATATAAATGTAGCAAATACATTACTTATTAAAATTATTTATGCATGAATATTATTACTTATCTCGTAACAGCGTTATAAAAGATAAACTGATTCATATCTCTTTCCTAATGTCAATTTCCCCACTTTACTCTTCTCCAACACAATGAATTGTCACAATTAAGCACACTAACTTGTTCGATGATCACATTCTAAAAATGTTCAAGACAAAATTTGTTTTTGCATTCGCTTTCAATGGAAGGCCGACATTAATTTTCACGTTGCAAATTTCGATACTTCAATTTTTCTCTATTTCTTCTACACTTCTTCTGCATTCTATCTTGATGTTACACTGAAAATAAATATTTAAAACAACTTGCAAATATTGATGGCACTGCACCATCTTTCAATTTTGGTTTTCCTCGTGATGCTTGAAGTTTCTTTGCGTTTTCATCGTAGCACTCGAAGAGTTCGTTGGATATCTTCTGGACGAAAGTGGGCTTCACAAACCTACAAAAAATTAATGAACGTTAGAAATATGACGACTGTTAAATTATTTTCGTTTATAATTCGTAATACAAGTATTAATCATAACAGTATTTAATAACATCACTTAATAAACCTTCATCATTCCTATTCTCCTTGCATTCATCGCATTTTCAGCGAATGTTGAAACTATGAAAGTAAAGTAATCAAACTGTTGAATCCAAACAAAGACGAAAGATTCAGAAAAAGAGTTTTCGTTTATTTCACAATACAGTTACAAGATTCTCGAATCCGGGTACAATGCCTCTGTGCCGAATAACCAGGAGAGAGAGCCGAAAAACTTAGCTAGGTCGCCAATCGCCAGTAGAAGTTCCAATAATGACGGGGTAGCCAAGTATCCTGAAGAGATGGCCGCTGTAGTAGCCCAAGTTGCCGTCACCAGTATCTTCGCTGTCAATCCGCTGTTCTCGTCGCTGACGACCAGTACCTCGTAGCTCGCTCTCCTACGACTGTTTATAGTCCACCAGCAGCTGCCGCTCGCTTACCAGCCCTGCCGTAGGGGCAGCGGCGAGTCTTGGCGCGCCTGTTCACCCGTGACGGGCGCGCGCTCTCCGCCCTGGCCAGCCCGCTACCGCTGTCTGCTACTTCGACCGATGGCGTCTCCGACGCGGTGACGCGGCACGGCGGCGGGACTTTTAACCGCGTGCGGGCTCACAGCAAAAACATCAAGCATCAAACAGGTATTTGTTTCTATAACGGGAACAAACATTTTTCAAATATTTTTATTTTTCTAAAATAATTATTTTCTAAATTCATTTTTTTTATTCTGGCCCTCAAGAAAATGTGCGCAGATTAATCTCTTTCCCCACACGTCATATACAGTTTTTACTGTTTTTTGACAAAAATAAATAAATAAATAAACATAACCTCATAACTTTGGATCATGCTGAGATTTAATCTTAAAATGCCTTTATTTAATGTAAAAACACTCCTTGGAATTGAACGTGACTTTGGGGGAGGACAGCTTTCAGACTTTCTAGACACAAAACAAGGGACCGTATCAGCAAATGCTCAATAATTCAAGAGAAAGTGGTCGAAAAGTATTAGAATGATAAGGAAGTTTTCGGCGGTTTACAATTCATAATTGAGATTTGTGTACTAAAATATTCAACCCCTAGTCATTAATTTTAACTTTCCCCCGATTATTGCTTTAAAATTAATTAGAAACGTTTCTTACCTGGGAATGCTGATTTGAAAGAAACTTATGTCTTCTTTTGGCGCATGTTCATTCCTTTCACAGCCGGAAAGAAAACACCGAATCTCGGTTCCCCGTCTGGAGTCAAAATTTCTCAGATATTTGAAATAATACCATTTAAATCCCATATTCTGGATTTTAAATACAGTAATAATTTAAATATAAAGTTGTCGATACCCGCGAGCAAGTTGGCTGATTTCATGTTCATAGTCGGCTTACATACTCCTACGTCACATGCAGATAATAACGTAGTGGTTAGGCCTGTAGTAACAGAAGGTATACCCGCGAGCAAGTTGGCTGATTTCATGTTCATAGTCGGCTTACATACTCCTACGTCACATGCAGATAATAACGTAGTGGTTAGGCCTGTAGTAACAGAAGGTATTGGTAATCGCCGCCCACGTCATCCGTTCCTCAATACTCAAAGTAAGGTCCACGTTTTCCTTACATTCCGTAAAAAGTGGAGGTATTTGTTAGACACCCGTGCCCGCTGAAAGTGTAAAAACTCAGGACAAACTACCACGTGATTTGGTTGCTCAGCTGTCGTACAAATCTGGACCATGACTTATTGTAGGGAACCCTTCTCCGTAGTAAACCACTGTGCTGTTCAGAAATCCCAACGCCTTACAATGGATTCGCAGATCCGGGTCGGTGTACAGTTTCGCACCGAGAAGAAGAGTGCGTGATTGCACGAAAGAGGCGGAGGTTGCAAAAGAATGGCACACATTCTATTTCCTTTGGTCTCGGATAGGTGTTCAAACGTGCCATATTTATTTTAAGAATATTAAAGGACAGTAAAAACTCGTCTTCAATGGGAATTTTCTTCGAAAAAATTGGAGCCCTTTTTTTAAAAAAATGGCGTTTAAGCGCTGCTGTACATGCGAAAATTGAAGCTATTCTTCATAGAAATCTTTTGTGTTCCAAAAACTTCATTAGAAGTCATTTGAAGCACTTTAACTCACAAATACAATAGTGTTTGCAAATTTCTGGAAATAAGCATACTATAGGCGTGAGAGATATTTCAAAAACATTATATTTCTGTCATTATTGAAACAAAACAACAAAAAATCCCAAATTGCAAATCATGCTCGCAATATCAAGAGAAAATTACTAAAATTTCCAAAAAAAAAAAATTACATGACCTTATGAAAGAACTCACTATGGAGAAAAATGTTTATTCCGAGGAAAAATAACTTCCAATTTGTAGTTGTAGAAAGACTCAGAAAAAACATTGCAATTTTCGAAAATTCAGAGTGAAAATCGGATCTGTGCCACTGTTATAAGTGTATTTTCCTCCATTCTGACAAGAAATTTAAAGAAAAACGTTGGAGCAGTTGTTGAGAAAAGTTTGAAAATGTCCGAGAAGCTGCATAGAAAGTACCCCCAAATTTTGAAGAAAGATTTTCAAAATTGTGATACCTCGAATATAGCCAGATCGACCAGGGACCATTTTGGAAGAAATCGTACTGATGGTTTAGGCGCTAGTAGTGTTCACAGACTGACATACGGGCGAACGTTTTGAAAAAGTCCACTTTTTCGGAATCAGAAGACTCCAAAACGTGAATTTCTGTTGAAATCCCGTAATCGATTTTCATTACATATCTTTCCCTGTACTTTCTATATACTCCGTAGATACGTGCGTATACGGGAAAGTAAAATGCACAACTTTCCCGCACATTTTTGGTATCAATGACCCACAAAGTGTACAAATTCACAACATTACGTGTTAAAGGGATTAATTTACTACTCGTACATATTAGAACAGGATTTATCTACTTTACTTGTATAGGGGCCTGACAATACTCTTTTTCTCTTGAAAAATCGTCGTTTTTGGCCTCAGCATTACACAACATTTTCTATACTACGTACGAGTACATTACTCTGTATATACGTGTCGTATACGAGAAAGTAAAAGAAATAATAGAATCTTTTAAATTAATACTAAATGTTTATTCGTAAGTCATTATTGAAACGAATTTGTCATATATTGCTTTAAATAACTTAGTTACGCATCGGGATACTTGACAAACAAGATAGTTAGCAAGCCAGTCTTGACCTTTCTGCAAGGCTTTCAGGAAATCCCACTTCTAATACCGTCTCTTTGGGGCGCCTTTAATTTCAATTAATATTTATATTCTATTATCTTCCATGTAAATTGCTTGATAGTTTCTTTAAATAGAACACTAAAGGGTGTGCGTCCCTTTAAAACCTTCACTTGACGAGAGTTTACTAGTTGAGGGATTGACATTCTAAATGTGTTACCTTTCTTAGCAACATATTTGTATTTTACTGGTTAGCATTTTCATTATGATTATAAAGATAAGAAAAAATGTCTCCAAAAAATGTACCTTCCAAATTCCTCTCTTTTCAACAAGTCCTGATAATTCTTAAAATTAAATTGGTTTAAAGAATTGGTATTTCTCAACTGGGACTCGAACCCGGGCCTACTGGTTTACGCGCAGCTGCTCTGTCCACTAATCTACAGAGACAACCAATTCCTCGGAAAGTTTTTACGAGTGAAATTCGCTCCTTGTGTATATTGGCAATTACAAATCCTGATAGATAACCGTCGCAAAATACTAGAAACTATAATGACTAATCACGTCTTTTTTTAGTTCACGATTAAAGTTTAAGGATATTGTAGCCAACTCGAAAGTTAGAATGAGGTGCGAACGTACCAAGTTTGAGCAATTAGGTGAACTTACATTGCCCAAATAACGCAATGAAAGTTTTAACAACCATGTATCACGTCTATATCGCACTCAACAAACAAATACTTAATTTAATGAACCTTCATGTTTTGACCTGACACTAAAATGTTATCATTCAATATTACATTGACGAATTCATTTTTCACCCACCCAGTTGCTTGATGAGTTATCATTCTTTGCTTGTTTGAGAAGAGTTGTAGAGGTATCTGAATAATGCTTTACTTTTCTTTAAGATTTTTCTTTCTGTTATTGATTAAATCCCTCAGCACAGTTGTACAGGTCCTTATTTCATGAATATCGATTGGGTCCATTGCGAATGCCAATAGCTTAGATTGATGGGACGATCGACATTCCAATACGTGCAGGAAAACTCGTTAGCCGAAAAGCCTCAGCTGAATTAAATGAATGAACAAAGGGAAAGAGTTTAGTGTGAGCGTGGATGGAAGAACAATATTAGGACGGATCTTTCGGCGGAGAAATATTAAAATGTTAAGAAGAAATATTATAATGTTATAATGTTTATTTTAGGTTATATTAACCACTTGAGTTATTAGCAACCTCATTCTCTATACATGTACAAAAACCTCACAAACGCATTAACCTTTCATTATATTATTGTTTTTAATTGGTGCGTATATTAAACACAGGTTGAGGTTAGTTTTTGATTTCAATAACAGTAAAATTTTACTCTAAACAATATTTCAGAAATATTTTATGTCTGTACAGGTTGATTTCTTTTCAAGATTTTAGTAAATTTGTTACACAAATTATCTGCCTTTAACCACATCAGCTTGGTAAGTTCAGTTTGCATTTTAGCCTGCTGATCTCATATTTAGAGCATGTGAAAATGTGAGCAATCACATTCCATCCATCGCAACTAGCAGCAGCATTGTTCGAGATGTAATGCTGATGGATGATTCAAAAATTCAAAAACAGTTGAATTCAAATTCAAAAATAGGGAGTCCTATTAATTGAAATATAGTTACATTCACGTAATATCAATTTACTAAGTTATTATTGCACCTTGAAGAAACTTATATTAAAAACGATTAATTATATTACAAATGTATATTTTTAAGAAAATTATATGTGAAATTTTAACTACTTTTGTGAATAGGTAGTATGAAAATTATTTCTATGGTGAAAAAATAGACATGAACCACGAGATGAGCTGTCAAACTTAAATCTCGTGATAGACCTATTACACAAAAAATAAAATCGGGAAATACGTATGTACAACATTAAAATCTCTTTGGAAATACTGAATTATGCAATAGATAATCATACTGGGTAGAACTCTAACTTCAGTGACGATGTACTCGTAAAATTAAATATTTGGAAACAGGAAAACATTCGTCAAAGATAATTGATACAGAGTTTTCACGAGAATAGTAGGAATTCAGTACTTTTATTTTTAAAATGTTTTACCGTTACTAAACGTTACTTTACGTTTACTAAACTTCCTATTTCGTATTTTGACCTCTTCTACAAAACACATTTCCTCACGTCCCAGCAAACACAATCACATCTAACAGAAGTATTATCGTTTTCCGCAATCTTCAACATTCAGACATAAAAAAGCAATCTAATACGGTTTCATGTTTCGTAACGAAAAATATCCAGTTCCTCTATCAGCCGTCTTTCTCAAAGACCCTCGATGATATTACTCCTTCCGGATGATTCTTTTTATTGTTATCGCTTGATTTTCGTCAACCATGTAAACAAGAAAATCCAGGAAATAGAAAACGACACAAGAAATGCTGCAGAGATTTTTACAGCTGCCAGGGGTGCCAGAAAATATCCTGTCGATATGACTGTGCTTCTTGAAATTGAGTTACATGAAATGAAAGAATCCCGAAACAATTCGATATAATTTTAATAACAAGTTACAGAATTCCTCGTGTTATTCTAGAAGAACGAGGCCGTCTTATTAACTGGGAAATTAATTTGTAATTACGGGGAACTAAAAACATGCAGTTACGTATTCACTGTACGAAAAAGAGTGACTTTGTTTAAACTGGAAGTTCAATTTACTAACATGCTACATCAAAATTATTCCAATAGAGAGTACGTTTACTATGCCGTAAATATCACCGAAAAGGTTACAAACTTACAACTCGCAGCAATTTTCTTCAGAGGACAATTCTATTCATAATCCTGTTCCTTGTTTTTTAGAAAAAATGAAAGAAGGAAAATCAATCAAATTAAGGGGAAAGAGTAAATTATGAATCAGGATGGGAAAAAGAGAAATTCCATAAGAAATGTCAGGAGAAAACGAAAAACAGTAGGGAAAGAACAGAAGAAAAGGTAAGATTCTAGGAAAAGGTAAGAAAACGTCCACTATGTTCGCAGAGACACTTCAGCAAAACCCATTTTCTCTATAACCAGAAATTTGTACTTTTCAAATATTTAAAAAATGTCCAATGGTTTCCCCAAATGTTGATGGCTTTGCTGGCTTAATGGCAAACTTCTTGGAGAAAAAATTTCCTTGCATCAAAAAAATTGTACAATTTTTGGGCGACTCATACATAGAAAAATATTTTTTTGCCTTCGCCGTCATTCCAAAAATAAAAAAAAAAAGAATTCTCATCGTGATGCATTGACGCATTACCAGTGCTTAAGAAAACGCCTTGTAGAAGCCAAACTATCCAACTTTTTGTCCTTGTATCGTAATGGCCACTGAACATTACACTCACAACTGTACTGTTTTTCTTTTACTTTCTCGCCACCGCTTACGCAGAACAGAGAAAGATATGTAATGCTGCACAAAAAAACTAGTGGTGCTACAGAATGTCACAGACTTTCCCGTAATAGTTTTCTATTTCCTTCGGTCTGGGCTAGATCTTCGGAAATGCCACATACTCGTGTCAGCAGCCATCTATCACCATCCAAAGTACATTTTCTTAATTTTCCTAATGATAGAACGGAAATATTAATTTTAGAATATTAAAAAACACAAAAATTTCGTCCTAAATGGCAATTTTCATTTAAAAATTTGTAGCCGTTTTTACGAAAATGGCGTTTAAGCGCTACTAAAAAGGCGAAATTTGAAGCTCCTTCTCACAGAATATTTTTGAGTTATCAAAAACATTCATTTGAAGCACTTACACTCACAAATAAAATAATATTTACAAATTGCTGGTAATGTGCATATTAAAGGTGTTAGAGATCTTTAAAAAAATACTTTTGTGTAATTTTTGAAAAAACAAACTTTACGTCATATTAAAGAGCAATTAGAGAGCTCTAACGTTTCAAAAATTTGAAGCAAAAATTTGGAGCTAAGGTGGAGAAAATGTAAATTTTTTGATTTGTCTCTCACGTCGGTAATATTTCCATTAGCGGCAATTTTTTATATTATTATATTTACGAGTACATGTGCTTAAAACAATGTCAAGGAAGGTTTTTCGAGAACTCTACCCTTTTCGTGAAAACTAGCTCAAAATTCCGCCTTCTCAGAAACGCTGAAACGCCATTTTCTTAACTATAGCTCCAAAGTTTTTCTTCAAACGTTCATAAAGAAGAGACCAAAGGAAATAGAAAACTAATCCGGTCATCTAAGTCGACGTCTGTGCCAATCAGTAGCACCACTAGTTCATCTCATCCATAGGATTCATCGCTTTCTTCCTGTCTTCAACAGACGGTTTATTATATTGAAATTCATTTAAGTAGTTAGGTTCATTGACGTCATCGCCTCCTCTCCATCTTCATTTGTGCCTTTGTAAGAGCTTACAGATCCTGCAATTGTTATAACTCGGTAATATTAAATTCTTTAATTAATTAATAAATGTAAACATAACAGCTAGAGTTTTTGTTATTGTTTGAAACTAATTTCATCTCGGAGTACTGTGTAACTTTATTTTAATACTTTCATTTCAAACTACTATCAACACTGATTTTCATTTATATGAATACATAAATTAACGTTTTGTTCACACCTGATGTTGTCTATAAATATTATGCGTCGTTTTGGAGTATTATAAGAAAAATAGAACTTTTATTGAAAACTAGTAAATTACAAAAATGAGAAGAATATCCGAGTGTTATATTAATGTCATAGAATTTCTGCAAAAACGGTATTTTACAAATATTAATACATATAATCAGTGAGCATAAATACAACTTAATTATATTCATCTACTTTTCAAAACATTTTACAAATATACAGGTATTCCTCTCCGTAGAGACATGATATCTGCATGGCACACATATATTCGTATTTCACACGTTAAACATGTCTCAAAAACATAAGTACGGCACGTATACCTGTTTTACGTCGTACTTGTAAAACTTATACAACTTAAAGGGTTAATTTCTCACGTTCGAGACAACCAATCGGTATGGCACGTAGTCTCGTCTTCTAGACATTAAAATCAATAAAAACATATTTTCTCGGGCATGTACCTATCAGACAAGGATTAGTGACAAATTTGGCCTCTCTGAACCAATGTGGTGGCTACTTAGAGACGCCGGCAACCTGTACGGCGTGGTCATAATCGGCAATGAATAATAATTTTCTATCATTTGAACACAAAAATAGCTTTGAGTTCGTATTCTAAGTGGGCATAAAAAATGACACGTTCAATTCAGTATGGCGGACATTTCGAGACGCCGCTATTGGTTTGGTATACAACTCCTTCACACATTGACTAACACACAATATACAACTAGAATTAACTAGTGCACTCATTCCTATATGTCATAGTTTTTTTGACATATTTAAAAAAATGCACAATGAACCCCACAGCCTTGTAGGTCACAATGCTTGCGACTCCTTGTTTCTCATAGCACTGGCTAACTTTTCATAAAGTTTTAGCTTTGAGCTGATCATACGTCGATTTTCTTGCTGGCTTCCGGTCTATAAGAGTTTTGCTGTCGAAAATTCGGATTTTTCTAGCAGCATTACGTAACTTTCTTTCTACACCGCAGCGAGAAAGTGAAAACGGTACAGATTGGCACTAGTCCTATTTCGGTCAAAGTCACTGTATTTTTAAAGTTGCAAAAAGGTAACACTCCAAAACTACAAATTTGAAGATAGAGATTTTCACTTTGGAGAAAATTTGTTGTAAAAATCAGATCTTTAAAAAATGCTATGTACAACGTTTGAAAAACATAAGTTTTCACTAAATTTCTCCTTGAAATTAAATCAAATTATAAAAAACACATTTTCCAAATAATGCTGCAATTTTTTTCTTGATTTTTTTTCCATTCATAGAAAATATAACCCTGAAAACAATGGCATAGATCTAATTTTCGTTGAATTCTTTGAATTTTGCAAATTTTAATATTAAACAAGAAGTAATGCAATAAATTAGATTTTGAAAGTAGATTTTGATATAAGGTCATGTACAGTTTTCAAAAATGTGAGCGTTTTTTGCGTAAAGTAACGCGAGAATTTGGTCGAGAGAGTACGTGCTGTTTTAGCACCAGTAGTTTTCCAGAAAATTGTGATTTGTTTTTGTTGACGACCTAGAAAAACTTACTTGTTTGGTGGTCCTTAGAATACAAAAAAGGGGAGAGAGCGAGAACTAGGGCGAGATACAGGATGAGAGACACACCAGGAGAGGAGGCACAAGAGCGAGTTAGAGAGAGACTGTTAGTCAGCTAGTAGGTGCCGAGCGACCGACCCAGTCCCCTAGTCAGTCAGTCGGCAGACATGTGGCAGGGGCCCGTTTCGCACCAAAGTCCTCGCAGCCGTCTCTCTTCCCTGTCCAACCCTCCTCGGCCACTCGCGCTCTCGCACGGAGGTTGCGCGGCCGAGCAACCGGCCGACGCACCGCGACCAAACCCGCTCTCTCAAACATTGCCCGTCAAACATTTACGCAGAGGCCGGAGGATCAAAGGCAGAATCGGTGGGAGTGGGCGGGTCGAGAGCGGCGGAGCAAGCCCACGGCACACACGCCGGCCGGCGTGGCGCGGTACGGCGCACCGTTACTCACGCAGGCACCAAGCGAGGCGCCGCTTTGTTTAATGAACTGTTCGCTTAGGAATTTTGCCTCTGCGCTGCACCGCTGAAGCCTCATTGCGCGTACGCGACGAATGGCTAACACCTCCTGACACGTGGCTATAAGCACATGTGTCGTTTGTAACAGCGCTCGGACACACATATTTTACCCAGTATACAATGATCACAATCAATTTTACTTCAATAAAGTGGGTTCGAAAAGACACGCTGTATTTCAAGTAGTGAAGTGAAGAAATAGTTGCATACGATAGCTGAAGTATTAGAGATAGCAGTACATAATTAATAATACCCTAATCATGATGGTTTTAAAAGGCCGTCACACGTTTACGGAAAAGCTTGTGACATTTTGTACCACATCTAGTATAAAAACGGCAGCTATTCAAGCAGCATCATGATACCTTCTTTATATTACGTGCACGAGAATGTGAAAATAGGGTTCGGCATGCTATTTCACTGATTTAAATAAAATATTAGAAATGTAGTTTCTATAAAAACATGTAAATAATTCTAGATTACTTTGTTATTTTTTCATTACTCACGGCTTGTAATGCAATGTTCACCAAATCATTGCATTTCCTATTACTTCCTCCTGCACTGGCCTCTGAACTCTGGCCCTCGTTAGCGGAGGCTGAAGTGCGTGGATTTCCAAAGAGCGGAAAATCTACAATAGCTGTATCATGCGTGTGGCATGCAAAACAAACGTAGCAGGTGTCCGGGAAAATTCAATCCCTCTGGTAATTTCCTGTTCTGACGAGATCTCAAGTTCTCCCAAGCAGATGGCTCTGACATAGCTAGTTCTTGATGGCTGGGCGGCAAGTTTCAACATCTCGCGGTTCATCTGACTACTCAAAGGTAATGTAACTTTCTTTCATAAGCTTATTCTCCTTAGTAATTCTACCAGCTGCTGAACATAATCAGGCTGCAGATTGTAGAATTTTTTTTATTAGTGGCTACAGAACAGACGTCTAATGGCTTTACAGAGGAAAAGGAAATTATCTACTCGTTCAGCAATCACGTTTAGAATTCGGGCAACTTGGTCATTTGAAATTGTGTAAACTGACAAAAACGGTTTGTTTGACAATTCTGTTTCAAATATTGCGAAGAACATTCTGTGTTTTTAAAGGAAGGTAATTTTAGGTTTAGATCTACATAGCTACAACATACTTTTTCATAATGGTAAGAAATGGTGCGGTGTTTACGATGCTTCTATCATCGAAATCTATATGAGGTGTAGGCTCTCCATCGTAACTATTCTTGCATAAAGCTTTTTCGGCCGCATTGCGGCCATCTTCAGTGCTACAAAAATAATAATAGTAATAATAATAATATATCTAAATTACAAAAAACCTTTTTCATAAAATAAAACTGTAAAATGGGAAAATAAAAGTTCTTTTTTCGTAAATTCTTTTCAGACAAGTCCTTTTTTGACCAAACAGAAAAGTTTTAGACAGTCAAAATACCAATTTTAGAAACAAAATAATGTCGCCCAAACAGACGGAGTGACGAACGTAAACTGCTAAAAATCGAAAGCCAAAAAGCATTAATTTCACGGATGCATCAGCTCGCCTAAATCACGTAAAGAAAGAAAACCTCACCAGAAATGCCTTAGCATGGAACCGGAAAATACCGAAACACGAATATCTCCAACATCACGGTCGCGTCAGCCCGCCTCAATCACGTAGAAGAACCCGAACTGTCCTGTCGCTGGCGTCTTATGCACTCACGCCTCCGCGACAGCTTATCCCCTCGCGTGCTCTCGCCGGCAGCGTCCATTGTGTCGAAGTCCCCGAGAGGCGGCGCCGCCGACGCCGCCTCGTCGTCGCCCGGATGCGAAGCTGAAAAACGACGAAACCGACGCTAAAGGGAAAGGGGAGAGGGAGAGGCAAAAAAACTGAAAAATAGCGCGCGAGCGCGCGGGAGAGACCTCCGCGCAGCCATTCACCGCGTCTCTATGCGGCCCGGGAGGATGATAGATTGCGAAAGCTTCTGCTGCCGCCGCTTGGCCCCGCGCCTGAAGAGGGCCCTGGTGGGCGAGGCCACGAGCTGCAAGAAATCGCCCGCCCTCCGGACACAGGGCGCTGCTCTTTGCCGCGTCGCACAACGGCCTCCGCAATTAGGCGGAAGAAGCCTAATTGCTCTTCGGGATCTTTCCTCGCGCGCTGGCTTGTTTCGCTGTTCAGACACCCGCGCGCCAGAAAACATCGTCAAGCTAGGGGAAGACGTTTGAGAATCAGTTTGATGAATGAAAACCATTATCGAAGGGAGTACGGATGACCAATATGGCGGGAATGTCGTTCTCAGAAAATACATTAAGAAAGCTAGCAGACCCAGCAACGGTTTGCTATTGCAGTTAATTAAATACTATTCAAGATCAAATTCAATTTATTCAATGAAGATTAACTATGTATTAACTACACGTTACTATAATACACTACAACTTAAAAATAAAATACTCGAATACTGTTGTGCACACATTTGGTTCAGACTTCCTGTTTTCTATATCGCAACATCGATGTTATTCTATATTATGAGTTGAAGCGAGGCGTGTAGTTCAAGAAGATATCCATAGATTGTACTTCTAGCAAGATCTCGCAACGGCACAGAGCTTGCCTCGTCAATTAACTTCGCAAAACAACGCGCCCACGTGTGCGATTTCATTCAAACCAATTTTTAAATACATCCCAGACGTAAGAACAAAGTATTAAAATTTCCGCAGAATCGGTTGAGTAGTTTCTGCACTTACATGCGACAGATGTAGGCACATTATCTTTTATTTATACACAGACATCTCTCACGAATTCGTTTGCTTGTTCTGTAGACACAGCCTTTAATAAATCAAAATTTATTTAGCCTTGTATGAACTAGAAAACTCAGTTCTATGAAGTAATGGATTTGGAGGGAACCTGTAATACTGAAGATCTCAAAGAGGTTGCCCGATCTGAAAAAAAAGCGTTGCTCTACTCGGCTGTGTTGCACAACGGCCACCGCAATTAGGAGGAAGACTAATTGATCTTTGAGATGTATCTCCTTCGATATTATTTTGTTATCTATTATTATATTATCAGTCCCATCGAGAGACGGTGGGAAAATGTTGTAATGTTTGATGAATGAGAAGCATTCTTATGGGGAGGGGTATGAATCTACGGTATTTTTAAAAATATTATAGATTACTGAAACAAATTTTGGAATATTTATGGACTGGCGTTTTGAGATGAAACGTTCAATCACTATATTATCAGTATTTTGGACGGATAGTTGCAAGTTCGTAAGCGGATCTTTTAATGAATTACAGCTTATTTCGCCGTTAGGATTCAGAAAGCTTAATGCAAGTTTGGAACGGAATGAGACAGGTCCTGTGACAATAAAGGATCCAGCACAATCTACAATCACACATAAGTAGAAGCCAAATAGCTGCTCGTCGAGATATTTTCTCCCTCTTACTTGTTTCGCTTTTCTGCCTCGGCGCCGAATAGGAACAGCTTTGATGATGTTTCTTTGATGTATGTATCGCTGTAAAAGCAGCTAGAAACAATCGGCATTTGGAAAAATTGTTAACTGACCTTCTAGAAACCACTTATTATTTTAACGCATCGTCATGACTCCTCAATGACAGACCATTAAAGTCTTATTACATGTTTTTTAGAGGTATATATCGTGTATCGATGATTTCCAATAACTATTTGCTGCTATACTCACTGCACCAAGGCCCGTAGATGAATTGAGTCTTCTATCATTCCATTATTTATGATACAAAAAGCCTCTTTTAATGATGAATCGAAATGTATAGCATTCGGTCATGACCGGTAACCTCGAAGTATACTGTACAGAAAAAGACTATTCCTCTGATATATTCCTCCCTAACATCTCAATTTTGCTGATGCGGAGATGGATAAAACATTTTAATGGAGAAATGACTCTGTAAGTGTAGTGCATGTTTGTAAATTAATGTGATGTAAATCACCTGGCGGGACTATCGAAACGTTTAGAATTGCTCCTGCAGTAGTATAATCAACGAAAAGTACTTTTGTAAACTGTTTTTTTATATACATGCAAAAGACATGTAGAGTTGATTACGTATTCAATTAGCTTGACTTCCGTGCGTTGGATGTTTCATTTTTCTTTTAAAACATTTTTCAGGTTCGTGTTAATTTGTTTATTTGGCAATGTTTGTTTTTTCAATTTTTTCTTTATCTTGCATACTACAATTTCAGTTTTGTATCCATTAAAGATTTTTTAAATTTACTGCAACTTTTGTGAATTAAGAGCCACAAATTGCTTCATTTGATTGGCACATTTGACACATTTTCACGCGTCTATTCATTTTTCTTTAACAGTGATTTCAATGACATCCGTAAGTGACTAGTTATTTATTTATCCTCTCATGTAACCCTGGGATTTTGCACAAGAAAACAGGAAACTCAGGGATTTTGCGGATTTCGCAGCTCACAGTTACATCAGGAGAACTTAAGTAATAATACTTGGAGATTTTCTGGATCATTGGAGATTAACGATATGCCGAAGGGGATTAGCTGATCGCTCGGCTGGAGTGGTAGTAGGATTTGGGAATGTTTTAAAATCCTGCCACACTCATTTGAGACATTAGCTCATTTGAGACTGAGCGTAATTTTTTCAAGGTTTCAAACGATGATAATGAGCTACATTTGCTCTGTAACCTATCCACGATCTTCCAGCCATCTAGACACTTGATCGCCACGAGTTAGTGGTTCAGTCTCTGCTAGTGGTGCTGGGGACTAAATTATTTCAAGGTTTCATTTAGTGTTGGCTTTAGGACCGAATATGAACTCGGTCTATAGCACCAAAAAAAATAATTTCTCGTGTAGAGAATTATTGATAAAATATAATTTTACCATTTGAGAGAGTATTTCATGTTCTCGGGCGCGTAAACTACATTAATTACTAATTGCGTAAATATACTGCGTGTTATAGCCGGAATGAAGGAGTGTGTCCCTCACTGTAATGGAAATCTGGCGCCTACGCATTGGTTTGCAAAGTTTTCCCTCCAAGTTAGGGCAACGCCCCAGCTGGGCACCGCAAAAGCCGGCGTAAGCTGTAAGCTCTCCACTACTAATTTCGCAACAATAGTGGTAGAAATGTGCATATAAAAGTGAGAAAGGGGAAATGATAGGACAAAGAAGAGAAACGAAAGATCCCACGTGGACCGTGGACCATTCGTTAAGGTGATGCTCCAGTATTTTCCAGGGATTTATCATAAAAAATACGGAAACCGTATTTTTCTACTCGTAAGTGCAGTGCATGTTCTATCGCACGAGCTCGCTGTGATCTTCCCCCGCTGGCTGACGAGATCCGCCGTCATCTTGCGGGGCTCTGAGACCTTCGCCGGCTTGTGGGGAGTTTCCCTAACCAGGTATCAGTCAGTCGGTCGCCGGTCGTCGGAGCAGTCGGCCGTGCACTAGCGGAGCTCCTGGCTTAGACAATGGGTGGCTACCTGCAGGAGTATCGGGCTCGCATCGGGGCGTGGGCCGCGCGCTTTTCCTCGTGCGCAGCGCCGGCCCCTTCGGCATCGCTTCGCGGGGACGGGGCAGCTGCTGGAGCAGCAGCGTTGTGTGCGACCACGATAGCGGTACTACTGCTAATTGGAGGTGTCGAACCAAACCCAGGATCTGCAGACGAAGTAAATGCAATCCGTATCTTGTGCAGTGGCTGTAACAGTAACTTAAAATCCGGCAAGCAGTGTGAATTGTGTGGGCTCTGGTATCAAGCGAGTTGGGGAAAAAATGGAGACATGGACAACGGAAAATGGTTTTGCAGTAAGTGCAAAGAAAACAGACTACGTCTACTGGAAGAAAAACTGGAAGCTGCTCTTCTTCAAATCCAGGAACTGCGGGAGTTAAACGCAGCTCTGGAGGAAAAACTTCGAGCTGTTTCAGTAGGAGACGCCGCGCAGCCAATTGTAGAGGCGCCAGTTGCGAGAAAACCCATTCTCGTTATTGGCGACTCGATAGTAAGGCATGTAGGCAAGAACGACGACCACATGGATGTTGTGTGCCTCCCGGGAATTCGAACCGAGCAGCTGCGAAGGTATGTGGAGAATAGGGACCTCGGAACGCCAGATACCGTAATTTTACATGTCGGTACAAACGATTTGAGGAGGAAAAATCTTGACTTTGTCATGGGGGATATGTGTGACCTCGTGATGAAAGCACAAGAGAAGTTTCCGAAAGCAAAGATATATATTAGTGGTATTCTCAGGCGTCGTGGCATTCCATGGAGACGGGTCGGTGTAGTGAACCGAATGTTCGAGTGGGTGGCGCAGAAAAGGAATGTGTTTTTTGTGGACCCAAATTCGTGGTTGCAGGACGGCGATTTTGGTCGTGACGGCTTGCATCTAAATCGCTCGGGGTCCACAAAGCTAGGCGGTCTCTTCTCGCGCGTAGGTGGCCCGAAACTTCCCGCGATAAGCTCGTGAGACAGCACGGCGGTGTCGGCAAGGGATGTCGAATCCCTTATGATGGTCTGTGCGGGGATGTCGGCGACGGACGGCAACGCAGTGAGGGACGGCGACGTAGTGGCGACATATAGTGACGCGGAGACGGCGGCGAGGGACGGCGACGCGGTGGCGGCGGCGAGGGACGGCGACGCGGTGACGGCGGCGAGGGACGGCGACGCAGCGATGGCAGCGAGGGACATTAGACACATTAGGGACAGAGCGGCATTAGATTAACGAATTATGCAGAAGGTGAGTCTCTGGTTATTTTGCAGGTTAATTGCAGGAGTATTTACAATAAAACTGTTCAATTCTGGAACACGGTAGAATCTTATAATGTAGATGTCGTGATAGGTACGGAGTCATGGCTCAATGCGGAAATATTAAACGCTGAAATCTTCAGACAAAATTTTTTAACATTTAGACGTGATAGAGTAGATCGCATTGGTGGGGGAGTTTTTATATGTATAAAAGATAACTTTGAAGCAACAGAGGCATGGGTGGACGACAAATTTGAAATCATAGGTGTAGACATCCGAGATAAAAATTCGAAAAATCAATGGGCAATTATAGGCGCGTATAGATCACAGCAAGATGGACATGAACCATTGGCAAGACAGAACACGCGTAACCAGGAAAACCGTAAAAAACGTCATTTTGGGGGGAGATCTAAATTTACCGCACGCTACCTGGGAGGGGGATGTGGGGGCTGAAGGCGCCACCCAACGTCTCGTTAACGAGCTAGTTTGGGAGAACGGCTTAACACAGGTGGTGACCAAACCGACCCGTGATAATGCTTTACTGGACGTTTTCCTTATTAGACCTGTGGATAAACTTCTTGCCTGTGAAGTAATTCCTGGAATTAGCGACCACAAAGGAGTCCTTCTAAAAATGTGCAGAGAGGGTAAGCGAAATGATATTGTAAAAGAAAGACAATTTTTTCAGTTCTCTAGAACAAAGTCACAAACATGCAATTATATTTGAAAAACAATTATCCAACTTGGGCTTCTAGCGGAAGTACAGTAGATCAAATATGGACAAATTTTAAGAACATCATTTCAGAATGCTTAGCAAAATTCGTGCCTACCAGGAAACTACGGTACCACTCGGATCCCTTGTACTACAACAAAGAAGTGAGGCGATTGAAAAGGCATGTTAGGAAAGCGTATAGTAAACGTAATTCAAATAAGGAACAGAAAAATAAATTTCTACAATTATCTAAAGACTTATTAGCTTTAAAATTACATAGCCAAGAAAATTACCTTAAATCAATTCTAAACGACCGATTGACCTGTTGGCAAAATTTCTTCAAGTATATGAGACATACGAAAGGGAGCAAAGAAAGTATTCCAGCGATCTGCGGAGCAGACGGTTCGTTAATCACAGATGACAGTGTAAAGGCGGACTGTTTAAACAGACATTACGCTTCTGTTTTCAAGCCGAAGGATCAAATCCCAGTAAGTAAAACAACACCCGTAATAGAAACCTTTCGAGTTGATGCAGGAATTATTAGAAAAAGAATCGCAAAAATTATGAGAAATAAATCTGTAGGTCCTGACGGAATACCAGGAGAAATACTAAAATTGGGAGGGGAAGCCATGATTCCGTACCTTGCGCGGTTAATGGACGTAACTATAAATAATAAAATGAATCCTCAAAATTGGAAGGAGGCAATTGTAGTACCGATTCACAAGGGAGGAGACAGAAGGGTTGTTAACAACTACAGACCTATTAGTTTGACATCAGTCGTATGTAAGCAGATGGAACACTTAATTGCAGAGTATATTAGAAAAGTTTGGAACAAAACTGATTGGCTATTTCAAAATCAACACGGTTTTCGTCCTGGGTATTAGTGCGACAGTCCAGACTATTGCTTTATGTCAGGACATAGCAGATTCACTAGACAAAGGGAGTAGGGTCGATGCAATAATATTAGATTTTTCTAAGGCATTCGATCTTGTTTCACACGGTCTTTTAATTGCCAAATTGTCAGAAACGGGACTAGATCATCGAATAATCTTGTGGATAAAAGAATTTCTTTCGGGGCGCACTCAAACAGTCAGGATAGGAGATAAATATTATCAAAAGTCGATGTAACTTCTGGGGTCCCCCAGGGGAGTGTGCTAGGGCCACTACTATTTTTAGCGTTCATTAATGACATTGCAACTGGAATAAAATCGGAAGTTAGACTTTTCGCCGATGATTGTATAATATATAGGAGTATTGGCTCATCTTCGGATGAAAATGTTTTACAGAACGATCTAAACTGTTTATGGAACTGGGCGTGCAAAAATAAGATGGAGTTAAATCCGGAAAAGAGTAAATTCATTTGTTTTACCAAGTGTCGTTCAAATGTACACTCCAATTATGAATTAGGAACCAACGTTATACCACGTGTAAAAAGCTGTAAGTATTTGGGTTTGGTCCTGAGAAGCGACTTGGATTGGTCGGATCATATTAACAATACGGTAAAAAAGTCCTGGAGAGCACTTCATTTTGTAATGCGTATCCTGAAAAATAGTAGTCCAAATGCCCGATCCCTAGCATATACTACACTTGTTCGTCCTATTTTAGAATACGGATCAGCATGCTGGGACCCCAGGAAAGGGCAAATTGAGGCGTTAGATAAAATTCAAAAACGGGCCGGTAAGTTTTCAAATCATGGGCGCATTGTTGATGAACGAGAAAAATGGGAGTCCTTATCTAAGAGAAGAGAACGGGCGCGTTTATGCGTAATGTACACGACTTACAGAGGAGACACAGCATGGGCAGATATCGGTAAGAGATTGCATAAACCAGATTATAAAAGCAGAGGAGACCATCCGTGGAAAATACGATGTAGAAAGCAAAGAACTGATGTAGGTAAGTTCTCCTTTGTGAACCGCACTGTAGTAGATTGGAACAAACTACTTGCAAAAGCACTGGAGGCTCTTCCTTCTAATGTAGGCAAATTTAAAAACATACTAAATTCTATTTAGATCACTATCAATTCTGAGACAATTACCTTTATTATTGTTGTTATTGTTAATATTATTGTTATTATTATTACTGAGATATATCACCATTATTAACACTGCTTTTAGCTTTGGTGTAATTCTTAATTTATTATTATTATTGTATATAGTTTTTGTTATTTTTATTATTATTACATATTAGCGTTATACAGTGAAGTGTAGTGTAGTGAAAGGGAAGGGAGTGTAGTGTAGTGAAGGGGAGTGCAGTGTAGTGTAGTGAAGTGAAGTGTTAGTGAAACTAGTAGTCAATTTAGAGATAACTAGAAATTAATTAGAACTAGGATATCCTCTAATTCTAGTGGTAACTATAATTGTTAATGGTTTTTATTGTTCTAATTCTAATTGTTGTCATGTTTGCCACCGAGCATTAGCTCAAAGCGAACTAATAAATCTATCTATCTATCTATTTTATTGAGGAAGAGTTTCAACTATTTCGAAAGAGGCAACGATACGTTGTTTTGTTAAGGTTGGAAGAGAAAACACAGGTTAGTAGTTGGATGATGTAGATGTTCGTTTATGGAGGATTCGATGGGCTATTTTATTTGAGGAAAGCTGTGAGTTGTATCTGATAATTTTGATTTGTTTTGAAGAATTGCCGGTATTGTGGCGTATTTTGTCAGTCACTGAGAAATTTAGTTTAGACTGTCGTCTGA